>CM053274.1:56873457-57118372 GCA_028583415.1 Protea cynaroides | reverse complement strand
GAATGGTGTGAGTGAACCGTCATTGAACCAACGGTTCACACCGGGTTCTCGAATAGGCCGTGTCCACCCATACAAACCAATTACACATAACCACAATCGGACTATAAATATACAGCGAAAGACTTTAAATAGAATGAAGCGAGTATCTATTGATAATTTAAATAAATATCCCATTATTCAAATTCAAACACATAAAATAATAATCTTTTACATCCCTTAATACCAAGCAAAAATAAGCTGAAACAATTAAATAAAAATCCATCACGGTACACGCGGGAAGGGCACTCGCATGAAGCATCATGCTCGTCCTCCCCGGCTTGTACATCCGAGCAGCTACACCTCCATACGCCGGAGCGTTCACGTAATCGTCCACAGTATAACTCTGCATCCATATCTAAAACAAGATGTGCACAAAGGGTGAGCTCACAACACGGCTCAATAAGACAATCGACAGTTTCACAATATTATGCATGAGTAACAATCATTTTATCTTGTGGTCTGGTTTTAAGTTTGCAATGTGCTATAGAAAGGTTTGGTGGCCCCCGCACCTCTATACACGAGTGTGTGGCATCGCATAATAGATCACACTACCACCAACCCATATGCACCCATCATGGAATAGAGATAGAGCTAAGGTATACCCGCACCTCCCCGATACTCTACCCATACCGGTACCTAAGCCCCTGCGGCGGGGCTCACAAACCGGGCTCACAACTAACCAATCCTATATGTCAACAATGTATGCTCTATCCCGGCCTGGCCGTCTACGACATAGAGATAGAGCTAGGCGTGCAGGCCGGGCCGGAGACCACAATACCTCACCTCCCCTTGATACCCTATCCCGCAGCTAACCCACTAGGATAGAAACAATACGCGGGTAGACCCTATCCCAACATAACTCCCTACGGCATAGAGATAGAGCTAAAGCATCGTGGACAAGCCAGCGTCGACTCGGAATCCTCGGTACCACATAACAATGGCCGGGACAACATCAATATCGGAGACCACCGTACCCACGACCTTCCCTGATACCCCACCCGTACCAAGCATGTTAAGACAGAATACTACAAAAAGGTGCCAGTGTGAAGAGCGATCCCAGGCCCATGCCCCACTCCACACACTAACGAAAATAATCACATCCTATCAATGCATGAACAGTAATAATAACTGAAAGTAAAGGATGGCATGTGAATATGCACAAACATCACATCATAGATATTCAATGATTAACAACGATTTACTGTCCATTAATTATTAGGTTTAGGTCGATTCCCTTACCGGACGCATGTTCAATAACTTGCTCCACGTCGCATGATCCAAACGATATGTCACAAAGTCCTACAATATTATTAGGGTTTCATTAGAATATATTATTTAGGGTTTCATGTTGGTCGGAAACCAACAGAGATCACAACACCGGTATGTCTCCGGAAGACCACACATGGGTTCTTCGATTGCCGACGATCACCCTCCATGGATTTTCAGGGTTTCTCCTATCCATTCTAAGTCTAGGCTTTGAGTTAGAGTTATCCCCAACTCATTCAAGTCTCGTTTCGATGAATATCATCTTGAAACTCGAATCTAGGGTTTGACGACAACTTAGGGTTTATTGCCCAATTTAGGGTTTTAGATCAATACCTACTTTGCATGGTATTGATCCACCCACACAACTAACATAGGGTAAGAGGAGGGATTCAAACACTTACCGTTGACAGGCGTAGCATGAGCTTCGTCGAACGATAATGGCGGCTCCTTCTTCTTCTTCCTAGCTCCTTCTCCTTTCCAAGCTCTTTCTCTTCTCTAGGGTTTGTGAGAGACAATGGAAAGGATTTGAGGAGGGTTAAGGGTGTATTTATAGGCTAGAAATAGGGTTTAGTGACCCTACTAGGATTAGGAAACTTCTAGGATTCGAAATCAGGAAAGCGGGACCCGTAGAGACCAATTTCCAGATTCCCGCACATAGCTGTGCCGGCCATACCGGTCGACCGGTATCATCAACCGGTACCATCAACCGGTATACCTAAAATACTACAAAATTGGTCGGCTTCGGTCCGATTTTGTACTTGTTTGTTATCCGCTTGCCCCGTCTAGCCTGGTGATGATCGGAAGACCTGTCATGACACAAAACCAAGGTTTAGACCGGGTTTTCAGAGTGCGGATCTTACAACTCCACCACCCTTAAAAGAAATTTCGTCCCGAAATTTGCATGTAGGTACTATAACTCCCCCACCCTTAAAAGAAATTTTGGCCTCGAAATTTGAACGTACCTTGATCGTCAAAAAGGTTAGGGTACTCCTTCCTCATCGCGCTCTCTTCTTCCCAAGTAATTTCCTCCACATTTTGGCTTCTCCAATGCACCTTCACATAGTGGATATCCTTGGTTCGAAGCTGCTGAACTTTTTGACTCGAGAGCATTACAGGCACCACTTCGAAAGTTAAGTCTTCGGTCAAGTCTGGAGGATCAGCGATCAAGATATGCGATGGATCTCTGACATACTTCTTCAGTAATGATACATGGAACACATTATGAATGCTAGACATAGATGGTGGTAGAGCCAATTGATATGCTACATTACCACGTCGATTCAATATCTCATATGGTCCCACATACCTGGGGCATAACTTCCCCTTTTTACCAAACCGTTTCAGACCTCGCACCGGTGATACCTTCAAGAATACTTTGTCACCCACTGCAAATTCCAGATCTCGACGTCGATTATCCGCATAGTGCTTCTGTCGAACTTGAGCTGTCTTTACTCTCTCCTTGATCTGATCAATCACTCGGCAAGTTTCTTCAACAAACTCTAGTCCTACAATTCTTCTTCCTCCCACCTCGTTCCATAACAGAGGTGTACGACACTTCTTCCCATAGAGTGCTTCATATGGGGCCATCCCAAGTGTAGCACGATAACTGTTGTTGTAAGCGAACTCGATAAGTGATAGCTTCTCATCCCAAGCTCCTTTGAAATCTAATGCACAAGCTCGGAGCATATCTTCTAAAATTTGAATGGTTCGCTCTGACCGTCCGTCGGTCGAGGATGGAAAGCTATCTTGAACTTCAACTTTGTTCCCATAGCTTTCCGTAATCCTTCCCCGAACTTTGATGTAAAACGGGGATCTCCGTCGGATACTATACTCTGGAACGCCATGAAGTCGACTATATTATCAACATATAACTTGGCCGGTTTCTCCATGGTATCCGAGGTCTAACCATAATAAATCGAGCCGTCTTGGTGAGTCGATCTACTATAACCCAAAGCGCATCCACGACCTTGGTGTCAAAGGTAGGCCGATGTGAAATCCATGGTAATACAATCCCACTTCCATGCAGGTTCCGTAACGACTGTAGTAAACCCGCGGGTCTTTGCCTTTCCGCTTTAACTTGTTGACAATTCAGACATTGAAACACGAAACGAGCTATATGTGCTTTCATACCCCTCCACCAATATAGTCTTCTTAGATCATGGTACATCTTGGTACTTCCTGGATGTACCGAATATGGAGTGTAATGAGCTTGGTCATAACTCGACCTCGATATCGTGATCTTCGCTCTCGGGTATTCATAACCGTCCGCGATACTTGAGTACTTTGTCTGATTCCAAGGTAAAGTCGGGATTGCACGTACCCTTCTCTAAGTCTTCCTGCACTGTCTTGAGATATGGATCCTGTAGGATTGCTACCTTGACTTCATCAATTAGACCCGGTGAGATCTTCAATGCGGCGAACATCATAGTGAACTTATGAATCAAGCCTTGCTCAACTGGATCTTCTGCAGTTTCGATAATATGTTCTTCATCAATTTCCATTGAACTAGAGGCTGCCGCACACAATGCAGCATTTGTACTTGGTCCTACCTCAGGTTTCGATGCCCACTTTCTGCTTAAGGCGTCAGCCACCACATTTGCTTTACCCGGATGGTATTGGATGTCGCAATCATAATCTTTTAACAATTCCAGCCATCTCCTCTGTCTCATATTCAGATCCTTCTGAGTGAAAAGATAAGTTAAGCTCTTGTGATCTGACTTAATCTAAAACTTCTCACCGTACAAGTAGTGTCTCCAAGTCTTGATTGCGTGAATAACCGCTGCCAGCTCCAAGTCATGCGTAGGATAGTTTTTCTCATGCTCTTTTAACTGTCTTGATGCGTAAGCAATCACCTGTTCTCCTTGCATCAATACACACCCGATACCCAACCCCAAAGCATCCGTATATAAGGTAAACGGTGCGGCTTGGTTCCGGGATGGTCAAGATAGGTGCGAGAGACTAGTCTTGACTTCAAAGTCTGAAAGCACTTCTCGCACTCATCTGTCCATATGAATTTTTCTCCCTTCTTGGTCAATCTGGTGAGTGGAACCGCGATCCTGGAGTAATCTTCCACGAATCTTCTATAATAACCAGCCAACCCAAGGAAACTACGAATCTCTGCAACAGATTTTGGTGCTTCCCATCCTACTATAGCAGCTATCTTGCTTGGATCAACCTTGATACCGTCTTCAGATACCACATGGCCCAAGAAAGCCACTTCCTTCACCCAAAACTCGCACTTCTTGAATTTTGCATAAAGCCTCACATCCCTCAGCCGTTGTAGGGCTGCCCTCAAATGCGCTGTATGAGTCTCCATGTCCTTAGAGTAAATCAATATGTCATCGATGAATACGATGACCAAAGTGTCCAACATATCATGGAACACTCGGTTCATCAGTTCCATAAACGACCTGGAGCATTGGTCAACTTCGAAAGACATAACCGAAACTCATAATGCCCATACCTTGTTCGAAAGCAGTCTTTGGAATATCTCCGGCCTTGATCTTCGGTTGGTGGTACCCGATCGGAGATCGATCTTCGAAAACCTTTGCACCTGCGGCTGATCGAACGGATCATCGATCCTAGGCAAAGGATACCGATTCTTGATCGTCAACTTGTTCAGCTCACGGTAGTCAATACATAGTCGTACACTTCCATCTTTCTTCTTGACGAATAATACAGGTGCTCCCCAAGGCGATATACTAGGTCGTATGAAGCCCTTATCCAGAAATTCTTGTAATTGGGTCTTCAACTCCTTTAACTCGGTCGGGGCCATCCCGTATGGTGCTTTAGACACCGGCGCCCGAACCCGGCATAAGGTCTATCACAAATTCCGTAGCCCCTGTCCGGTGGTAAGCTTGGGAGATCTTCCGGAAATACATCCGGAAACTCCCGAACCACATCTATATCTTCCATCTTGAGTGAGTCTGCCGTGAGATCGACTACAGATACGAGATAACCCACTCCCCCTTTCTCCAAGCATCTCTTAGTTTTTAGGGCGGAGAGGATCAGTTTCCGCTTCCTGGATAGCTTGATCCCAGCGAAACTATATTCCTTTCCCTCTCTGTCAGTAAGCACAAGCTTCCTTTCACCACATAAAAGGATGGCCGAATGATGGCCCAGCCAATCCATCCCTAAAATGACATCAAAGTCTGCCATCTCAAGTATTACTAGGCTTGCTTCTAAGTCTCGGCCCTCAATACATACCATACATGGTCCATAATACTTGGTCAAAGCCACTTCAACTCCTAGTGGAGAGAGAACTATCAAGCTTGGGTTCAATTGCTTGATTGGTAACTCCATTCGCTTCCGAAAAGAAACAGAAACAAAGGAGTGCGTGGCCCCAGAGTCAAATAATACTCTGGCGGGTAAACCAGCTACATTTACAATTCCTGGAATATATTGCCCTTAGTTCTACATGCTCATGCAACTGAAAGAATAAACCAAATAGTAAGGGATAAAGTCGTACCAGTTACCACATCAGGTGATGCGGCTGCCTCTTCAGTGGTGACCGCATAAACTCTTGCTTGCTGGGGAGCTTGCTTCTTAGGTAGCGTGCAGTTTCTTGCAACATGTCCCAGCTGGCGGCGGTTATAACATTTAATATTTGGGTTGGGTCTAGCGAATTGTGGCAAGGTGGTGCCAGGTTGTTTCTCGCAGTCTGTAGCGGTCCGCCCCTCGTATGGGCGGAATGGTCTAGTATAACCACCACCCGAGCTCTCACCAAGGAGATCTCTTCACTCCCTCGTTCCGAGCGAAGAAACCGTCCCTCCGACCGAACTCTATCACCCTCGCAACCTGCACCGCCTCATTGTAAGTCTTCTTGTCCGGACCCAAAAGGTGCTCTCTGATGCTTCCACGTAGTCCCATGGTGAACCTACGTGTCTTGGTCTCCTCCTCCTGCATACTGGCTGGTGCGAAGAAGAACAGCTCTTCGTACCTCTGCTGATAAGCATCTACGGTCGACTGAGCCGACTGCAGATTGAGAAACTCCCTCTCCATCTAATCTCTGAAGCTCTTCGGAAAGTATTTGTCGAAGAAGGCCACTTTAAACACTTCCCAGTCGACCAGGGTATACTTATTCTCCAGATATGCCCGTGTAGAATTCCACCAAGCATTTGCGTCTTCTCTCAGCATATGAGTGGCAAACATAACCTTCTCCTCCTCAGTGCAAGTCATCAGTCGAAAGTTCTTTTCCATTTCAGAAACCCACTGTGCTGGCCACAATGGTTTCCCTGTTCTGCCTGTGAACGATGAAGGTTTCAACTTCAAGAATCTGTCCACCGACTGCTTCGGATCATGCTGTCCCTGTGTGTCTGCTCCGTACCATGGTGGTGGATACGGATACGCTCCCGGATACGCAGAAGGCGACGGAAACCGATGCGGTGGTGGTACATTCTGTGCTTGGCCCCTCGGCCTTGGGCTACTCTGCATCGGTTGGGTAGTATTAATTCCTCCTGACTCGGGCGTATTTCCAGCGGGGACTGAACCTGTTGGCCTGAGCATCTTGCATCCCGCTCGAAATTCCTTCTGTTGAGCCTGCATCTGGTAGACCAAGTTTGTAACAATGGTCTCAGAATTCCTGTGAGGTGGGCCCGGTAATTCTGTTGGTACTTTCGGGACCTGTTCCTCCTCCACTTCAGGACTGGTTTCTCTAACCTGGTCTTGTTCAGCTTGCTCTTCTTCTAGGCGCATTCTGGCCTGATGACGCTTCCGACCCCTTCGACCGTTTCCACCTGCCATCTCAGACTATTTATTTGGATCTGAGAAGAAGACATAACACGTGAGAACATCAATAATAGTAGTGTTAGTCTTGAATAATGCAAGGGAAAATAGTCGAGAAGTAACATTTCAATTTACAGAATTTTAGAAATTTTAAATTCAATTTTTTTTTCTGGCTCTTTGGGGCGTACCGATCGCAACATACCGGTCGCACACCTGTGGAAATATGCTGCGACCGGTATAGTCGACCGGTTAGAATTAAAATTCTGGCCGAGACATAGCGGTCGCATGTCTAGGAGATACCGGTCGACGCTCTGTATACAGTGTTGCGACCGGTATAGTCGACCGGTCAGAAAATTTTTTTCTGACCGAGACATAGCGGTCGCACACCTGGGGTGATACCGGTCGACCGGTATAGGCAAAACCGTCGACCGGTATGCCCAGAATTGACTTTAAAATCGCGAAAAGTGAGAAATTTTCTCACTTTTCTTTCTTCCTCCTCTCCGGTGGCGATTCTTCTTTGCCCAACTGAGTTGCTACAGTCCGGCCGGTACTCTTAGAAACCGATTTCTTCCATTCAAAAGCTAGAACATCGTCTCCAGGTAGGTCTCCTCCCTCTCTCAAATTTTTTACAAGTTTTCCATATCGTCTATATGTAGAAATTTAGGTTTTTCTTTGTTCGAGATGATTTAACCGTTGGAATTCTTTTCCTTCGGCTTGGAAAGGGTTTAGGGACCCCCAAGAGCAAAAGCCCTCAACCAATTTGGGGTTCCACCGAATGGTTTTGATAAAAATCGAATTTTTACACTTTTTAACCTAGGTTTTAAAAAAAAATTTGAAATTTCTAATTTTTCTTAAATTCTTGAAATTTCTCCTTTAAATTGCTTGTGATTGGTTTGTCGAAGAGTGTGGGGGTTACGTAAGTCCTCCTCCCCATGTTTTTGGGTGAGTTCGAGGCTTTTTCCCAATTTATAGCCGTTATGCTGCCGAAATTTCAAAAATTTCTAACTTTTTATTTTGTTTTCTTTTGTTTTGTAGATTTTAAATGGCTCCTAGACGTGCTCTTGGCAAGCGTCCCCATGGCTCGAGTTCACGTGCCCCCCAGCCACCAGTTCCCCAATTGGACGAGCACTGGTTTCGTTCTATAGAGGCACAAGCTCGATTCCCGTGGTTCGATAATAAGAGCATTGAATCAGGGAGACGGGTCAACGTGGAACAGTTAGACCGGTTCGACGTGCGAGCGGCGTTCGACAGGCTTGGTTGGTTGCCCGTCATTTCATACACCTACACCACCCGTCCTAACCTGGTTAAGCATTTCTTTGCTAACCTGGAGCTGCACGGAGATGTGAACGATCCCAACCAAGGTAGGGATTTACGTATCTCCAGTTATGTCCTGGGTGTTCCCATTTCCTTTAACACCCATCAGCTGGCCGACCTTCTAGGGGTTCCAAATGATGGAGACCTAGTATATTGCCCTCCCAAAGCGAATGGCTATCTGACTGAGGACCTGCGTCGAGAGATAGCTCATCAGGTCCTTAACCCTGGGGCTCCTATGAAGGCGGCTAGCTTGAGACCTGTACCTCGGGTCTACAGTCGCATCATCCAGCACAACATCGTCCCCCAGAGCGGCCATTATAGCGAGTTATCCCAGCTCACTCAGTACATCACTTACTTTGTCTGCACTGGGGAGCGGGTCTCTCTCCCATACTTCATCATTAGGACCATGCATCAGGCGACCCTGTCCGATCAGGCCAGTAACCTATCATATGGTCATCTCATCACCTTCCTGTTACGTCGTCTGGGCGTGAGCATGAGAGGCGAGGTGACTGTTGAGGACACTATGACGTCTGATATAGACCCGGGACGCCATTCGGAGGATGTAGATGGTCGATCGCCGGTTAGTGACGACGACGAGTTGGAGGCTCGCCCTCGTCCACTTGGGAGAGTAGCGACGACAGCGGCAGCCGCGGCCAATGTGGCCTATGCGGCAGAGATGGGTGATGACGATGATGACGATATAGCTGGGGAAGCACCGGTGCTGCCCCACGCCCCGCACTGCACCACCACCATCTCCGTCCCCACGGCTGGACCATCTCGACCTCCTCCCGACTCGGTGATGGGTATGTTTATGGAGCTCAGGGATGCTCAGCGGGAGATGAGCCGTGACTTAGCATAGTTGACTCCCAGCCTCCGAGTCACACAGGATCAGGTGCACTGGCTCAGGGTCGCTTACGAGCGGGACTATGATATAGCGGACCCCATACCTCCTAGGCCCCCTACCCCATGATTATCCCCTTTATTTCTTTCACTTTATGACTGTTTATAATACAGGGTAACTGTCCGGTTTGTGGACCGTACCCTGTAGCACTATTTCATTTGCTAACATTTTTCCTTGTTAATGAAAGTTTCATGGTTTCACCTAACTAGTGTATGTGCACATGTTAAGTTTCATAATTAGAATAGTACATTATTCTCTTTCTTAGTCCGTCTCAGGTATCAAACAATGCTTAGGGTGTGTTTGTATTAAGATTTTTAAATTTCCTAACTCAGTTCATCGACCTAGTTAAGTGTAATATAGTTTGTAGACAGAGCCCGAGGGCTCTGATACCAAGTTGTCACACCCCAATTCTGATCCAACCAGAATGGTGTGAGTGAACCGTCATTGAACCAACGGTTCACAACAAGATCTCGAATAGGCCGTGTCCACCCATACAAACCAATTACACATAACCACAATCAGAATATAAATATACAGCTGAAGACTTTAAATACAATGAACTGAGTATCTATTGATAATTTAAATAAATATCCCATTATTCAAATTCAAACACATAAAATAATAATCTTTTACATCCCTTAATACCAAGCAAAAATAACTGAAACAATTAAATAAAAATCCATCACAGGTACACGCAGGAAGGGTACTACCATGAAGCATCATGCTCGTCCTCCCCTGCTTGTACATCCAGAGCAGCTACACCTCCATACGCCGGAGCGTTCACGTAATCGTCCACAGTATAACCGGCATCCATATCTAAAACAAGATGTGCATAAAGGATGAGCTCACAACACAGCTCAGTAAGACAATCAGACAGTTTCACAATATTATGCATGAGTAATAATCATTTTATGCTGTGGTCTGGTTTTAAGTTTGCAATGTGCTATAGAAAGGTTTGGTGGCCCCTGCACCTCTATACACGAGTGTGTGGCATCGCACAATAGATCACACTACCACCAACCCACATGCACCCATCATGGAATAGAGATAGAGCTAAGGTATACCCGCACCTCCCCTGATACTCTACCCATACCAGTACCTAAGCCCCATACTGGCCAGGGCTCGCAAACTGGGCTCGCAACTAACCAATCCTATATGTCAACAATGTATGCTCTATCCCAGCACAGCCGTCTACGGCATAGAGATAGAGCTAGAGCGTGCAGGCCGGGTCGGAGACCACAATACCTCACCTCCCCCTGATACCCTATCCGCAACTAACCCACTAGGATAGAAACAATACGCAGGTAGACCCTATCCCAACATAACTCCCTATGGCATAGAGATAGAGCTAAAGCATCGTGGACAGGCTAGCGTCGACTCGGAATCCTCAGTACCACATAACAATGGCCGGGACAACATCAATATCGGAGACCACCATACCACGACCTTCCCCTGATACCCCACCCGTACCAAGCATGTTAAGACAGAATACTACAAAAAGGTGCCAGTGTGAAGAGCGATCCCAGGCCCATGCCCCACTCCACACACTAACGAAAACAATCACATGCCTAACAATCACATCCTATCAATGCATGAACAGTAATAATAACTGAAAGTAAAGGATGACATGTGAATATGCACAAACATTACATCATAGATATTCAATGATTAACAACGATTTACTGTCCATTAATTATTAGGTTTAGGTCAGATTCCCTTACCAGACGCTTGTTCAATAACTTGCTCCACGTCGCAAGATCCAAACGATATGTCACAAAGTCCTACAATATTATTAGGGTTTCATTAGAATATATTATTTAGGGTTTCATGTTGGTCGGAAACCAACAGAGATCACAAAACACCCTCACAGAGCTGACCGGTGGCATGTACCGGTCGCAGCTCTGTGGGAAAGACTGGCGACCAGTATGGTCAGTCGGTCCCCCACAGACAACCTCCCGAGAGATAGCGGTCGCAACATACCGGTCGCACTATGTGCAACCGGTATAGTCGACCGGTATGTCTCCGGAAGACCATACATGGGTTCTTCGACTGCCGACGATCACCCTCCATGGATTTTCAGGGTTTCTCCTATCCATTCTAAGTCTAGGCTTTGAGTTAGAGTTATCCCCAACTCATTCAAGTCTCATTTCGATGAATATCATCTCAAAACTCGAATCTAGGGTTTGACGAAAACTTAGGGTTTATTGGCCAATTTAGGGTTTTAGATCAATACCTACTTTGCATGGTATTGATCCACCCACACAACTAACATAGGGTAAGAGGAGGGATTCAAACACTTACCGTTGACAGGAGTAGCGTGAGCTTCGTCGAACGGTAATGGCGGCTCTTTCTTCTTCTTCCTAGCTCCTTCGCCTTTCCAAGCTCTTTCTCTTCTCTAGGGTTTGTGAGAGACAATGGAAAGGATTTGAGGAGGATTAAGGGTGTATTTATAGGCTAGAAATAGGGTTTAGTAAACCTACTAGGATTAGGAAACTTCTAGGATTCGAAATCAGGAAAGCGGGACCCGCAGAGACCAATTTCCAGATTCCCACACATAGCTGTGCCGGCCATACCGGTCGACCGGTATCATCAACCGGTACCATCAACCGGTATACCTAAAATACTACAAAATTGGTCGGCTTCGATCCGATTTTGTACTTGTTTGTTATCCGCTTGCCCCGTCTGGCCCGGTGATGATCGGAAGACCTGTCATGACACAAAACCAAGGTTTAGACCGGGTTTTCAGAGTGCGGATCTTACATTGCCAGTTCTGGATTACCCTGTGCATGGTTATTCTCTTGACTAGTCTCCTCCACTGGTGGTGGTGGTGGGACTGTATTTCGGGTTAATCAGGTAACTCTACGTCCAGACTTATTTCTTTTCGATGATTGGTGGTGCCTGAAAATCGTCAAAATAGGTGAGAAATCATGTATATGTCATGTAGGCACGTTAACCAATAATCAATTCCAATTCGAGCTCATTTTATAAACAAAATACTGTCTTTTCTATACATGGTCGATGGTGAGGGTCGATGGTATATTAGACCCTTAATGTCCGACCCTGTGTTTTTCTGTCAGATTCCCGAGAGCTGAGGGTCGATTAGAGGGTCGATCAGAGGGTCGATGGCTCTGGTCGAGTTATCCGACCCTCTGACCAAAAATCAGATTTTTAAAGTCTAATTTTGGGTCATTTTCTATTATTTCCCTCCCGTTTCGACTCGCCTCTTCTTTCTGAGTTGCTACAGTGCTACTTCACTGTTGTGGATCGGTTTTAGTCCGAGTTTTGACATCCACTTCATCCCTACTGTATGCTTTCCCATTTTTACCTATTTTTAGGTTTCCATTCCTAGGTTTTTGCCCATTTAACTTGTATTTTTCAAATTAAACTTTTTCCAACCGTAAAAATTCGATTTTTATTGGGGGCTTTTGTTGTTGGTGTCTTGAGGAACGAAAGCCCTCAAAAATTTTTGAGTTTCATCTGTTGGTTATCGAGAAACTTAAATTTTTCTCTTTTTGCCCTAATTTGTCGAAATTTTTCGATTTCTTGCAATTCCTTCAAATTGGACCTTGTCAGTTAACATTTCCTTCTGTTTAACTGTTGTATGATGTGTTGGAACTTACGTAGGTCCTCCTGCCCACTTGTATGGGTGAAAAGTGAGGCTTTTGACCAACTTATGTCGTTATAATGCCCAATTTTTAAATTTTTATCCTATTAACTCCTTGTTTTCCTTTTTCTTTCTTATCTGCAGATACTATGGTTCGTACCAAAGTACCCAGAGTTCGTGATCCGCTTTGCTTCCGCTCCAATGAAGCCGAGGCACAGTATGCCTACTATACAGGCAAGAAAGTGGAAGGGGGTCGTATGGTGAACCTGGCTGAGCTAGCCTTGTTCAATGTGGAGAGAGCTTTTGGTGATATGGGGTGGCTCCCTGTCATCACATACAATGCATGCACACGTCCCGAGTTAGTGCGCCAGTTCTACTGTAACCTTCAGATTGTGGGAAACCACAACGATGTGGAGCTTGGTCAGGAGTTGCACATCACTAGCTACGTCAAGGGGGTGTAGATTTTCTTTGATTATCGACAGCTGGCCGACCTGTTGGGCATTCTAGGATCATTCAGCACAACCTAATCCCGCAGAGTGGGCACTATGAGAGGGTGTCTCAGCTGACCCAGTTTTTGATCTACAATATATGCACTCATCAGCCCGTCTGTCTTCCTTACATCATCATGCGGACGATGATCAGTGCTACATTGTCCGGTCATAGGGGTAATCTACCCTATGGACGTATGATCACCACACTGTTGATTCGTCTGGGGGTTGACTTGGTAGATGAGAAGATTCAGGAGAAGACCTTCTCGTTGCCTCTAGATTGGGAGGCTATATGCAAAATGGGACTTCGAGACGCTCAGGTTAGCGATGATGAGAGGAACGCGATGGTGCGCCCTCACACTCGGGTTGAGGTGGCTGATGCTGAGGCTTCGCTGCTTCGCTGCTAGAGCTCGGTGGATCCCATCGACGATGATGATTGTATGTACATGGACGTCGACGCGATACCCCCGCCTTCACCTACACATGCGGCTAGAGTTGGTACTTCGCATGCGGCGGATTCTGTACCTGAGACTGGTCCTTCTCATGAGGCTGGCCCTTCGCATCCGTCTTCTGATATGATGGAGATGTTGCATGAGATCAGAGAGACCTAGCGCAGATCAGACCTGAGGATGGAGGAGTTGCTAGATGCTCAGCGCATGAGAGTGGATGAGCTATTGGCTGCTCAGCACACATCTGACGCGTGGATAGGTGAGCTCATGGAGATCCAGCGTGCGACTGACAAGAGAGTAGCCGATCTCATAGCTAGTCTACAGACGACCCAGACTCGGATAGCCCTGGTTGACTAGAGTCTATGCCGAGGACTACGACGAGAGATCGTGAGGCTCCACCTCCTCCTTCGCCTCCCGCTTCTCGATTGTACTTTTTGTTTTTCCTGTACTTCAGAGTAACTTTCCGGGTTGTGGACTGTACTCTGCTTTAGATATATATTTACACTTTGTTTCGCTCTCATTGTATGTCAACTTGTTTCTCCTTTTAATAGATGTATTATTATATATATTTACACTTTGTTTCGCTCTCATTGTATGTCAACTTGTTTCTCCTTTTAATAGATGTATTATTTCTTTTTAAATTTGGTCTCAACATCACTTGTGCTTATAATGTGTTAATATTATTGTTTTTATTTTATCCTATCTTAGTTCCTCTATTGTGGTGAATGTATGATAGTTCAGCGGGCAAGGCCTGAGATGCTCTGATACCAAGTTGTCATACCCCAATTCCACACATTTCAGAATGGTGTGATGAACCGCTAAATAACCAACGGTTCAACCAGGATCTCAAATAGGCTATCCCCGCGTTACCTGAACCTTCATGCACTCACCATCATAATCAGAGTAAATACACAATAGCGGAAGTCTTATAAATAAATGAATTGAGAACTAAAATGATATCCATAAATAATAGCAAATTATTCTGTGTTTAACTGAGACATAAATATTTAAGTATCAAATACATGTCTTATAAATCCAATAAAGAAACCTATAAAAATATCTAGTCAAATACACACGAGTTGCACTCGCAAGAGGAGTCGTGTGTATCATCTTCAGCTCCAGCATCCATTGCCGCTACCGTTCCGTACGTAGAAGCATTCATATAGTCTTCAACTGTGTAACCTACATCATCAACTAAAAATATTCGACGACGAGGGGTGAGCACACAACACGGCTCAGTGAGTAGCCAAAACAATGCAACATTACATATGCATGCACATTCATTTATCTCTTTGGTCTGGTTTATAGTTTGCAATGCACAATAGAAAGGTTGGGTGGTCAAAGGTTAACGTTTATTGACACCGCCTCTATACACAGGGTGTGGAAGTCCACCCGAAGGTTAACGTTTATCGTCGTCCCCATCCACCCTACCACAACATTATACAACAAAGGTTAACGTTTATTGCTATATAATGCTATACCAACACGTAAGCCCCTGTTAGCGAGGGCTTGCAAACTGGGCTCGCTACTAACCAATCCTAATGCCAAACAGTGTATCCAAGGCCTCACCCCCAGCATCCCTCAGAATGTCCATAGAGATAGAGCTAAGGCCCCCCGGTAGAGTCAGAGACTACAAGGACCGAGACCACCTCCCCTGATACCCTACGACACAATAGTTCTGCTAAGGTAATGGCGATACGACGATGTCAATGCACAAGACTTGAGTTAGAGATAGAGCTAAAGTGCTGAGACCCGCCAAAGGTTAACGTTTATTGACGTTCTCGTCACACCTCCCCTGATACTCGCTCGCATCAAGTACATCAACCACACACATACAAGCACATGCCTATTCCTATCATCATCATCATCATCATGTTATAAACAATAAAGTAAATATGCATGAATAAGTAATAGAAATATTGGATGACATGCTGTATGCACATTACAAATATATTTGCATGGAATCAAACATGGCATAGGACTCAAGAATTAGAAAACAGTTTATTATTAATCGATTTAGTTTGGAGTTAAGGTTCCTCACCTTAGTTTGCTATAAGATTCTTTTCCAAGTTTTAAATCACCTCTACAGTGTTATTATAATGCTAGCAAACCTAACAAAGTCGATAGAATTTAATTAGAATTAATTCCGAATTTAAAAACCATGCTGTTAACTGAGGGTCGATCAGAGGGTCGATGCTCAGGATACATAGGGTCGATGGGTCTATCGACCCTACCCTTTGTCTGAACTTGCCGAATGCTGAGGGTCGATGGTCAGGGTGCCTAGGGTCGATGGGTCTATCGACCCTGTGTGCGACCCTCGGTGCACTCTGGTCCAATTTCTACTTTTTAATTCATTCTTCGTGTTTGGGGTCCTATAGCTTGCTTTCACATTCCATTAAACATTCATTCCATGGTCTGAAACCATGATTGATCCTCCTAGATGGATTTCATGCATTATCCTAGGATTTTCCAAAACCTAACCATGAATGGATGGTTTGGGTTTCTCCGAAATCCTACACTCAACCATATCTAACCTAAGGTCTGTAGAAATTCATGGAATTAGTATCAATACCTGAGAAGATTACTTTTCTCTGGAAATTCTTCTCCTTTTTGCTAAGTCTTCTTCCTTGCCTCTTTTCTTCCTCTTTTCCTTCTTCTCTCTTTCTCTTAATTCAATTAGGGTTGTGAAAGGAGTGAAAGTGGCTTAGGGACGTCCTTTAAATAGAGTAGGGATGTCCTATAATAGTCCCATTGAGATTTGGAAAGAATCCCAATCAAAAATTAGGAAATTTCCTAATTTCAGTTTCGGCGGCAAGTGAGGGTCGATGGGAGGGTCGATGATCCCGTCGACCCTGTGGTCTGACACTGTCTGACCCTCTCCCAAATTTTAAGGGTCTGAGTTTCTGATTTGGGAGGGTCGACCCTGTTTAGCTGGGTATGCGACCCTTCCTCTGTTTTAAGTATTTTTGGGTCAATTTGATACCTGGGATCTCGCTCTCCTTCACACCCTTGGTCCATTTGACTCGACCATGATGGGTGAACCTGGTTCACGGTGGTAAGACCGGATTAGTTTGACACGGGTCTTACAGTAGCGTTCGATTATGTATAGACTATCGAGAACTGAACAAACTGATAATCAAGAATCGGTATCCATTGCCTCGGATCGATGACTTGTTCGATCAGTTGCAAGGTGCCAAAGTATTCTCCAAGGTCGATCTTCGGTTAGGCTACCATCAGTTGAAGATTAAGGATGGTGATATCCCCAAGACAGCATCCAGGACCAGATATGGACATTATGAATTTTTGGTCATGTCTTTCGGATTGACGAATGCACCAGAACCTTTATGGAACTTATGAATCGAGTATTCCATGATATGTTGGATACGTCGGTTATTGTATTCATCGATGATATATTGGTCTACTCCAAAGACGAGGAAACTCATATTAAGAATCTAAACGCCGCTCTACAGCAATTACGGAAGGAGAAGCTCTACGCTAAATTTTCAAAGTGTGAGTTTTGGCTAAGAGAAGTCGCATTTCTAGGCCATGTTGTATCCGCTGAAGGAATTAAAGTGGATCCTAGCAAGATCGAGGCTATTGTAAAGTGGGAAGCACCGAAGAGCGTTGCAGAAATTAGAAGTTTCTTAGGTTTAGCTGGGTATTATCGATGATTTGTGGAAGACTATTCCCAAATTAGCGTACCTCTTACCAGTTTGACTAAGAAGGGCGAAAAGTTTGTGTGGATTGATAAATGCGAGAAGAGTTTCCAAACATTGAAGACTAGATTGATATCAGCTCTAATCTTGACCATTCCAATTCTAGGATAGCCGTTTACTTTGTACACTGATGCGTCAGGATTGGGATTAGGATGTGTACTTATGCAAGGAGAACAAGTAATTGCTTATGCCTCAAGACAATTGAAGACACATGAGAAGAAATATCCCACTCATGATTTGGAATTAGCAGCAGTAGTATATGCTGTCAAAATATGGAGACATTACTTGTACGAAGAGAAATTTCAGATTAAATCAGATCATAAAAGTCTTACTTACCTCTTTAATCAGAAAGAGTTGAATATGAGACAAAGAAGATGGCTGGAACTATTGAAAGACTATGATTGTGTTATCCAGTATCATCCAGGAAAAGCTAATGTGGTTGCGAATGCACTGAGTAGAAAGGCAATGATGAAATCTCCAGAAGAGGTTAGCACCACTACTGCACTGTGTACTACCAGAAGAGTGTTCAATTATTGTAACGAACAGTTTGTGATAGATGTACCAGGTGAATCAACCAACCAAAGGTTTATCCATCGGTTTGCAAATATGTTCGCCACCTTGAAGATTGTACCCGATATACTTGATGAAGTGAAAACAGCGATTAAATCAGACCCTTATCTAAGAACGGTACAAGAAGACATCAAAAAAGGTAGGACTACTCCTGAGTTCTCCTTAGATGATGAAAGGATACTGAAGTACAAAGGAAGGATATGTGTACTTGAAACAGAAAGTTTGGACATTAGACACTGACTAATGAAGGAAGCTCA
Organism: Protea cynaroides; assembly: GCA_028583415.1. NCBI lineage: Eukaryota > Viridiplantae > Streptophyta > Magnoliopsida > Proteales > Proteaceae > Protea > Protea cynaroides. The sequence goes on along the minus strand of CM053274.1, from coordinate 57,100,044 downwards.
TACTACCGCCTATTCGATACACCCTGGAAGTACAAAGATGTATCATGACCTAAAGAAATTATATTGGTGGAGGGGAATGAAAGTAGATATAGCCAAGTTCGTGTCTAAATGCCTAAATTGTCAGAAGGTGAAAGTTGAACGACAAAGACCAGCAGGACTGTTACAGCCGTTATCAGAACCAGCATGGAAATGGGACTGCATCACTATGGACTTCGTCACAGGGTTACCATTGACTCCCCGAGTAGTTGACGCAGTTTGGGTGATTATAGACCGACTGACTAAAACAGCTCGATTTATAGCTATACGACCTCAGTATACACTGGAAAGGTTAGCTAAGTTGTATGTGGATAATATTGTCAGATTACACGGTGTACCTGAAAGCATTATGTCCGAAAGAGATCAACGATTTACTTCAAAGTTTTGGGAAGGATTGTTGAGAGCTATGGGTACAACATTGAAGTTCAGCACTGCATTCCATCCTCAGACAGACGGACAGTCAAAGCGCACCATTCAGATTCTAGAAGACATGCTCCGAGCCTGTGTAATTGATTTCAAAGGATCATGGGATGAAAAGTTACCACTGATTGAGTTCGCTTATAACAATAGCTATCAGGCTACTATACAGATGTCACCCTATGAAGCACTGTATGGCAGAAAGTGTTGAACTCCTTTGTTTTGGAATGAAGTTGGAGAATGTAGTATTGTTGGACCAGAATTTGTTGAAGAGACTTGTCGAGTAGTCGATATTATCAAGGAAAGAGTAAAAACGGCTCAGAATCCTCAGAAGCAATATGCAGACACTAGACGCCGAGACCTTGAATTCGCCGTAGGTGATAAGGTATTCCTCAAAGTGTCACCTATGCGAGGTTTGAAACGGTTCGGAAAGAAAGGGAAGTTACGTCCGAGATATGTCGGACCTTATGAGATCCTAGCTAAATGTGGAAAAGTGGCTTATCAGCTAGCACTACCACCATCTATGTCAAGTGTGCATGACGTATTTCATATCTCCTTATTGAAGAAGTATGTCAGAGACCCAACGTACGTATTGACAGTAGATCTACCTGATTTAACTGAGGATTTGACGTTTGAAGTAGCACCAACTGAAATCATCAGCCGAAAGGTGCAACGACTACGCAACCGTGACATTTATTATGTTAAGGTCACTTGGAGAAGCAGGGATATAGAAGAAATCACATGGAAAGAAGAAAATGCTATGCGAAAGCAATACCCTCATCTATTCGACTCAGAAGGTATGAACAATTTCGAGGACGAAATTTTTATAAGTAGGGGGGAGTTGTAAGATCCGTATCGAACTAACCGATCTTACCACCTTGTATCAGGTCTACCCATCATGGTCGAGCCAAATGGACCAAGTGCATGAAGGAAATAGCGAAGACAGGTATTAAACTGACCCAAAAATAGTCAAAATGAGGGTAGGGTCGCATGACCAGACCAGCAGGGTCGACCCCCCCTCACATAGAAGTCAAACCCCTGATTTTTCACTGGGGGTCGGACAACTTAGGAACTGAGGGTCGACGAGATCTCCGACCCCCTCATCGACCCCCTGTTTGCTGACAGAAACCGTAAATAGGAAACTTTCCAAATTTCAATGGGATTCCTTCCTAATCTCAATGGGAATTATTTTTGGAGATTCTACTCTATAAATAGGACGTCCCTAAGCATCTTTCACTCCTTTTGAAACCCTAATTGAGAGTGAGAGAAAGAGAAGAGAAGAAGAAGAGAAGGAAAGTTGGAGAAGAAGACCTAATTGAAGAATTCAGAGAAATCTCTGAATCTCAGCAAACCTAAGGTATGGACAAGCTTTCTATTTGATAATTTAAGACCTTAGAATAATTCATGAAGAGAGTATGGTCTAGGATAAACCCAAATCATACACCCATGGGAAGATTTCGATGAAAACCATGGAGAAATCATGGTAGACAAGGTAAGGAAGAAACCTAATGTTCTAAGCCATAGAACAAGCCTATAATGGATTGTGGAAGTCAGCCATAGGACCCAAACGTGAAAGAATGGACTGTAGAATGAAAATCTCGACTCAACCCACGGGGGGTCGCACGTGGGGTCGATTGGGAATCGACCCTACCAGACCACAAGATCGACCCCCAGCATTCGGGAAGTCCAGAATAGGGGTGGTCGCACCTAGGGTCGATGGAACCTCCGACCCTGGCATCGACCCTACCCTAGGGGTTGATGTATACTGCTACCCTACCTGCGACCCTACCTGCGACCCACCCTGCGACCCGTGTTTAAAAACAAGCCTAAACTTGTCGGAATGACTTCTAACCAAAATCTATCAACTTGTTAGGTTTTCCTATTGATATAAAAGTGGTTTTAAAGCTTGATAGATGATCAATACTCAAGCAAAGGTAAGGGAACAAGACTTGAACTAATTGGCTAATAATAAACTATTTTTATTTTTTGAGTCCAATACCATGACTGATTCTCTACGTGTAGGCTTGTATGTGCATTCAATATGTCATCCAATATTCCTGCTATTATTGTTCATGCATATTTAATTCTATTTATTTATAACATGATGATGATGATGATGATGCTAGGAATAGGCATGTGAATGTATGTGTGTGGTTAGTGTATATGGTGCGGGTAGGGGATGGTATCAACCAGTACAGCCATGCCATTTTCATGGGGTGTATATTGTGCCATGGTTCTACTCAAGTCATGTCCACTGACATCGTCGTATCGCCATTACCTTAGCAGAACTATTACGTCGTAGAGTATCAGGGGAGGTGGTCCCGGACCATATAATTTTCGACTCTGTCGGGGGGCCTTAGCTCTATCTCTATGGATGTATTGAGGGATGCTGGGGTGTGGCCTTGGATACATTGTTTGACATTAGGATTGGTTAGTTGCGAGCCCAGTTTGTAAACCCTCGCCAGCAGGGGCTTACGTGTTGGTATGGGCAACCGGTACAGCCATGCCATTTTCATGGGGTGTATATTGTCCAAGGTGGGTGCATGTGGGACGACAATGCCGTTTTCATTGGGCGGCTTCACACACTCGTGTATAGAGGTGAGGCGGCCACTGAACCTTTCTATAGCACATTATAAACTTATAAGCCACATATATGAATTGATTGCATGCATATGTTTTGTTGCATTGTTTTGTTTTGCTTACTGAGTCGTGATGTGTGCTCACCCTTTCGACGTCGAATATTTTTAGTTGATGATGCAGGTACTACGGCGGAAGACTATATGAATACTTCTGTGTACGGGCACGTTGCTACGATGGAAGCTGAAGATTTCGTGAAAACACATGACTCTTCATGCGAGTGCAACGCATGCATTTTCGATTAGATTTTATTTGAATTATTAAGAAAATATAATTTGATATTTTATTTACTTATGTCTTGGTTAATACAACATAACTTGATATTTTATTATTGATTATCACATTTAGATTTCTCAGTTCATTTATTATTAAGACTTTCGCTATTGTGTATTTATTCTGATTATGGTTGTGGATGTGTATGATTTTATTTTCAACGGACACAGTCTATTAGAGATCCTGGTTGAACCATTGGTTTATTAGCGGTTAATCACACCGTTCTGGATGGTGCAGAATTGGGGTGTAACATTAACACTATCAAAGTGTCCGAGATGTTGCCTCTTTTCCTTATCGTAAATGATAACAAGAATTTCTAAAAAAAACCCTAATGTATTTGATGTTGGAATTGATTTTTCATTTTGATTTGAACCATCGTGATTGACGATGTATGTTGTCCTCTCTATCATGCCCAAAACAATAAATCTCTACCATGAAAAGCCCAAGATGGGAAACAGGTTCTTGAAGAAGAAAATAAAAAAGAAGATTACGAGCTACAGTTCCTCTTCAATCAAACCACGGTTATCGAAATTGAATCGCAAGTAAGTGTATGTTTTTTGCTCATCGACCTCCTGTTCCTGCCCTTACTTCAATTCCAAAATTAGAGAAAGGGTATCTGCCTACTAGGGCTTACTATTACACTAGAGGATACAATCTCGCAACAATGACAGCCCTGATTATTGGGCTTTTACCCGTCAGTTTCACAAGATCGAGACATGGCTACATATTGTCTTGACCAGCAAGACCTGCTTTATTAGCATCTTCTCTCCAATGATTCATTTCTTAGAGTTTTAGAGAGGAATTGAGAAATTGCAACAAACATATCCCTTTCTTTAGACGCTCCACTATATGGTTCTTGTACTTCAATTGAAACAAGGTAGATTTGTTTTGGGGAGGATAATGGCAAAATTGTTATTTTATTGTCAATTTATTGGGAGGGTTGTTGGGTATTTTTGCATTTCTGTTTGTCAACTTGATAGTAGTAGGGGTGTCAATCGGTTGGTCTCGGTCAGTCTCGATCGGGCCTAACTATTCCCCACCAATTTAACGTCTTGCACCGTGATCGACATGTTTAACTAATCGGTCTTGATTTGCGAGACATTGACTCATTTATATTTTGTCCGGTCGGTCTGGGTCCCTAACCGGTCTTATGTTAATCGGTTCAAAAGGTCTATTAATGTCCATAATCGGTTATCTTATTTGGTCTTATTTCTTTTCGACATCGCATTCCCTTATTCCCGCGAGTAAACTACCCCGCTCCTTGCTGTTCGGTTATGCTATTTGGTCTTATGCTCTGTAGAAGTAGATAAACAAGAGGCCTAAGTGTATTGAACTTCAAGAGGAGACATTGAAGGAGACAAGGAGAAGCTAGAAGAAAATAAACAGTCACGAGTTCATCACGAACAAGAGGGGTTTACACTTTACTGGTTTAGGCTTTTTGCATAGAGTAAAAGTTAAAAGTTAAAAACCTAAATCAGTTGAACATTAAGAGAGAGAAAAAGAGAGGGACAAAGACAAAGTAAAAAGTTAAAAAATGAGAGGGAAAAGTAGGTGGAAAAAAAAGAAAAAAAAGAAACTTATATCGGTTTTTAATCGGTATATACCAACTTGGTCTTTAATAGGTCAGTTCGATTGGGCAACCGTCGGGTTACACCCCTGCACCGTGAACGACCTATTATTAATCGGTTCGAGCCTAAAACCAACATGTTTACTAAACAGTGTGGCTCGGTGTGGTTTTAATCAGTCAGTCAGGCTTGGGGAACACGGTGGGGTCCCAAAATTGACACCCCTAGATAGTAGGGAGTGCGGGTGATATTATTGGAAAAATTGGGGGTTAGGTGACATAAAGGAAAGTACAACAGGGATGGGTGAAAATTTCCCCAAATTATATAATAAAAAATAAGTTAAATTACACTAACCTCTCCTGTACTTTGGTTAAATGATACGAACCTCCCCTATTAGTTTCAAAATTACATGAACCTCCCTTAAATTTTCAATTTCATGAGATTCAGCTATTGTCCATTGGTTAAAGAATATTAGTTGCTGACGTCACTTGGCCAAATTAATTTTAATGGCCAAACTATCCCTTAAAAGTAATGAAGTTCCAAATTTTCCCTTATTGGTCGGTCTGTTGTCGGAGAGTGCTGGTCAACGATGAATACTTGTTTTGCTACAGAGTACTCATTTGGGAGAGCTATGCTATATCATGGAGCTTTTCCAGAATTAGGGTTTCCTGCAAGATTTGGTTTGCAGGAAGAAAATGATAAGTAGAGAAGGTGTACTGTGATTGTGTCGATGCCTGCTATGGCTGTGGAAGGTGATGGGGATACGATTAGTAGGTGTGGAGGGGATGCAATGATGTCAGTCTTCAGGTCGTCTTCTTTGCCCAGTTTTTCTTCTCCAAAGTTGGTTCATTGTTTTGGTATTCAAAACCCACACACGTTGAAGAAAGAATTCAGTTTAAATGTGTCGACTAAGATTCTAGTGGGGAATGCAATTTATGATCGAGGGAGAAATCTAGGGTTAATTGTTGTAACCCAAGGCAAGATTCTCAAAGTATACCAGATCCGAGGGTTTTGCAGTTGCGGATGGGTATGAATGGGGAAGAACCACGAGGATTTTCTTTTGGCGCTGGATCTTTTCATCAGGCAGAGTCTGGTAGTAGAAGATCGATATCAGCTCGGCGCTTTACCGACAATAAGAGGGTTTAACGTGACGGTCAATCTGGCTGCCGGTGGACAATAAAAGAGAAGGGAAAAGGGGTGTTGCATGGACATGATATGATAGTGGCACTGTTGACGGAATTGGGTGGAGTAGGTCCTTCTATTCAACAATTCATTACTGGTATTTGTGATGATGATTCAAGAAGATTGGCTAGGGTTACTGATACAGGTTCAATTTAGAATGCTTATACTACTGTGGGGCGGATACTTCACATGCAGACTAGGAGAGAAAGGACAAAGCATAAAGGGGGAAGTGTGTCTTTCATCATTGGTGGTGAGAAGCTGGTGCAGGTTGCTTTTGTTGCAAAGGTGGTAGCAGCCGCTGCTAAGGTTGCTTTTGATGCTGCGTTCCAGCTGATGAGGCTTTGGTTTTAAGTAGAAATGGAAATCTTAGTCAAAGTGCTGAAGTTTTTTCTTCTGATTGTGTGAAGAGTTTGGGGATGGGCAATCCTGCTTCGATCTTGAAAGGGAAGGATAGAAAGCAATGGTTTCAGTTCTCTGATAATTGTTGCAAAAGTGGCATCTAGGAGGAGGGTTAAAGCTACTGTAACTACTGCAAAGTGAGCTGACAAAGAGTATATCAATCTACGAACCCCCCCCTTAAAAAAAAAAAAATTCTGGTGAATTTGTCAGAAACTGCTGAATTTCAGCACAGAGTTCTTAAGCTAAAACTCAGACATCTCTTTTTTTTCTCTCACTAAATCTGTTTGAAACTTTTTTTTTTCATTCTTATATGGATGTACAAAGGTTAAATGAGACATTTTACCATCTTGTGTTAACACCGTTAGTTCATTGGAGTTGTGTAATTCTGAAACTAACAAGGGAGATTTGTATCATTTAGCCAAAGTATAGGGGAGGTTAGTGTAATTCTTCCTCCTCCCATTTCTTCTTCATTTTTCTCCCCAGCCCCTCATCTACTGATCCAATTCGTCTGCATCATGCAGCCGTGTGAGCCGTGATCCCATGACTAGCACCTCTCCAACGGCAGGAGAGGATTATCCCTCTTATACATACTATTCAATCACAAATTAAACATAGAGAGAAAAGCATTTCTCTTGATCCCCTGAAGAAAAAACCACACATTGTTTCTCTTTCTTGGCCTCTTATTCTTACTCTTTTACCTCTTGTACTTTCTCGTTAGTTGCTCTCGCACCAACCATTTTGACTCCGGTGTCAACCCCGGAAAACGAGCTATGTTTAATCAACTCTTCAATCGAATAGCTTTTGTATCTAAGAATCCCTTCATCTTCCATCGATATAATAGATGATGATCAGATTGGAGCAATATTAAAGATACCCAAGATCATAAAGCGTACATCTTTTGTTGTACTTTCTGGTCTATAATCGAGTTCATACCATTTGGTTTGGTTTTGAATGATTAACTATTGATTTCCAATCCACAAGTAACCACACAACATGACCCTTATTTATAAAATTTTATTCTTCCTAACTTGTAGTTGCTAGTCGATGTGAGACTAAAGCCATGGAGACAACAAATGAAAACACAATATGAAGTGTAAAAAATTTAGCCCTACATCAGTTGGAGAAGGAAAACACTAGAAACTCCTACTATAAAAGGAGACATCTCTTCTAATAGGACCTTTACATCCAGTTAGTCCCATGTCGGATGAAGTAAGAAAATACTAGAGAACACACATGTCATAAAAGAAGACGTAGACATTTAAGAGAAGCACAAGGCGACTGTGAGGACAATGGATTTTCAATGATCCTTCACGAAATCAAAATTAGGCTCTCGCCTTGGTTACTTTTATCCATCCATGCCAATGGACGGAGTAAAATATGGAGTCGCCACCTAGATAAGGTCTAGGACCTATAAATGGTCTCTCACTTGGAGAGACACTATGACTCATGCTCAATGGATTGGCTTCTAGTCTTACCAGAGAAGGGTAAGTGTCAAGTTACGAGTTGGGAAGGTGTTAGGCACCCAACTTGCCCGGTCAATGGACCGGTCTCCTTCTGTCCTATCCTTTCCTGCATTCTTAAAACTTATGTATGTTCAGGTCTTCAATTTAACCTAACAAGGCAAATGGGGAACCCTAGACCATGTTTCTAAGTTGTTCTAACTTAAGGTGCCACCACATAGACTTGAAAAAATAAAATACAAATCAATAGACAATAAATGGATCCATGAACAAATGAATGGATTAAAAATATGAAATAATCATGAATAAACAAATAATGAATTAAAAGAATGAATAACACAGAAAATACAACAGATAATGGATGACCGAGCTCGAGATCAAGCCGCCTACGTATCCCTGTGCGACGGGAATCAGGCCAAACGTAGTTCGTGCGGGGGTGTGATTGTGGTTGTGGTTGTGGTTGTGAGTGAGGTTGTGAGTGAGGTTGTGAGTGAGGTGCTCCCTTCACAAAGGAAGCATGTGTGACCGTACGCAAAGGGTGAACTACTCAGAGTTCTCCACTTCCCGCTGCCTACGTATCTCTTTAGAGAATCAGGTCAAATGTAGTTCCCAACAGTTAACGGGCTGTTGTACCCCACATGGCATTACTGGGGAGGTGCTCGGACCTCAGAGGTACTCGGACCTCAACTCCCCGCGCTCGGCAAGGCAACACTCAAGAGGTACTCGGACCTCGACTCCCTGCACTCGGCAAGGCAAACTCAAGAGGTACTCGGACCTCAGAGGTACTCGGACCTCGACTCCTTGCACTCGGCAAGGCAAACTCAAGAGGTACTCGGACCTCGACTCCTTGCACTCGGCAAGGCAAATTCAAGAGGTACTCGGACCTCAACTCCTTGCACTCGGCAAGGCAAACTCAAGAGGTACTCGGACCTCGACTCCTCGCATTCGGCAAGGCATCACTCAATATTTGAAAATGGTCGGTCCGTACATCGATTCCCAAACATGGGAAATGATTGGCCTAAGGCCAACGACAAAACTAAGTAAAAGCTAGGTTGGAGATCAACATGATCCCAACCATCGCCTGAAAACATGTAAACATGACACATTTTTGTATTTCTTTTTCTTTCTTTTCTTGTATTTTTCTTAATAAAACAAAAAAAACAATTCTAGGGACCAACCCTAATGGTCGAGCAGGCCCATGGCTTAGGCGGGGCCACATTAGTCAACATGGGATTTGGGAATCCCAACAAAGATAGACTCATTGGAGTTATCCTAAAAAAAAAACTCACAATGCTAGGGAAGGGGATCCCTAAACTATCACACCCAAGAAGTGGGAGGATGCATCACTTGAGGGTAGGCTTCATACTATCAAACATGAAGTATTAAGCATGTGATTACACTACTAAGGCACACCATGAGAAAAGAATTAGCTTACTTAAGCTATAAGCATGAATGAAATTTATCAATCACTTAATCAAAACATCATGTAAGCATCTAAGCATAAAATCAGTCATCTAGCAGACTCAAGATATGACTAAAATTCAGCATGGGAGGTTCAAGCACAAAGTTATTCCAGTTTTAAAATTTTAAATAAACACCAATGAGCCTAACGTGTGACATCAAGCTCATGATAAAGTATATCAACAAGATGCATGGCACTGAATTCCAATACTTAAGCCACAAATGAGCATGGTTTTCTCAAATTCACAAGAAAATCTCACAATCCGGATGTGGACAGCAAGGAGGAGGTCATTTGAACATAAAAGGAAGACTAAAAAACACATTTCATAATCTGCAAACATAATGATAAAAAGGTCCACAATAAAAATAATATAAACAAAAACCTCCTTGGCCGAGGCACTCACTAGAACAAAAGAAAGGCTGGAATAACTGAGAAACAATAGTCTAACCGAAATCAGGACTATAGCTGTAAAAAAAAAGAAACAAAAAAAGAAACAAAACCACATTCTAAACCTACTGGGAATAGACAAAAAAAATGAAAAATCCTAACTCAACACTCATCAAAACCTACTCTGGGAACAAGAAGAAAAGAGGGGCACAACCGAAATCCATGCTTTCCATTTCTTAGCCGAAATCTGTTGAGGACAAAAATAACAAGAAAGCAAGTAGGAGTTTCACCCTTCTAACCGAAATTGTCCCTATGCAGAATCAAAGGTAAAAGGAAGACTCTATCCTACCGACCGAAACCCAGTGAGCAACAAAACAAGACCAAGAATAAATTACACATAGATAAAAAAAAAAATAAAAAAATAAAACATAAAAAAAATCCATGAAATACATCTACCCTGCTAGCCGAATCTGGCTTGGAAATGAAAAGATCATTCTCGGCAGAAGAACAAATAGAACAACCCATAAAAAAAATGATTTCTATAAAGAAGTAAGGAAATTCCATTTACCTCAACAGAATCAAACAACAAGAAGGAGATATATTCTTTCAAGAGAAACAAAATTAACCAAGAACATAGGCAATAAAATAGTGACCAACTAATCAACATTATCAAGAGAGAGAGAAAAAAAATGTAGATAACAAAAGCAAACTCAGAAAATTTTGTCGAAGGATCATCAGTAAGAAACAGATCTTCAAAATAATTAAAAAAGAGAATGTAAACATACCTCCTGTCTTCTTCTCCTTCTTCTCTCTTCTTTGCCGCCTTTTTCTTCTTCTTCTGGTTTCACGCACAAATGGCTGCAACTCTCTCTTTGCTCTCACTTTCTTCAGCAAGAAACCACTAGTAGTTCTCTCTTCTTCAAGAGTTAAAAAACTCCTGCAACTTGAAATCTTTCGATCACCCTGTGCGGTTTCTCTCTGCACATCTTCAGAGGAAAACAAAATCAGCCGAACATGTCATCTTCCTCCTATTCCCACTTTGTGGCTGCTGCCTTCCTCTGTCTTTTTTTTTTCAGTTGTGGCTTCCCTTCTCATCTCACTACCGCCTGGTCTCTCTCATTGTTCCATGATTCTCTCTCTGAGAAAAATCCGAAAAAAAAACCCCATAGAATCCCCATGATGCTTGCAACCGATTCGAGCTCCTCCCCTTAGCTTGTCTGCTACTCCTCCTTCGGTCTTCCTCCTACTTCCTCTCCTTCCTTTTCTCTTCTTTTCTAGCCGAAATCCCTTCTTCCCCCTTTTTCCCTACTTCTTCTCCCCTTTGCTGCCGCCCCTTTCTCTCTTCTTTTCTCTGCCCGCAACAGTCCCCCCTCCTTTGTTTGTCTAGGTTTTTTTTTTCTTTTCCTAACCCTTAATCCAAGGGCCAGGATCCCTCCACTTGATCCCCTTTCAACCCAACACATGTGATAGAAAAAGGATTACTACACAATTGATATCCTAAGCGCAAACCCAAGCCCATTAGCCTAATGCCTATTAACACCTAATTTAAACCCACAGCCCAAACCCATTGACTCAAATAACTAAAAGAATTAAAAAAACTCTATCATAAGGCCCAATAACAAACAAATGCCTAAAACAAAACAACAAGAAGAAAACAAAACTAAAACCCACTAACACCTAAGCTAAACCCATTTAAATAACAAAATTAAAACCCACTACCACAAAACTAAAGTTATAGGCCCAAGCCCGATTCTCTTAACAATTTTTCCCATTTTTTTAATTTCATAATAACCTAAAATGGTAGAGACATTCTAACATGACCAAAAAAATGACAAAAATGCCCTTGATGAGTAATAGGCCAAAATGGGGGTCTTATAGACTGCCCCTCTTCGGCCGAAATTCAAAGTGAATGAGTGGCAAAGAAAAGAAAAGTCCGCATTTTGGTCCATGAACAATTGCACAAAATGAAATGATGGGGTAACAGAACATTCTGGCTAGATGTTCCGTCAGAAGAATCAGCTACCTGACTTGGCGCTGATGAGGAAAAAAGAATTTAATCGGAGCGCTTGACTAAGCATTCCAATGAGAAACAAAACATTCTGACTAGATGTTCTATCAAGGAAATCAGCATACCTGACTAGGCGCTGACGAGGAAAAATGAATCTAATCGGAGCACTTGACTAAGTGTTTCGACGAAGAAAGAAGCAAAAAATGGAGTGCTTGACTAAGCATTCCGATGAGAAACAGAACATTCTGACTAGACGTTCCGTCAAGGAATCAGCATACCTGACTAGGCGCTGACGAGGAAAAATGAATCTAATCGAAGCACTTGACTAAGTGTTCCGACAAAAAAAAGCAAAAAAAAGAGTGCCTCACTAAGCATTCCGATGAGAAACAGATCATTCTGACTAGATGTTCCGTCAAGGAATCAGCATACCTGACTAGGCGCTGACGAGGAAAAATGAACCTAATCGAAGCACTTGACTAAGTGTTCTGATGAAAAAAAGCAAAGATGGAGTGCTTGACTAAGCATTCCGATGAGAAACAGAACATTCTGACTAGATGTTCTGTCAAGGAATCAGCATACCTGACTAGGCACTGACGAGGAAAAATGAACCTAATCGAAGCACTTGGCTAAGTGTTCCGACGAAAAAAAAGCAAAGATGGAGTGCTTGACTAAGCATTCCGATGAGAAACAGAACATTCTGACTAGATGTTCCGTTAAGGAATCAGCATACCTGACTAGGCACTGACGAGAGAAAGAACAGATTAGAGCGCTTGACTAAGCGTTCTAAAAGGAATCAAAACATCTAACTAGACATTTTTGACAAGCTCGAATCACCCGCCAAGGTGTTCGAGAAGAACGACCAGATCACCCGCCAAGGTGTCTGACGACGACAACTAATCAAAACACCCGCCAAGGCGTCTGACGAACACAATCGGATCACTTGACTAAGTACTCCGACGGTAAAAAAAAAATCAGAATCACCCCTCAAGGTATCTGACAACACAAAGACAAACACAATCGAAACACTTGACTAAGTGTTCCGACGGCAAATAAAGATCAGAATCACCCCTCAAGGTATCTGACAAACACAATCAGAGTACTTGACTAAGTACTCCGACGGTAAAAAGAAATCAGAATTACCCCTCGAGGTATCTGACAACACAAAGACAAACACAATCGAAACACTTGACTAAGTGTACCGACGGTAAATAGAAATCAGAATCACCCCTCAAGGTATCTGACAAACACAATCAGAGTAATTGACTAAGTACTCCGACGGTAAAAAGAAATCAGAATCACCCCTCGAGGTATCTGACAACACAAAGACAAACACAATCGAAACACTTGACTAAGTGTTCCAACGACAAATAAAGATCAGAATCACCCCTCAAGGTATCTGACAAACACATCGACAAACACAATCGAAACACTCGACTAAGTGCACCGACGGTAAACATAAATGGAATCACCTACCAAAGTGTCCCAAGGAATGGATGTTCATCGACCACAAAATTCAGATTATCAACTCAAGTTAGGGCAGGCGCTCATGACAGCATAAACAAAGATTCAAGGCACCTCAAAACTTAAAAATCTGATATTGATGAACTTTAAAATCACTGTTAATAAGTCAAGAACTCAGTTAAAATTATCCTCTAGAAAATAAACCCTCCGCAGAAGGTATTGATAAAACAGTCACATTTCTTTCAACATTTAGGTTCCCAAAATCCCTGATAGAATAGCCAAATATGGATGGGTCCATGATAGATCTGACTAAGGGCCCGATCTGCTGGCAATCTCTTTAGTAGACGCTACTGCAGTCATTAGGGTCGGGGTTGGGTGATCCCAATAATGCCACGCATCTGCAATGCTCCAAACAAAATCCTTGGTCAATTCCTTAGGAGGGGAGACATCTGTAATATCACCGACCACACTTGGCAACCTGTTCAACTGACGATATAACAAGGATGGTACATAGAAGGATGAGTGAGTCAGACCCATAATTTGTACACATGAGTTTCCTCGAGTTCTCAACACTGGACATGGGGTTGACATCCACTTGCTCCTCCATGTGATGTCGTTGACCTTTAAGGCTCTCAATCGCTCAGGCCAGTTATGTTCCTTGTAAAAATCTGAATTCTTGTCTCTTTTAATATAATGGATGGGCCGAAATACCGAAACCTCTAAAGGCGCAAACAGACTTAGCTTCTCAGTCAACCAGATGTGTAACAGATAAGGGGAGTCGTTGAGAGTATCCGTATGAAGACGACCTCCCTTCTTGGCCCAACTGTCTAAACCCTTTAATGTCTCGGGCAGGATTGTTGGTATGATATCAAAATCCTACTGGAGATGCTTAATGACATCAATGATGATTGGAGAGTACAGGCGCTCATGCGTATTCAACAAGTACCTTGCGATCATACAGAAATAAAAAGCCTTCCTTCGATACTCACGACCCAAACGCGAGCAAGTCTGTTGGTGGGCATACTTGGTGACCATAGCTGAGACATCGATTTTGCCAAGCTTGATGATCGGTAGAGCCTCCTTCTTGGTCCAACCAAAATATTCCCGGATCTCATGGTCGGAAGTCTCTTGCAATGGAGGGCAAAAGATCCCTTCTCACGCAGGAAAGATAAGACATCCACGAAACTCTTTGCATGTAGGGCATATCTCTATGTTCCCAAATCTGAACACATGCATTGTAGGATCCCAAAACTTGGAAGCTGTCCCCAAAAGACCATGACAGATTTTAACATGTCGAAGCTGGTAAAGGGCCTCTAAATCAAGATTGACCAGAGCTCCTTTGTCATTCTGGGACATATCACGAGCCCACTCTTGCAATTGCTTATCCATTTCTACACAAGTTAACAAATGATTAGCGTTCGACCAAACCAAAAGCAAACTTAAAAAGACACAACCTCCACATTAAGGTTAGGGAATACTAATGGGTCATGTCGACCATACTGAGGGCATCAAAAAAAAATCCATGTATACCTCCACAAGCTGCACATGGTATGTTGAATTGGACATGACTCTGTCTGGGCCTAAACCAACTAGATTCGTAAACAAGCATGATGCTGGAGGTCCAAGTGGACTGATAAGAAACTGCCCATATGGGTCCACCATTGGGGAGAATAGGGGCTTATCATGTAGAATGGTGGATTCACTGAGGAATCACCATTTATGGCTTAAAACAAGGGCTATTGAAATCTTTGAACGTCACCGAAGTGATGAGTGACAGATAGAGATTTCAGCCAGATCATAAACCCAATACTCACATAAAAGAGTGACATGTTCACAAGAAGCAATATCACAAAAGCCAATAAATGATGTGAAATGAAGGGCTTTATGATGGAGACTCTTGGAAAACCGTCAGATTGATAGACGGGAGAAAGAGTCAATGCCAAAAAAGAAGAAGTCCTCTTCCAACAATGATCGAGTGATGAAACCAACCTTTAGTGAAAGGGGTAAGCCTAAATGGATGTCAAGGCCAACCATGCTGTAAGGCTCCAAGATGATCTCTCATCAAACCAACCAATATATATATATATATATATATATATATATATATATATATATATATATATATATATATATATATATATATATATATATATATATATATATTTTAATGTGGAGGTTATACAAATTACTTTTTCACCTGGTCAAGGTTGGTCAGATATTGTAACTCATTTCCATCTGTATCTGTGAGACGAACAGCCTTCCCTGGCAAGATCTCCTTCACTACAAAAGGTCCACTCCAATTAGGACGGAACTTGCCCCTGGGGTCATGTACTGGAGCTCTCTGCTCTTTGAGCACCAAATCTCCGATTTCCAAATGGCGAAGACGAACTTTCTTATTAAAAGTTGTAGCAATTCTCTGTTGATATTTCTTCATATTATCTACAGCTTTGATTCATCTTTCATCTATTAGGTTCAACTCTTCATATCTAGTCCGAAGCCACTCAGTTTCTGGGACTTGACATTCCATTAAGACCCTCAAGGATGGTACCTCTATCTCAATTGGAAGCACGGCCTCCATGCCATACACCAATGAATAAGGCGTTGCCCCAGTTGATGTCCTAATTGAGGTCGGATAAGCCCACAAAGCAAAAGGCAACTTATCAGCCCAATCGGCAGTTGTCTCTGCCATTTTCTGAAGGATGGTCTTCATATTTTTGTTTGCTGCCTCAACGGCCCCATTTGTTTGTGGACGATAGGGAGAAGACCTATGCCTCGCAATGTGAAGCCTATCACACAACTCTTGCACTTTACCCCGGAAATGTTGCCCCTGATCAGAAATCAATGCATGAGGCGTCCCATGTCGGCATATGATGTGTTCTCGCAGAAATTTGGCAACCTTGGCTGCCGTGAGCTTGGCGTAAGATTGAGCTTCAACCCATTTGGTGAAGTAATCTATAGCCACTAAGATAAACTCGTGCCCATTTGATGCTTTTGGGGAGATCTTGCCTACTACATCAATGCCCCAAGTGGAGAAAGGCCAAATAGAACTGAGTGTGTGCAACTCAGATGGAGGGACATGTATCAAATTGGCATGAATCTGGCACTTATGGCATTTCTTTACGAATTCCACGCAGTCTGCCTCCATTGTGTTCCAATAGTAACCTAGGCGAAGGATTTTTTTGGCAAGCATCCGAGCATTCATGTGGGGTCCATAAATCCCTTCATGGATCTGTTCTATTATATTCTGCGCTTGCTCTTCATCCACATAGACCAGCTGCACACCATCATACGACCTCTTGTACAAGATGTTTTCATGCAAAATAAACTGAGTGGCATACTGCCTAAGGAACTTTTTCTCCCTTGAAGAAGCTTCTGGAGGATACTTCCTTTCTCTGATAAAATCCACTATTGGCACAAACCAAGGTCTCCCATCTATCGTTAAGGCATTCACCTCCTCCAAGTACGCTTGTTGCGTTCTTCACTCTATCACTAAGGGTTGCATTCTCTCATCACCTTCAAAATTGATCATTGCAGCCAAAGTTGCCAGTGCATCGGCGTATCTATTATAATCCCTTGGAGAAAACTCAAAGCTAATTTTTGAGAATTGTTGTGCCAAGCTCACAGCATACTGCCGGTATGGTTTCAATTTCTCATCCATTGTCTTCCACTCTTTTCTAATCTGATAGATCACCACTGAAGAATATCCATATACTTTCATCTTCTGAATTCCAATGCCCAAATCTGCCCTTAATCCTATGACGCAAGCTTCATATTCAGCCATATTATTGGTGCATTCAAAGTCTAGTTGGAATAAAATGGGCACGAACATCCCGTCAGACTAATGAATAGGACACCAGCTCCACATCCTCTATGGTTTGCAGCGCCATCAAAGAACATCACCCAGGGGTCCACCTCTCCTTCTTGGGCTTGAACAAATGCCACCTCTTCGTCTGGGAATACATCTTCCATATTTTTCAAATCATCCACCGGGTGGGCAGACAAATGCTCGGCGATGACACTTCCTTTGATAGCCTTCTGGGTGGCATAGATGATCTCAAATTCAGACAAAAGTAGTAACCATCTTGCTAGCCTTCGATAAATAAAGTAACAGTGGTCTCCCTGGTTCTGGAGGCACCAAAATTGGTGGATTCGCCAAGCATGCCTTGATTCTGTCGAAGGCTAACTGGCATTTTGGATTCCAAGTTTTGGGCTGATCTTTCCTCAACAATTTGAATATTGGTTCGCAGGTGGCCGTCAAATGCGCAATGAATCGACTGATGTATTGGATTCTTCCCAGAAATCCTCTAATCTCCTTCTCAGTTTTGGGTGGAGGCATTTCTGTAATGGCCTTAATTTTAGATGGGTCGATCTCTATCCCCCTTTGACTGACCATGAACCCTAGCATTTTTCCAGCAGTAACCCCAAATGCACACTTTTGTGGGTTCAACCTCAGGTTGTACTGCTTGATTCTTTCAAAAAAAAACCTCAAGGCTTGGAAATGATTCTCTCTACTGATCGATTTCACTATCATATCATCAACATAAACTTCAACCTCTTTATGAATCAGGTCATGGAGGACCGTGGTGGCCATCCTTTGGTATGTGGCACCGGCATTCTTTAAACCGAAAGGCATCACCGTATAACAGTAGGTTCCCCAATCGGTTATGAAAGAAGTTTTCTCCTTATCCTCAAGCGCCATTTTAATCTGGTTATACCCTGAGAAGCCATCCATAAAAGATAGAAGGGCGTGCTTGGCAGTATTGTCCACCAATATATCAATCTTGGGCAAGGGAAAATCATCCTTAGGGCTTGCCTTATTCAGACCTCTGTAATCCACACATACACGAAGCCTACCATCCTTTTTCGATACAATGACCACATTGGCTAACCATTCAGGGTAATTGCAAACCTCAAGAAATCCTACATTCAGTTGCTTCTCTATATCTTCTTTAACTTTCAATGTCCACTCGGGCCTGAGGCGTCTCAACTTTTGTTTGGTAGGCTTCACACCAGGGGAAAGTGGAATTCTATGTTGTACCACTTCAGGGTCAATACCCGGCATGTCATTGTATGACCAAGCAAAAACTTCCTGGAATTCTTTCAATAGAACAGACAACTGGGCAGTCTCGTGATCATTTAGAGTTATGCCAACTTTTATTTCACGAGGCTGTTCAGTTGTCTCCAAATTGATCATCTTAAAGTCTTCACAGACAGGTTGGGCCTTTTGTTCCTTTAAAGCTTTAAGAGATTGCAAAAATTCAGGTGAGGGTTCATCACAAAGATCATTATCAGAATCAGAATTAGTAAGGGAAGGGGAAGTGGAAGAAGCAATATACTCGGAAGAAGTCATTTCATTAATATCATCCGAAAGAAGTACAACAGATGAGGTATTATCTGGGACAACAGACTCAACATCAACGACAGACTCTGTACTTGCTACAGACCTAACAGACTCAGGCCCAGACATGGCCAACCCATCAACTTCCTGGCGCAGCAGGTTAGGACACATAAACTTATCTGGATAACTCCAGTTAGGGAGGACTCCAATAGTAGGGGTAATGAATTGCTGTGGGGTCGGAACTCCATTCAGGTTGCCGCTGGTGAGGGTCATCACGCTGTCTTGGAAAAGGCTGCTGAGGTTTGCAATTTCTTCTTCAGACACTGGCTCTTTCATCTGACCTTTCTTCCAAGCACTCTCAATTTCTTCCCAGTCAAGTGTGCAGTCAAAGAAAATTTCAAACCCTGGGAGACGCTTCTGAGTAATCTCATCAAACCATGGCCCTGAAAATCCACAAAAAGGGAAGTCTTCTCCTTCCTTAATAAAATATCCATTGAGGGTCCGAAAGTATGAAACTGGTTCTCGATCAATGCTGCCCCACTGCAAATAATCACAGGCCATAACTGAATCCAACTGTTGATTGTTCTGCCCATATGTTATCACTTATGGAAACTGCACTCTCTTCACTTCTTGACTGCCCTTTCTGTTGGATGACATTGCTGCTTTATAGAACTGGTCACTATTCTTGTATTTCTTCCTTTCTGCCCAGATGAAAGCGCTCTCTGCCTTTTGCTTTTTCTGTTTGATGAGCTTCAGATCGTCTTCGTTTGGAATATATCCCACACCAAACCTATGCTCATTGATAGTGGCAGATAATGCATTAACAACCCCTTGTTGGTTCCTGCCCAAACCCATTCCAGGAAAGTAAGACATCTTAAGGAATTGCTTGAAGAAGAAAGGAAGCTTTACTGATGATTCTTGATCCATGGTAGCATTGATGGTACTGATTTGAAAGCCACTCAATCGAGCATCAAGGGTTGGACCACTACCGTCTCCAATTTCTGACTCAGTGGAAGCTAACATGTTGATAGCCCCTGGGTCAGCTGCCACTGTAACTGTTACATCCTTGTGCAAAAATTTGATCTTTTGATGTAGAGAGGAGACAAGTACTCCAGCTGCATGTATCCATGGCCTTCCCAATAGCATATTGAATGAGGCAGGGATATCGACCACTTGGAATTCAATCTCAAAGACAGCTGGCCCAATAGTGACGCCGATAGTAAGAACACCTAGGACATCTCGCTTAGTGTTATCATAAGCTTTTACACCATGCTTTGGAGGTGTCAAATCCGACTCCGAGAAACCCAAGTGCTTGAAAGTCTGAAGGGGAAAGATGTTCAGAGCAGATCCATTGTCAATCAAGACCAAAGGGATTGTGTTGTCCCGACAAGCAACTGTGATGTATAAGGCTTTGTTGTGACTTTTGCCCTCTGGTGGTAGGTCCAGATCCCCAAATGTTAGCGAGTTCACCGCCTGAGACCCAGTAATCAAAGAGACCAGATGGTCAGGGCCAGTAGTGATTGGGACTTGGATGCTAGCCAGTGATTTCAGAACGGCTTCCCTGTGAACTGGCGATGCCATCAGTAGACCCCAAATGGAAATATTGGCCTGGGTCTTTTGCAACTGCTTCAAGACTACATTCTCAGGCTCTGGTTGCTTGCCACCCTGTCCTTGTTCTTTCTGCCTTGCTTGCTGTGCCAAATTTTCTGCCCTCAGTGTTGTTGGTGTATATGACTTTACAGATCTAGTTTCTGTCACTGACTCCTCCCTCCCAGGGATGTAGATTTCAAATTCTTCTTCATTCATACCTACTTGTGCAATATCTTGTTCTTCGTCAGACATGTAAATGATTATGGGCTTTGTTTTTTCTACTCTCATTACATTCTCCCTTGGAAATTGTGGGGCATAGCTTTCATGATCATATATCCGTGCACCTGCTATTGCTTCCTCTGAATATCCTGGGATGAAAATCTCATATACATCTTCTGCAACGGCCACCTCACTTCCTGAATATTGAGGGATCAAAGCTTCATACTCATCTTCATATTCTTCCTCCCTTGTCACAGCTATCTCATCTTCTGAAAGACCGGGAACGAAGATCTCATATTCCTCTTCTTCTGCAACTGCCACTCCTTCCTCTGTTTGCTGCGACATGAAAATTTCATATTCATCCTCATACTCTTCATCTGATCTGATCATGTTGACATAACAGTCGCTCTCCTGATCAAAGCTTTGTGGTCGTCCTCTGGGCAGATGATCTTGACCATTCAGTGGGCTAATGAGGCTTGTTGGATTAAAGTGACTTTCATCAATTTCAATGGCCCCGACTGTATGCTGAGGTAATGGGTTGGTTGTCACAGAGAGGCGCTTTGCCCTGACCTCAAATTTCCCGTCATCGAGTAGGTCTTGGATGGCATGCCTCAGGCGAGGGTAGTTTTCAACATCATGTCCAGCCTGATTATGGTATTTACAGAAGAGTGCTGGATTAAACCATCTCGGCTTATTTTTCGGCAAGGGTTTTGCTTCAAGAGGTGCCAACAATCCCACCTTGCATAAATTCTCAAAAGTCGCCTTCCTCGACATACCAAGGTCAGTGAATTGTCTTGGTTGTTTCTGAGGGTATGGTGGGGCAAAGTTTTTCTTGTCTTGTGATCACAATCGGGGCTTGGGTAGCTACTGCAACAACACCCTTAGAAACAGGGGTAGGATTGGGATTGAACGGTCTTGGGGAATAGGGCTTCCTGCTGCTACTACCGCCAGCTTCGAATGTACTCTTCTCTTTCTTGTTAGGGAGCTCATCCCCATGAGCAATAATGTCTTCCACCTGTTGTGCTGTAGCAATGAGAACTTCAAAGGTAAGGATGCCCTGGCCAAAAATATAATTCTTGTACGTCTTATGGAGCCCCTTCATCATCATGGCCACCTATTCTCTCTCTGGAGGACGGTCCCACATTTGTGCAGCCAATTCTCTGAACCTTGTAAGATAGGCAGTAAAACTCTCACCCGGCATCTGAACCAAAGTTTTCAATTGCCTTCGAGTGGTCTCAATCTCGGTATTGTATGAATACTACTCAATGAATGCATTATGAATATCTGCCCATGACCGGATTTGGCTAGGCCTTAGGTTCATTAGCCAACGAAGGGCACTTTCCGTTAGGGAATGTTGGAAGGCTTGACCTAATTGCTCATCAGTAAAGTCCTTGCCCCCTTTTAACAATCCAGTAAATAACCTCAGGTGGGTTCGAGGATCCCCAGTCCTGTCAAATTTCTCATCTTGCCACTTAAACTTGTCCAGAAGCCGAGATTTTGGGAAGAAAAGGAGGCCCTCTGTGTCTACCATCTGATTCTCAAATCCCTTCATACCTTTCAAAGATTGCTCCAGGAGCTCTATTTTGCTCCGAAGTTCCTGAGTCTCTGCATTGGTTGGTACTACTGCTGGAGGTGGACGCTGTGGGAATTCCCTTACCCCATTATACGCACCGTGAGCTGGTGGTGGAACATGTGGAGGATTGGGGGGAGGAGTCTGCATCCTGCTGCCCTGATCTTGTTTTTTCAGTTGGTAAAGTTGGTGGCAGACGAATCTATATAAAATTAGTCAGATTGATCATCATGTCTTCCATTCTGGCTATTCGAGCTTCCATGGCCTCTAAGGATTTCTGATTGTTGTCTGGATTCATGGTCTTAGAGCTTGCCGCTGCTCGGGAAGGTGTAGGATCTGATGGAGGATAGGCAACCCTAAAAAGTCTCCTAGAACAAGGGCTTCTAACCCAGGACGGTCCGGCTCTTGAAGATATGGTGACTTAGACAACTTGACTGTAACCGAAAAATCAATAAGTTAGAAGAATGAGAAATTGGGTTGGGATTTGGAAGAGACAAACAGGCCCATTTATAGACTTGACCAAACAAAGTTAGTTCACTTGTAGTATGAGTCAAATCAAATATATTTTGGTCGGATTTTCTGAATCAAACGGCATTGTACCCTTGGATAATGGACAGCATGTATATTTACCAAGTTATACTTTTGTCCCAGAATCCAAAGACACAAAACTGGTTCGACATAGAAAATTCGAACAAAATATGCTGATTTGAAAGATAAATACAAGCAATCAGCAAGCATAAGGTCACCAAGAAGGGACAAAACTATGGACAGTTCTTCTATCACATAATCAATTCATGATAAATTATTTGGTTTGCTCTCGAGGTTGATACTCTGAACATAGAAGGTACGACATACGGGAGACGAAAATATACCGAGTGATCAGCATAGATTCGCATACCCACGTGTTGAGCCAGCCATCTATGAAAGTGTATCAACAAGGAGAACAAATCATGTTTCGTTTATCACGAATTGGGTGTGATAGACGACATAAGTCTATAGCATTATTCTTTCTTGTACCCCAAGATGATGCCAGTGTAGAGACCTAAGTGTAGGTTCTATGTCAAATGATGCATGATAGGTGGTTATAGGACCGGCATGCTACCTTGAAGGGATGCAAAATATACCTATCATCCGTATAAACGGAATGAGTCGCAGGTACGGGCATCCTTTATATACCCGAAGGTACTAGATCAAGGTTGTGGCTTCGTCGGAGGCTGCCCAAAATATTCATAATGGGTCCGTTCCAACTAACCACGAGGTTTGGTTGATCTCATCCTCACAAATGCAATGCAAGATGCAAAAAATGTAAATTAACAAACAAGTATTTACAACCACCTAACATCCAAGTATTTACAACAAACTAAAACAGTTATTTACAACAAGTTATATACAAGAGTCTACAACAAGCTAAACCACATGTATTTACAAGAAACCAAGATACAAGAATTTACATGTAAACAACATAGGGTATTTACAACATGCTATGAGTATTTATAGGAAACACAAAATGTAAACATTTAAGCTACAACACATATATTTACAAGAAATAAAATACAATAATTTACATCAAGAAAACCTACAAAATACATCGAACTAAACATACAGAAGGGGAAAGGATAGGAAAGGACAGAATTCAGAGTCTGACATAATTCCCCAGCGGAGTCGCCACTGTGAGGACAATGGATTTTCAATGATCCTTCACGAAATCAAAATTAGGCTCTCGCCTTGGTTACTTTTATCCATCCATGCCAATGGACAGAGTAAAATATGGAGTCGCCACCTAGATAAGGTCTAGGACCTATAAATGGTCTCTCACTTGGAGGGACACTATGACTCATGCTCAATGGATTGACTTCTAGTCTTACCAGAGAAGGGTAAGTATCAAGTTACGAGTTGGGAAGGTGTTAGGCACCCAACTCGTCCGGTCAATGGACCGGTCTCCTTCTGTCCTATCCTTTCCTGCATTCTTAAAACTTATGTATGTTCAGGTCGTTCAATTTAACCTAACTAGGCAAATGGGGAACCCTAGACCAAGTTTCTAAGTTGTTCTAACTTAGGGTGCCACCACATAGACTTGAAAAAATAAAATACAAATCAACAGACAATAAATGGATCCATGAACAAATGAATGGATTAAAAATATGAAATAATCATGAATAAACAAATAATGAATTAAAAGAATGAATAACACAGAAAATACAACAGATAATGGATGACCGAGCTCGAGATCAAGCCGCCTACGTATCCCTGTGCAGCGGGAATCAGGCCAAACGTAGTTCGTGCGGGGGTGTGATTGTGGTTGTGGTTGTGGTTGTGGTTGTGAGTGAGGTTGTGAGTGAGGTTGTGAGTGAGGTGCTCCCTTGACAAAGGAAGCACGTGTGACCGTGCGCAAAGGGTGAACTACTCAGAGTTCTCCACTTCCTGTTGCCTACGTATCTCTTTAGAGAATTAGGTCAAACGAAGTTCCCAACAGTTAACGGGCTGTTGTACCCCACATGGCATTATTGTAGAGGTGCTCGGACCTTAGAGGTACTCGGACCTCAACTCCCCGCGCTCGGCAAGGCAACACTCAAGAGGTACTCGGACCTCGACTCCCTGCACTCGACAAGGCAAACTCAAGAGGTACTCGGACCTCAGAGGTACTCGATCCTCGACTCCTTGCACTCGGCAAGGCAAACTCAAGAGGTACTCGGACCTCGACTCCTTGCACTCGGCAAGGGAAATTCAAGAGGTACTCGGACCTCGACTCCTTGCACTCGGCAAGGCAAACTCAAGAGGTACTCGGACCTCGACTCCTCGCATTCGGCAAGGCATCACTCAATATTTGAAAATGGTCGGTCCGCACACCGATTCCCAAACATGGGAAATGATTGGCCTAAGGCCAACGACAAAACTAAGTAAAAGCTAGGTTGGAGATCAACATGATCCCAACCGTCGCCTGAAAACATGTAAACATGACACATTTTTGTATTTCTTTTTCTTTCTTTTCTTGTATTTTTCTTAATAAAACAAAAAAAAACAATTCTAGGGACCAACCCTAATGGTCGAGCAGGCCCATGGCCTAGGCGGAGCCACGCTAGTCAACATGGGATTTGGGAATCCCAACAAAGATAGACTCATTGGAGTTATCCTAAAAAAAAAACTCACAATGCTAGGGAAGGGGATCCCTAAACTATCACACCCATGAAGTGGGAGGATGCATCACTTGAGGATAGGCTTCATACACTTGCATATCAAACATGAAGTATTAAGCATGTGATTACACTACTAAGGCACACCATGAGAAAAGAATTAGCTTACTTAAGCTATAAGCATGAATGAAATTTATCAATCACTTAATCAAAACATCATGTAAGCATCTAAGCATATAATCAGCCATCTAGCAGACTCAAGATATGACTAAAATTCAGCATGGGAGGTTCAAGCACAAAGTTATTCCAGTTTTAAATTTTAAATAAACACCAATGAGCCTAACGTGTGACATCAAGCTCATGATAAAGTATATCAACAAGATGCATGGCACTGAATTCCAATACTTAAGAAAAAAATGAGCATGGTTTTCTCAAATTCACAAGAAAATCTCACAATCCGGATGCGGACAGCAAGGAGGAGGTCATTTGAACATAAAAGGAAGACTAAAAAACACATTTCATAATCTGCAAACATAATGATAAAAAGGTCCACAATAAAAATAATAAAAACAAAAACCTCCTTGGCCGAGGCACTCACTAGAACAAAAGAAAGGCTGGAATAACTGAGAAAAAATAGTCTAACCGAAATCAGGACTATAGCTGTAAAAAAAAGAAACAAAAAAATAAACAAAACCACATTCTAAACTTACTGGGAATAGACAGAAAAATGAAAAATCCTAACTCAACACTCATCAAAACCTACTCTGGGAACAAGAAGAAAAGAGGGGCACAACCGAAATCCATGCTTTCCATTTCTTAGCCGAAATCTGTTGAGGACAAAAATAACAAGAAAGCAAGTAGGAGTTTCACCCTTCTAACCGAAATTGTCCCTATGCAGAATCAAAGGTAAAAGGAAGACTCTATCCTACCGACCGAAACCCAGTGAGCAACAAAACAAGACCAAGAATAAATGACACATAGATAAAAAAAATAAAAAAAAAATAAAAATCCATGAAACACATCTACCCTGCTAGCCGAATCTGGCTTGGAAATGAAAAGATCATTCTCGGCAGAAGAACAAATAGAACAACCCATAAGAAAAAAATGATTTCTATAAAGAAGTAAGGAAATTCCATTTACCTCAACAAAATCAAACAACAAGAAGGAGATATATTTCTTCAAGAGAAACAAAATTAACCAAGAACATAGGCAATAGAATAGTGACCAGCTAATCAACATTATCAAGAGAGAGAGAAAAAAAATGTAGATAACAAAAGCAAACTCAGAAAATTTTGTCGAAGGATCATCAGTAAGAAACAGATCTTCAAAATAAATAAAAAAGAGAATGTAAACATACCTCCTGTCTTCTTCTCCTTCTTCTCTCTTCTCTGCCGCCTTTTTCTTCTTCTTCTGGTTTCACGCACAAATGGCTGCAACTCTCTCTTTGCTCTCACTTTCTTCAGCAAGAAACCACTAGTAGTCCTCTCTTCTTCAAGAGTTAAAAAACTCCTGCAACTTGAAATCTTTCGGTCACCCTGTGCGGTTTCACTCTGCACATCTTTAGAGGAAAACAAAATCAGCCGAACATGTCATCTTCCTCCTATTCCCACTTTGTGGCTGCCTCCTTCCTCTGTCTTTTTTTTTTTTCAGTTGTGGCTTCCCTTCTCATCTCACTACTGCCTGGTCTCTCTCATTGTTCCATGATTCTCTCTCTGAGAAAAATCCGAAAAAAACCCCATAGAATCCCCATGATGCCTGCAACCGATTCGAGCTCCTCCCCTTAGCTTGTCCGCTCCTCCTCCTTCGGTCTTCCTCCTACTTCCTCTCCTTCCTTTTCTCTTCTTTTCTAGCCGAAATCCCTTCTTCCCCCTTTTTCCCTACTTCTTCTCCCCTTTGCTGCCGCCCCTTTCTCTCCTCTTTTCTCTGCCCTTAACAGTCCCCCCCTCCTTTGTTTGTCTAGGTTTTTTTTCTTTTCCTAACCCTTAATCCAAGGGCCAGGATCCCTCCACTTGATCCCCTTTCAACCCAACACATGTGATAGAAAAAGGATTACTACACAATTGATATCCTAAGCCCAAACCCAAGCCCATTAGCCTAATGCCTATTAACACCTAATTTAAACCCACAGCCCAAACCCATTGGCTCAAATAACTAAAAGAATTAAAAAAACTCTATCATAAGGCCCAATAACAAACAAATGCCTAAAACAAAACAACAAGAAGAAAACAAAACTAAAACCCACTAACACCTAAGCTAAACCCATTTAAATAACAAAATTAAAACCCACTACCACAAAACTAAAGTTATAGGCCCAAGCCCGATTCTCTTAACAAATTTTCCCATTTTTTTATATTTCATAATAACCTAAAATGGTAGAGACATTCTAACATGACAAAAAAAATGACAAAAATTCCCTTGATGAGTAATAGGCCAAAATGGGGGTCTTACAGCGACGTAACCGACTACTTAATCAGTCTATTTTTTCGATCGGGCCATATCAAATTTCTAATCAGCACCATGAATGATCTAGTTAATACATCATCAAAGATTATGATCTTGATCATTTATGAAATGATCGGTCTAGTTTTGATTTGCATCCTTGAACCATCTGCTGAAATGGATTTCCAACGGTATTTCTAGTAAACATCTTTGTATGCATCCACCTTCAGCACGAGGATGCAACTAAAAGTAACATAAACTAAGTCAATCTTGCTAGGCCTGCATAGACAAGCACGGGGAATCCAAATACTTCACACAATGAAATGTCTAGACTCCAAACCAAGTGTATAGGGAAAATCTCACCTACTACCCCACCAGTTTGGACTAATATCACCTACCACCCATGACTTTCTAACAACAGTACCTACCACCCCAACTATTGAAAACATGTAACATAGAGAACAGTTTGTTAACAAACTTCCGTTAGATGATGATGTCAGCTAACATTTTAAAATTGAAGGACAATATTACCCATATTTTACTTGTAAAAGACCATTTTACCCTACACCTTATTACCCTAGGCCTAAATCAAAAAAGGAAATCGAAATAATAAAACCTAAATCTTTCCTCCACCGAAGCTCTGTGCATCACCTATGCGCAATTCCACCTGAGTTAAAAATATCACAATATATATAATTCGGGACAAGATCTTTACCCAAGCTAGGCTTCGGCTGGCTGGATTGAAAACTATGAACCCTACCCTTTTCCAGTCCTTTTGATCATCTCTACTCCTTTCCATGGCTGCCTCAATAAACAATATTGTGGCGACATCTGTACAGTTTCAGTTTCATTATCTTAATTCATCTTCGTCTCTTCTTCGTTAAACCCAGGAACCTTGGCCCTCTCCGTCTCACCTCAACCTCATATCTCTGCCTCGTGGAACCCTCACACCATCCTCCCTTGCCCCCATAGATCTTTTCTCCTCAATCTCTATGGTGGCCTCGGTCCATCCCCGCTGCCGGCCATCCCATTCTCCCAAAGATGGTTTCACAGGGGAGGATGGTTTTGCAGTTTTTTGTTTCATTTTCTTGAGTTTTTGTTGCCAATGGTAGATGAAAAATGCAAGAAAAACCGAAGAAGTGAGAGGAAGTGAAGAAGCCATGAAGAAGATCACTTAGGAGGAAAGAAGCTTTGCAGAATATATATAAAAAAAAGGAAGAAGAAAGAGATGACCATGCTCTATTCCGTTCACTTTAGATATTGCGGCAATATTATTGCAATCGTGATCCAACAAATTTGGATTCCTATGATGTTTCCTTTATCTAAGCCGAAATTCAGATCTCTCAAGTTTACTGTTAGAAATTATTGTACTTAGAGTTTGAATCAAACCCATTCCAATCCTATACAGTTGTCCTAGAACACAATAGAGAAGCCATTAACTATGAATCATAAAGACATACCTGTTTAAAGAGATCGATTCCCATTCTCTCCAAGACGCTCCAAGCTTTGATCAAAATCCTTCGGCTACAGTCTTCCACAACCTCCAGAGGATATCCTAATGTCTCTTGCTAATGGGTGCAGAGGGAACTTATTAATTGTGGCTGTGGGGACTCTAACCCAGTATTTATAGAATACTGCTGTAACCCTAAAACCCTTTCCATAATAGAATTAGGGTTACCAAACCTATCTCATATCATGTGATGAACCAAACTAAACCTGTTCTATCGTGTTCATTGGACTCCCACTGAATAAATGGTTTAGGTAATTAATTAAGCCCACATAAATCTAACAATCTCCCACTTGGGCTATATTAATTACAAAACCACCGTCAACCAGTGTGGCCATGGAATCCAATACACTAAATTGTCACTAACTTTGAAACATCCATCAAGCTTTCCAATGTGAGCAACAACGAATAATACAGCTTAACATATGGTGTACAAACTTCTGTCAGCCACAACAGAGGTCTACTCAATACATGAATCACTTGTGATAATGCATGAAAGTAAACTCCTATGGGAGTCCAAACTTGATTAAAAACCTTAATCAAAGTGCCCCAAAACCTTTATGGGCAACTAAAACATGGTATTTAAATAATTTAAAAATATAATACCATACCTTGGCTAAACACCGCCTTTATTTTTTGATATTATCCTCTCATGGCAATTTGCCTTTAGCTTTGATTAATACCGCACTTTGACTTATCATCATTATTTGTATGGCTGAATACCGCCTCTTATCTTAGATGAACACTGCCTTATATATCTAGCTGAATACGTGTCACACCCTAATTCTGCACCAACCAGAAAGGTGTGATGAACCGTCAATAAACCAACGGTTCAACCAGGATCTCGAATAGGCTATCCCCATTTTTGTTAAATCAAAACACATTCCACATTAATCAGAGATAATAAAGTAAATAGCGGAAGGCTTACATGAACTGAGGTCTAGTCATGATAAATAATTAATATTCTATTTATCTCCAAGTAACTAAAACATAATTTAATACATATTACAAATATCCAAATACGAAAGTTAACACTAAGCGTATCCACAGTTGAACGCTCGCTTAACTAATCACAGTAGTCCTCCACAGCTTGCTCATCATAGTCGTCACATGTTCATATGTTGGCGTGTTGACATAATATTCAATTGTAATACCTGCAACATCAGAAACTAAAAAGAATTACGTGCGCGAGGGTCAGCTCTTCAACTTGAGCTCAGTGAGTAAACAAAACAATGCAACAAAACATACGCATGCAATCAATTCATATCTTTGGTCTGGTTCATAAGTTTGGAAAGTGCTATAGAAAGTTTCGGTGGCCGCCTCACCTCTATACATAGGGTGTGTAAGCCCACCCAACGGATAAAGCACCATTGTCGTCCACATCCACCCCACCATGGAATAGAGATAGAGCTAAAGTGCTTAGGACCGCACCGCATCACACTTCCCCTGATGCTCTACCCATACCAACACGTAAGCCCCTGTTGGCGAGGGCTTGCAAACTGGACTCACAACTAACCAATCCTAATGTCAAAACAGTGTATCCAAGGTCTCACCCCAGCATCCCTCAATACGTCCATAGAGATAGAACTAAGGCTCCCTGATAGAGTCAGAGACTACACGGTCTGAGACCACCTCCCCTGATGCCCTACGATGTAATAGTTCTGCTAAGATAATGGCGATACAACGATATTAGTGGACAAGACTTGAGTAGAGATAGAGCTAAAGTGCTTAGGACCGCACCGCATCACACTTCCCCTAATGCCCCACTCGCATCAAGTATACTAACCACACAAACATTCACATGCCTATTCCTAGCATCATCATCATCATCAGATTATAAATAAACAAAATTAAATATCCATGAACATTAATAGCAGGAATATGGGATGACAAGTTAAATGCACAATACACGCATACAAGGAAAGAATTATTCATGGCATTGGACTCAATAAATAAAAATAGTTTATTTTTAGCCAATTATTTTAGGTCTTGTTCCCTCACCTTTGATTGAGCGTAGATCCTCGTTCAAGCTTTATGAATCACTTTTAAATCACTAGAAAGGCCTAACAAGTCGATAGATTTTAATTAGAATTAATTCTAATAAATTTTGACTAACTGAAATCGTAGGGTCGCAGGTAGGGTCGCACCTAGGGTAGTAGTTTCGGCGACCCTAGGGTGTAGGGTCGGACATGGGGTCGGATACCAATCGACCCTACGTGCAACAACACCCTCCCTGGGACTTTTCGAGGGCATGTGGTCGATCCTGTGGTCTCGTAGGGTCGGATATCATTCGACCCTACATGCGACCACACGTATTCTGAGATGATCTTTCAATCTAAAGTCCATTCTTTCATGTTTGGATCTTTTGGCTTACTTTCATGGTCCATTTTATGCTTGTTCTATGGCTCAAAACTACAAGTTATACACTATTCAGAGTCATAATGATTTCCTCCATGAAATCTCTTGAAACTTGTCCATGGATGGATGATTTGGGTTTCCCCTAATCCTATCTTCTTCATAACTATTCTAGAATCTCTTATTCAGGTAAGGAATTAGGTTCATACCTTTATTCAGAGCTTTCTCTGAGCTTCCTCTTCTTCCTTAGTCTTCTTCTTCATGTTTCCTTCTCTTCTTCTCTTCCTTCTCTTTCTCTTGCTCTCACTTTCAATTAGGGTTTTAAAGGAGTGAAAGAGGCTTAGGGAAGTCCTATTTATAGAGGAAAACCCTCCATAATAAGTCCCAATGAGTTTAGGAAAGATCCCCTTGGAATTAGGAAAGTTTTCTAATCTTCGATTCGTGCTGTTTTTGTAGGGTCAGACGTAGGGTCGGATGCACTGAGACCCTACATTTTTTAAAACGTGAGACCCTAGGGTGTAGGGTCGGATGTAGGGTCGCATAATCTGAGTCCCTACATTTTAAATCATGCGACCCCACGACCAAAAAGTCATGGGTTGGACTTCTGTTTAGGTGGGGTCGACCCTACCTGTTTAGGCATGCGACCCTACCCTCATTTTGACTGTTTTTGAGTTAAATTTCATATTGGGTCTTGGGTTTCTTCACACACTTGGTCCACTTGGCTTGACCATGATATGTAGACTGGTTACGTCACGAAGTGTAAGGTTAGACTGGGTTCGTGGCGTGCGGGTCTTACAACTCCGCCACCCTTAAAAGAAATTTCATCCTCAAAATTTGAACGTACGGATCTTACAACTCCCCCATCCTTAAAATAAATTTTGTCCTCAAAATTTAAATTTAGGTGGGAATTCTATTTTCGCATTGCATCTTCTTCTTTCCATGTAATCTTCTCCACGTCTTGTCTTCGCCAGATTATCTTCATATAATAATTATCCCAATTTTTGAGATGTTGTACCTTCCAACTAGTGAACTAGGCTGGTACCACTTTAATATTTAAATCTTCTATCTAATCCAGTAGATCAGTGGTCAATACCTACGATACGGATCTCCAACATACTTCGTCAATAGAGACACGTAAAATATGTCATGCACACTAGATACAGACAGCGGTAACACTAATTGATATGCAACTTTTCTATATCTCTCCAAAATTTATAAGGTCCAACACATATATAGGATATCACTTTCCCTTCTTGCTGAGCTGCTTCAAACCATACATAAGTGATACCTTCAAGAACACTTTGTCACTTATGGCGAACTCAAGGTCTTGGCTTCTCTTCTAACAATCCTGAGCTGCCTTGGCCCTTTTTTTTTTATCTTGTCTGCCACTCGATAGGTTTCTACAATAGACTCAGGTCTTAAAAATCTTCATTCACCAACTTTATTCCAAAATAGAGGAATTTGACATTTCTATTGTACCATGCTTTATAGGTAACAATTACATGGTAGCTTGGTAGTAAATTCAATCCACATGTAGCTTAGTTAACCGCTCCAAAGCATACCGAGGTCGTATAGCAATGGAATGAGTTATCTTCCTAAGGCGATCGAAAATCACCGAAACTGCGTCAACCGTTCTAGGAGTCAGTGGCAAATCAGTGACATAGTTCATTGTAATGCAGTTTCATTTCCAGACTGGCTCTGATGGTTATTGTAGTAAGCCATGTTGGTCTTTGTCTTTCAGCCTTTATTTGCTAATAATTCAAACACTGGAACATGCACGAAGCCACATTTGTTATCATTCCTCATTACCAGTACAATCTCTTCAGGTCATGATACATATTGATACTCCAGGATGTCCTGAATATTGAGTATAATGGGCTCTTATCATTATCCTCTTCATGATATCCGAGTCTTTACCTTCAGGTATTCAGAATCTACCTCTGTATCTGAGTACCGTCTCTGCATCCAAGTAAGTCAGGGTTAGGTTTTTCCTTCTCTAAATCCTCTCACCCCCTCTTATGTATAGATCTAACAAAATTACTACCTTTACTTCGTCTATCAATTCAGAGATGATCTTTAATGTTGTGAACGCAAGCGAGGAACTATTGCTCCATAAGTTCATCCATAAGTTCTCGCTCAATTAGATCATCACGAGTTTCTATTATATGTTACTCTCCTTCCAAATCTGAATCTATTGCTGCAAAACATAAGGCAGCATTTATACTAAGTCCTTCCTTGGACTTCATAATTCCCTTTTTTTTTTAGGCCTTAGCTACTACATTAGGCTTGCTCGGGTGACACTCAATATCACAGTCTTAATCTTTGGGCAATTCTAGCTATTTTTATCCTCATGTTCAACTCTTCCTGGTTAAAAAGATAATTGAGACTCTTATGATCTGATTTAATCTGAAATTTCTCTCCATACAAATAATATCTCCATAACTTGTCAGCATGTACTACTACTGCTAATTCCAAGTCATGATTCGGGTGATTCTTTTCATGCTCTTTCAATTATCTTAAAACATATGCAACTGCTTATTTACCTTACATCAACCTGCATCCTAGATCCAATCCAAAAGTTTCAATGTATAGGGTAAAAGGTTTCCCTAATATCGAAACGATCAAGATGAAAGCTGATATCAACATTATTTTTAGAGTTTGGAAACATTCTTCACACTTGTCAGTTCAATTAAACTCCTCTCCCTTCCTGGTTAGCTTGGTAAGAGGTTTTGCGATCTTAGAATGGTCATCTACAAATCGTCGGTAATAACTAGCTAAACCCAAGAAAATTCTGATCTTCGTAATATTCTTTTGGTGTTTCTCACCATATGATTATTTTTATCTGAATAGGGTCCACTTTAATCCCTTTTTATGATGCTACATGATCTAAGAAGATCACTTTGTTTAATACGGTCTCATATTTCTTGGACTTGGCACAAAGCTTTTCCCTTCTCAGCTGTTGTGAAGCTGTTCTAAGATCCGTTGTATGAGTTGCTTCATTCTTGGAATAAATCAAAATATCATCTATGAAAACTATAACCAACGTGTCCAACATGTTATGAAACACCCAGTTCATCAACGCAATAAAAGATGTAAGGGCATTGGTCAATCCAAACATCATAGTCAGGAGCTTACAATGTCCAATCCCGATTCTAAAAACTATCTTCGAGATATCGCTGTCCAAATTATTCAGCTGATGATATCTTGACTGAAGATCAATCTTAGAAAATACCTTTTCTCCTTGCAACTGTTTAAACAAGTCATCGATCTTAGGTAGTAATTATCGATTCTTGATCGTGAGCTTGTTTAGTTCCCGATAGTCTATACATAATCTGACAGTACCGTCCGTCTTCTTCACGAATTGATGCTCCCTGTGATGCAATACTTAGTCGATTAGAACCCTTGTCTAATAACCCCCGTAGTTGAGTCTCCATCCCTTCAACTCTATAAGATCTATTCTATAGGTGCCTTTGACACAAGTATCGTCCTTGGTAACAAGTCGATAATGAACTCGGTCGTATGATCAGATGGTAACCCAGGTAAGTTTCCAGGAAACACATTGAAAATTTATACATCACATCAATATCTTTCATCTGTGGTGGTTCTTTGGTAACGTATACCATAGATACCATATATCCAACTTCTTTCTCTTCAAAACATCTCTTCGCCTTTAGCATAGAGAGGATCAGCTTTCACTTCTTAGGCAACATGCTTCCAATAAAACTAAATTATATGCCGTCTTTACTCTTGAATGATAACCTCTTCTGTGGACATAACAACTTGTAGAGTGTTGAGACAACCAGTCTATTTCCAAGATGACGTCAAAGTCTGTCATCTCAAGTCGATTTAAGTTGCATCCAAATTCTGTCCATTCATTTGATTCGAACATTGTTCATAACACTCATCCAATACAACATCTAGTCCAAAAGGGTTTGAACTAGCAAATCTGGTATAGAGGTCTTAAAGGCTTGTCTAGTTCCTTCATCTCTTAGTTTTTCAAAGACTATCGTCAAAATCTCATATCTTGAAAGAAACTCATTATCTTATCCTTGCTGTTCTACCATGATCTCTTTTTCATATACCTTAAAAAATATCTTGTGATTGTTACTCACTTTCTTGCTCATGCACTCTTTTATAGACATGACTCATATCCTTCCATTCAGTAATCTCGAAACAAGTCCTCCATTACTTTATCTAAGGTTCATTGGCTATAGCATTTAATCTGAATCCAATCATCTTTCTTCTAATTTAGTATAATGATGAACACTTGCTTTATCTAGTGAACTTAGGTTTAAAAGATCAGGAGTAAATCTATGGTAATCCAATCGGCATGAAAAGGTCGTTAAGTTCCACGGTGGTCCAAATACATGGAAATAGAGGTTTTACAGTTCTTAACCTCATGGTTACAGGTTTTATCGAGTATATAATGTCATTGGTCGAGAATAAATCAGGTATAATCGAAAAGATGTACGCTTAACATGATTAAACATTTACTGTTCATTTAGCTCATATCTCTGTTCATGTTGTCGATCATGAGAGTAGCTTAGATTGGTATAATCAGGACTAATTCTAAGAAAATAACATCTATAACTCCAATTGACAGGTTGAATCAAGAAGGTATCCTGTCAAGACACGAAAATTTAAAATCAGGTATGTGCATCCTCTATAATCATAAGAGTAAAATAATAATGCACCATATCCTATATAACCTATCTAGTTATATGGCCACAATAGATTTGATCCTTTGCTGAAGATATACGAGGCTACATCATCAAAAAATATTCCTTCAATCCTTGTCGGATCATTTGGTCATGATGCAGCTATCCCCTACATCGATGGCTGATAAGGGTAACCACCTTGATACACTGCTTGTTGTGCACCAAGCTTCTACACTGGGGTGTGCATTACTGGGACTTGCGGTATGGTAGGCACTGTGTTATAGCTAACAGGTGCTGGAGGTACAGTGTTGCTACCAATCGATACCGTACTTGGTTTGACCCGGAGGTGTTGATGTAGCATTGGCAACTTGGATAGTGATTCACATAGCAACTTGTATAGTCGGTTTCATCTATTGTTTTTCTTGTATTTTGTCTGGCCAAGTTTATTACAACCATAGCCAAGGTACTTGGTAGTCCAGGTGATTGGCTGGAGTGGCCTGGTTGTTCACCTCCTTTGATTTGCTCCAATCTGATTATCATTATTAAGCATCTACTCAGATGAGTTTTCATTACCCATTCTCAACCCAGATAGTGGTGGGGTCAAGTTACAACATCTTCTTAATGCTCAGTGGGCAATGGATCAACTTGTGGTGGATCTCACTCTGAGTCTCCACGTCACCTAGGAGTATAGCTTTATCTTCTTTTATTCTTAGTGTATCGCCATTGTTCTCCTATCTCTGTTGCATTCAGCCTGAGACCATTCCCTTTACCATTGCAGGGACTTAGGCGTTACTAGCCATTTTCCTTCTTTCCCAAATACATCGAGTTTCACATCTTGTGAGTATCAACTCGGTATTCTAATGTTTCGGCTACTGTACTATGTCCTTTGTGTACTTAGGAAACTGCCCGACTTATAGATAGTACCCTATATCATTTGTTTATTAGGATAAATATAGATTTTATATTTCTGTCTGTGTATATTTATGGTTCCACCTTTTATATGTACATTATTGTCTTGTTTAAGTTTTGTCTCAACCAACACAGGTGCTTATGGTGTGTTTGTATTAAAGCTTTTAACTAATCCTAACTCAGTTCATGGACTCTAGTGGAAGTATTCAAGTTTGATTGGCAAGGCCTGAGAGCTCTGATACCAAGTTGTCACACCCCAATTCTGCACCAACCAGAATGGTGTGATGAACCGTCAATAAACCAACGGTTCAACCAGGATCTCGAATAGGCTATCCCCATTTTTTGTTAAACCAAAACACATTCCACATTAATCAGAGATAATAAAGTAAATAGCGGAAGGCTTACAGATAATGAACTGAGGTCTAGTCATGATAAATAATTAATATTCAATTTATCTCCAAGTAATCATAACATTATTTAATACATATTACAAATATCCAAATACGAAAGTTAACACTAAGCGTATCCACAGTTGAACGCTCGCTTAACTAATCACAATAGTCCTCCAAAGCTTGCTCATCATAGTCGCCACATGTTCATATGTTGGCGTGTTGACATAATCTTCAACCGTAATACCTGCAACTTCAGAAACTAAAAAGAACTGCGCACGCGAGGGTTAGCTCTCCAACTTGAGCTCAGTGAGTCAACAAAACAATACAACAAAACATATGCATGAATTTAATTCATATCTTTGGTCTGGTTCATAAGTTTGCAATGTGCTATAGAAAGGTTCGGTGGCCGCCTCACCTCTATACACAGGGTATGTAAGCCCACCCAATGGATCAAACACCATTGTCATCCACATCCACCCCACCATGGAATAGATATAGAGCTAAAGTGCTTAGGACCGCACCGCATCACACTTCCCCTGATGCTCTACCCATACCAACACATAAGACCCTGTCGGCGAGGGCTTACAAACTGGGCTCGCAACTAACCAATCCTAATGTCAAACAGTGTATCCAAGGCATCATCCCAGCATCCCTCAATATGTCCATAGAGATAGAGCTAAGGCCCCCGACAGAGTCAGAGACTTCATGGTCCGAGACCACCTCCCCTGATGCCCTACGATGTAATAGTTCTGCTAAGGTAATGGCGATATGACGATGTTAGTGGACAAGACTTGAGTAGAGATAGAGCTAAAGTGCTTAGGACTGCACCGCATCACACTTCCCCTGATGCCCCACTCGCATCAAGTATACTAACCACACACAAACATTCACATGCCTATTCCTAGCATCATCATCATCATCAGGTTATAAATAAACAAAATTAAATATGCATGAACATTAATAGCAGGAATATGGGATGGCATGTTAAATGCACAATACACGCATACAAGCATAGAATTATTCATGGCATTTGACTCAATAAATAAAAACAATTTATTTGTAGCCAATTAGTTTAGGTCTTGTTCCCTCACCTTTGATTGAGCGTAGATTCTCGTTCAAGCTTTACGAATCACTTTTAAATTACTAGAAATGCCTAACTAGTCGATAGATTTTAATTATAATTAAATCTAATAAATTTAGGCTAACTAAAATCGTAGGGTCGCAAGTAGGGTCGCACCTAGGGTAGCAGTTTCTGCGACCCTAGGGTGTAGGGTCGGACGTGGGGTCGGATACCAATCGACCCTACGTGCGACCACACCCTCCCTGGGACTTTCCGAGGGCATGTGGTCGATCCTGTGGTCTCGTAAGGTCGGATATCATTCGACCCTACGTGCGACCACCCGTATTCTGAGTCGATCTTTCAATATAAAGTCCATTCTTTCATATTTGGATCCTTTGGCTTACTTTCATGATCCATTCTATGCTTGTTGTATGGCTCAAAACTACAAGTTATACACTATTCATAGTCTATAATGATTTCCTCCATGGAATCGCTTGAAACTTGTCCATGGATGGATGATTTGGGTTTCTCCTAATCCTATGTTCTTCATAACTATTCTAGAATCTCTTATTCAGGTAAGGAATTAGGTTCATACCTTTATTCAGAGCTTTCTCTGAGCTTCCTCCTCTTCCTTAGTCTTCTTCTTCAAGTTTCCTTCTTTTCTTCTCTTCCTTCTCTTTCTCTTGCTCTCACTTTCAATTAGGGTTTTAAAGGAGTGAAAGAGGCTTAGGGACATCCTATTTATAGAGGAAAACCCTCCATAATAAGTCCCAATGAGTTTAGGAAAGATCCCCTTGGAATTAGGAAAGTTTCCTAATTTTCGGTTCGTGCTGTTTTCGTAGGGTCGGACGTAGGGTCGGATGTACTGAGACCCTACGTTTTTAAAATGTGAGACCCTAGGGTGTAGGGTCGCATGTAGGGTCGGATGTAAGGTTGCATAATCCGAGACCCTACATTTTAAAACATGCGACCCCTCAACAAAAAAGTCATGGGTTCGACTTCTGTTAAGGTGGGGTCGACCCTACCTGTTTAGGCATGCGACCCTACCCTCATTTTGACTGTTTTTGAGTAATTTCATATTGGGTCTTGGGTTTCTTCAAGCACTTGGTCCACTTGGCTCGACCATGATATGTAGACTGGTCACGACACGAAGTGTAAGGTTAGACTGGGTTTGTGGTGTGCAGGTCTTATAACTCCACCACCCTTAAAAGAAATTTCGTCCTCGAAATTTGAACGTACGGATCTTACAACTCCCCCTTCCTTAAAATAAATTTTTTCCTTAAAATTTGAATTTAGGTGGGAATTCTATTTCCGCATTGCATCTTCTTCTTTCCATGCAATCTTCTCCAAGTCTTGTCTTCGCCAGATTATCTTCATATAATAATTATCCCAGTTTTTGAGATGTTGTACCTTCCAACTAGTGAACTAGGCTGGTACCACTTCAATATTTAAATCTTCTATCTAATCTAGTAGATCAGTGGTCAATACCTTTGATATGGATCTCTAATGTACTTCTCAATAGAGACACGTGAAATACGTCATGCATACTAGACACGGACAACGGTAACACTAATTGATATGCAACTTTTCTATATCTCTCCAAAATTTATAAGGTCCAACACATATATAGGATACCACTTTCCCTTCTTTCTGAACTGCTTCAAACCATGCATAAGTGATACCTTCAAGAACACTTTGTCACTTATGGCGAACTCAAGGTCTTGGCATCTCTTCTAACAGTCCTGAGCTGCTTTGCCCTTTTTCTTTGATCTTGTCTGCCACTCGACTAGTTTCTACAATAGACTCAGGTCTTAAAATTCTTCATTCACCAACTTTATTCCAAAATAGAGGAATTTGACATTTCTACCGTACCATACTTTATAGGTAACATTTACATGGTAGCTTGGTAGTAAATTCAATCCACATATAGCTTAGTTAACCGCTCCAAAGCATACCGAGGTCGTATAGTAATGGAATGAGTTATCTTCCTAAGACGATCAATAATCACCCAAACTGCGTCAACCGTTCTAGGAATCAGTGGCCAATCAGTGACATAGTTCATTGTAATGCAGTTTCATTTCTAGACTGGCTCTGATGGTTGTTGTAGTAAGCCATGTTGGTCTTTGTCTTTTAGCCTTTACTTGCTGATAATTGAAACACTGGAATACGCACGAAGCCACATTTGTTATCATTCTTCTTTACCAGTACAATCTCTTCAGGTCATGATACATATTGATACTCCAGGATGTCCTGAATATTGAGTACAATGGGCTCTTATCGTTATCCTTTTCATGATATCCGAGTCTTTATCTTCAGGTATTTAGAATCTACCTTTGTATCTGAGTACCGTCTCCGCTTCCAAGTAAGTCAGGGTTAGGTTTTTCCTTCTCTAAATCTTCTTACCCCGCACTTATATATAGATCTAACAAAAATACTACCTTTACTTCGTCTATCAATTCAGAGATGATATTTAATGTTGTGAATGCAAGCGAGGAACTATTGCTCCATAAGTTCATCCATAAGTTCTCGCTCAATTAGATCATCACGAGTTTCTATTATATGTTACTCTCCTTCCAAATCTGAATCTATTGCTGCAAAACATAAGGCAGCATTTATACTGAGTCCTTCCTTGGACTTCATAATTTTCTTTTTCTTTAAGGCCTTACCTACTACATTAGCCTTGCTCTGGTGACACTCAATATCACAGTCTTAATATTTGGGCAATTCTAGCTATTTTTATCCTCATGTTCAACTCTTTCTAGTTAAAAAGATTAGTGAAACTCTTATGATCTGATTTAATTTGAAATTTCTCTCTATACAAATAATGTCTTCATAACTTGTCAGCATGTACTACTGCTGCTAATTCCATGTCATGAGTTGGGTGATTCTTTTCATGTTCTTTCAGTTATCTTGAAACATATGCAACCACTTATTTACCTTACATCAACCCGCATCCTAGTTCCAATCCAAAAGTTTCAATGTATAGGGTAAAAGGTTTCCCTAATACCGGAACGATCAAGATGGAAGCTGATATCAACCTTGTTTTTAGAGTTTGGAAACATTCTTCACACTTGTCAGTCCAATTAAACTCCTCTCCCTTCCTGGTTAGCTTGGTAAGAGGTTTTGCGATCTTAGAATGGTCCTCTACAAATCATCTGTAATAACTAGCTAAACCCAAGAAACTTCTGATCTTTGTAATATTCTTTAGGTGTTTCTCACCATATGATAACTTCTATCTTAATAGGGTCCACTTTAATCCCTTTTTATGACGCTACGTGATCTAAGAAGATCACTTTGTTTAATTCGGTCTCATATTTCTTGGACTTGGCATAAAACTTTTCCCTTCTCAGCTGTTGTAAAACTGTTCTAAGATCCGTTGTATGAGTTGCTTCATTCTTGGAATAAATCAAAATATCATCTATGAAAACTATGACCAACGTGTCCAACATGTTATGAAACACCCAGTTCATCAACGCAATAAAAGATGTAAGGGCATTGGTCAATCCAAACATCATAGTCAGGAGCTTACAATGTCCAATCCCGATTCTAAAAACTATCTTCGAGATATCGCTGTCCAAATTATTCAGCTGATGATATCTTGACTGAAGATCAATCTTAGAAAATACCTTTGCTCCTTGCAACTGTTTAAACAAGTCATCGATCTGAGGTAGTAATTATCGATTCTTGATCGTGAGCTTGTTTAGTTCCCGTTAGTCTAT
The DNA here is from genome assembly GCA_028583415.1 of Protea cynaroides. Lineage (NCBI taxonomy): Eukaryota > Viridiplantae > Streptophyta > Magnoliopsida > Proteales > Proteaceae > Protea > Protea cynaroides. The sequence goes on along the minus strand of CM053274.1, from coordinate 57,057,870 downwards.
ACATAATCTGACAGTATCGTCCTTCTTCTTCACGAATTGATGCTCCTCGTGATGCAATACTTAGTCGATTAGAACCCTTGTCTAATAACCCCCGTAGTTGAGTCTCCATCCCTTCAACTCTATAAGATCTATTCTATAGGTGCCTTTGACACAAGTATCGTCCTTGGTAACAAGTCGATGATGAACTCGGTCGTATGATCAGATGGTAACCCAGGTAAGTTTCCAGGAAACACATTGAAAATTTATACATCACATCAATATCTTCCATCTGTGGTGGTTCTTTGGTAACGTATACCACAGATACCATATATCCAACTTCTTTCTCTTCAAAGCATCTCTTCGCCTTTAACATAGAGAGGACCAGCTTTCACTTCTTAGGCAACATGCTTCCAATAAAACTAAATTATATGTTGTCTTTACTCTTGAATGATAACCTCTTCTATGCACATAACAACTTGTAGAGTGTTGAGACAACCATTCTATTCCCAAGATGACGTCAAAGTTTTTCATCTCAAGTCGATTTAGGTTGCATCCAAATTCTGTCCATTCATATGATTCGAACAGTGTTCATAACACTCATCCAATACAACATCTAGTCCAAAAGGGTTTGAACTAGCAAATCTGGTATAAAGGTCTTAAGAGTTTGTCTAGTTCCTTCATCTCTTAGTTTTTCAAAGACTATCATCAAAATCTCATATCTTGAAAGAAACTCATTATCTTATCCTTCCTGTTCTACCATGATCTCTCTTTCATATACCTCGAAAAATATCTTGTGATTGTTACTTACTTTCTTGCTCATGCACTCTTTTATAGACATGACTCATATCCTTCTATTCAGTAATCTCGAAACAAATCCTCCATTACTTTATCTGAGGTTCATTGGCTATAGCATTTAATCTAAATCCAATCATCTTTCTTCTAATTTAGTATAATGACGAACACTTGCTTTATCTAGTGAACTTAGGTTTAAAAGATCAGGAGTAAATCTGTGGTAATCCAACCGGCATGAAAAGGTCGTTAAGTTGCACGGTGGTTCAAATACATGGAAATAGAGGTTTTATAGTTCTTAACCTCATGGTTACAGGTTCAAACGAGTATATAATGCCATTGGTCGAGGCACTATCAGAATAAATCTGGAGAAAGATTTGGTACATCAATAAATCAGGTATAATCGAAAAGATGTACGCTCAACATGATTAAACATTTACTGTTCATTTAGCTCATATCTCTGTTCATGTTGTCAATCATGAGAGTAGCTTAGATTGGTATAATGCGGACTAATTCTAAGAAAATAACATCTATAACTCCAATTGACAGGTTGAATCAAGAAGGTATCCTGTCAAGACACGAAAATTTAAAATCAGGTATGTGCATCCTCTATAATCATAAGAGTAAAATAATAATGCACCACATCCTATATAACCTATCTTGTTATATGTCCACAATAGATTTGATCCTTTGCTGAAGATATACGAGGCTACATCATCAAAAAACATTCCTTTAATCCTTGTCGGATCATTTGGTCATGATGCAGCTATCCCCAACATCGGTGGCTGATAAGGGTAACCTACTTGATACACTGCTTGTTGTGCACCAAGCTTCTACACTGGGGTGTGCATTACTGGGACTTGTGTTATGGTAGGCACTGTGTTATAGCTAACAGGTGCTGGAGGTATAGTGTTGCTACCAATCGATACCGTACTTGGTTTGACCCGGAGGTGTTGATGTAGCATTGGCAACTTGGATAGTGATTCACATAGCAACTTGTATAGTCGGTTTCATCTGTTGTTGCTCTTGTATTTTGTTTGGCCAAGTTTATTACAATCGTAGCCAAGGTACTTGGTAGTCCAGGTGATTGGCTAGAGTGGCCTGGTTGTTCACCTCTTTTGATTTGCTCCAATCTGATTATCATTATTTAGCATCTACTCAGATGAGTTTTCATTACCCATTCTCAACTCAGATAGTGGTGGGGTCAAGTTGCAACATCTTCTTAATGCTTAGTGGGCAATGGATCAGCTTGTGCTGGATCTCACTCTGAGTCTCTACATCACCCAAGAGTGTAGGTTTATCTTCTTTTATTCTTAGTGTATGGCCATTGTTCTCCTATCTCTGTTGCATACAGCCTGAGATCTTTCCCTTTACCATTGCAGGGACTTAGACGTTACTAGCTATTTTCCTTCTTTCCCAAATACATCGAGTTTCACATCTTGTGAGTATCAACTCGGTATTCCAATGTTTCGGCTACTGTACTATATCCTTTGTATACTTAGGCAACTTCCTGACTTATAGATAGTACCCTATATCATTTGTTTATCAGGATAAATTTAAATTTTATATTTCTGTCTGTGTATATTTATGGTTCCACCTTTTATATGTACATTATTGTATTTTTTAAGTTCTGTCTCAACCAACACAGGTGTTTTTGGTGTATTTGTATTAAAGCTTTTAACTTATCCTAACTCAGTTCATGGACTCTAGTGAAAGTATTCAAGTTTAATGGGCAAGGCCTGAGAGCTCTGATACCAAGTTATCACACCCCAATTCTGCACCAACCAGAATGGTGTGATGAACCGTCAATAAACCAATGGCTCAACCTGGATCTCGAATAGGCTATCCCAATTTTTGTTAAACCAAAACACATTCCACATTAATTAGAGATAATAAAGTAAATAGCGGAAGGCTTACAGATAATGAACTGAGGTCTAGTCATGATAAATAATTAATATTCCATTTATCTCCAAGTAACCAAAACCTAATTTAATACATATTCCAAATATCCAAATACGAAAGTTAACACTAAGCGTATCCACAGTTGAATGGTCGCTTAACTAATCACAATAGTCCTCCACAGCTTGCTCATCATAGTCGCCACATGTTCATATGTTGGCGTGTTGACATAATCTTTAACTGTAATACCTGCAACATCAGAAACTAAAAAGAATTGCACGCGCGAGGGTCAGATCTCCAACTTGAGCTCAGTGAATAAACAAAATAATACAACAAAACATATGCATGCATTCAATTCATATCTTTGGTCTAGTTCGTAAGTTTGCAATGTACTATAGAAAGGTTCGGTGGCCGCCTCACCTCTATACACAAGGTGTGTAAGCCCACCCAACGGATCCAACACCATTGTCGTCCACATCCACCCCACCATGGAATAGAGATAGAGTTAAAGTGCTTAGGATCGCACCACATCACACTTCCCCTGATGCTCTACCCATTCCAACACGTAAGCCCCTGTTGGCGAGGGCTTACAAACTGGGCTCGCAACTAACCTGTCACACCCCAATTCTGAACCAACCAGAATGGTGTGAGTGAACTGTCATGGAACCAACGGTTCACACCATGATCTCGAATAGACCGTGTCTACTCATAAAAATCATTGCACATAACCACAATCATAATATAAATAATACAGTGGAAGTCTTTAAATAGAATGAACTGAGAATCTATTGATAAATTTAAATAAAATATCCAATTATTTAAATTCAAACATAAAATATAATATCCTTACATCCACTTAATCTAACTGAAAATAACCAAAAATAAATAAAAGTCAAATCAATCACAGGTACACGCAGAAAGGGCACTCGCATGAAGTGTCATGCTCGTCCTCTCCTTCCTGTACACCCAGAGCAGCAACATCTCCATACGCCGGAGCGTTCATATAGTCATCCACCGTGTATCCTGCATCAATATCTAAAAACAATGTGTACACAAAGGGTAAGCTCACAACTTAGCTCAGTAAGACAATCAGACAGTTTCACAATATTATGCATGAGTAACAAACATTTTATGTTGTGGTCTGGTTTAAGTTTGTAATGTGCTATAGAAAGGTTTGGTGGCCCCCGCACCTCTATACATGAGTGTGTGGCACCTCATGGATCACACCACCATTGGCCCACATGCACCCATCATGGAATAGAGATAGAGCTAAGATATCCCCGTACCTCCCCTGATGCTCTACCGATACCAGTACCTAAGCCCCTACTGGCCAGGGCTTGCAAACTGGGCTCACAACTAATTAATCCTATATGTCATCAATGTAGGCTCTATCCCAGCACAGCCGTTTACGGCATAGAGATAGAGCTAAGGCATCCCCATACCTCCCCTGATACCCTATCCATAACTAACCCACTAGGATAGAACAATACGCAGGTAGACCCTATCCCAACATAACTCCCTACGACATAGAGATAGAGCTAAAGCATCTTGGACAAGCCAGCGTCGACCTCGGAGACCACAGTGCCACATAACCATGGCCAGGCCAACATCAACATCGGAGACCACCGTACCACGATCTTCCCCTGATGCCCCACCCATACCAAGCATGTTGAAATAGAATACTACAAAAGTTGTCAGTGTGAGGAATGACCCTAGGCTCCATGCCCCACTCCACAAACCAACGAAAACAATCACATGCCTAACAATCACATCCTATCATGCATGAAAAATAATAATAATGGAAAGTAAAAGATGAAATGTGAATATGCACAAACATCACATCATATATATTCAAGTTATTAACAACGATTTACTGTCCATTAATTATTAGAGTTTAGGTTAGATTCCCTTACCTGACGCTCGTTTGATAGCTTGCTCCACGTCGCAAGATCCAAACATACTATCACAAAGTCCTACATAATATTAGGGTTCAATTAGAATAGTTTCTTTAGGGCATACGTTGGTCGTAAAACCAACGAGGTTACAAAAATACACTCACAGAGCTGATCGGTGGCATGTACCGGTCGCAGCTCTGTGGGGAAAACTGGCGACCGGTATGGTCAGCCGGTCCCCACAGACCAGTCCCCTGAAAGGTACCGGTGGCAACATACCGGTCACACAGGGTGCAACCGGTATAGTCGACCGGTATGTCTCCGGAAGACCATACTTGGGGTTTTTTGACTGCAGTCGATCATTCTCCATGGAATTCTAGGGTTTCTTCTATCCATTCTAAATCTGAGCTTTGAGTTAGAGTTATCTCCAACTCATTCCAGTCTAGTTTCGATGATAATCATCCTAGAACTCGAATCTAGGTTTTGACGGTAACTTCGGGTTTAATGTCCAATTAGGGTTTTAGATCAATACTTACTTTGCATGGTATTGATCCACCCATACAACTATCCTAGAGTCATAGAGTAAGAAGAATGATTAAAATACTTACCGTCGACTGGCATAAAGTGAGCGTCGTCAAAACGGCAATGGCAGCACTTCCTTCTTCTTCCTAGCTTCTTCTCCTTTCCAACCTCCTTCTCTTCTCTAGGGTTTGTGAGAGATAATGGAAAGGATTTGAGGAGATTTAAGAGTGTTTATATAGGCTAAGATTAGGGTTTAGTAACCCTATTAGGGTTAGGAAGGTCCAAGTATTAGGGTTTAGGAAAATGGGACCCGCAGAGATCAATTTCCAGATCTCTATAGTCAGCTGCGTAGAGCTGACCGGTCGACCGGTACCAAGACCGGTATCATCGACCGATCAACATAAAATAATGATTATTTGACTCTCTTTGATCCGATTTTGTACCTGTTTGTTATCCGCTCGTCCCGTCTGGCTCGGTGATGATCGGAAGACCTGTTACGATATGAAATCAAGGTTTAGACCGGGTTCACGGAGTGCGGGTCTTACAACTAATCCTAATGTTAAACAGTGTATCCAAGGTCTCACCCCAGCATCCCTCAATATGTCCATAGAGATAGAGCTAAGGCCCCCCGACAGAATCAGAGACTACACGGTCCGAGACCACCTCCCCTGATGCCCTACGACGTAATTGTTCTGCTAAGGTAATGGCGATACGATGATGTTAGTGGACAAGACTTGAGTAGAGATAGAGCTAAAGTGCTTAGGATCGCACCGCATCACACTTCCCCTGATGCCCCACTCGCATCAAGTACACTAACCACACACAAACATTTACATGCCTATTCCTAGCATCATCATCATTATCAGGTTATAAATAAACAAAATTAAATATGCATGAACATTAATAGCAGAAATATGGGATGACATGTTAAATGCACAATACACGCATACAAGCATAGAATTATTCATGGCATTGGACTCAATAAATAAAAACAGTTTATTTTTATCCAATTAGTTCAGGTCTTGTTTCCTCACCTTTGATTGAACGTAAATCCTTGTTTCGGCCCTGATTCATCTCGTAGGCCCACCAAGCTGACTAGACCTGTAAGACAAGCAACGACAAGGGGAGGAGGCGGGCCTGTGGCCCCATATCCACTCCGATGCCAAAGTTAGGGCTCTGTGAACAGTCGATGGGCTCGGTGTTGAGCCCACAAAAATATTTTAAATGTAAGTGGGGTAGGTGAGAGATTCTCCATCCCAAGTGTCAGAGCGATAATCCCAAGGATGAGTAAATGAGTAATAAATGTTGTAGTACCTGAAATCTCAGGATTTGCCCTATTTATAGTGAATAGTGTATATTTCCAAAATATCGCTTTTGCCCTTTGCTCTTGCGTTTGAGTTGGTGAAGATGCCTTTTTGGTGTCAAATTGGGGATCTCCACGTGGCTCGTTGGTCGAGTCCTACGTGTCGAGGTTTTATTGACAGCGTGGCATAACTCCCTAACAATCCTCGTTCAAGCTTTATGAATCACTTTTAAATCACTAGAAAGGCCTAACAAGTCGATAGATTTTAATTAGAATTAATTCCAATAAATTTAGACTAACTGAAATCGTAGGGTCGCAGGTAGGGTCGCACCTAGGGTAGCAGTTTCTGTGACCCTAAGGTGTAGGGTCGGACGTGGGGTCGGATACCAATAGACCCTACATGCGACCACACCCTCCCTGGGACTTCCCGAGGGCATGTGGTTGATCCTGTGGTCTCGTAGGGTCAGATATCATTCGACCCTACGTGCGACCACACATATTCTGAGTCGACCTTTCATTCTAAAGTCCATTCTTTCATGTTTGGATCCTTTGAATTACTTTCATGGTCCATTCTATGATTGTTCTATGGCTCAAAACTACAAGTTATATACTATTCATAGTACATAATGATTTCTTCCATGGAATCTCTTGAAACTTGTCCATGGATGGATGATTTGGGTTTCTCCTAATCCTATGTTCTTCATAATTATTCTAGAATCTCTTATTCAAGTAAGGAATTAGGTTCATACCTTTATTCAGAGCTTTCTCTGAGCTTCCTCCTCTTCCTTAGTCTTCTTCTTCAAGTTTCCTTCTCTTCTTCTCTTCCTTCTCTTTCTCTTGCTCTCACTTTCAATTAGGGTTTTAAAGGAGTGAAAGAGGCTTAGGGACGTCCTATTTATAGAGAGAAAACCCTCCATAATAAGTCCCAATGAGTTTAGGAAAGATCCCCATGGAATTAGGAAAGTTTCCTAATTTTCGGTTCGTGCTGTTTTCTTAGGGTCGGACGTAGGGTCGGATGTACTGAGACCCTACGTTTTTTAAAACGTGAGACCCTAGGGTATAGGGTCGCATGTAGGGTCGGATGTAGGGTCGCATAATCCGAGACCCTATATTTTAAAACATGCGACCCCACGACCAAAAAGTCATGGGTTGGACTTCTGTTGAGGTGGGGTCGACCCTACTTGTTTAGGCATGCGACCCTACCCTCATTTTGACTGTTTTTGAGTTAAATTTCATATTGGGTCTTGGGTTTCTTCACGCACTTGGTCCACTTGGCTCGACCATGGTATGTAGACTGGTCACGACACGAAGTGTAAGGTTAGACCGGGTTCGTGGCGTATGGGTTTTACAATACTGCCTTGTCTGTCCTTTAGCTAAATACTGCCTAGTGTCCGATTAAATACTGCCTGGTTTATCTTTGGCTAAATTCAACCTGATTTATCTTTGACATGTCAAACACATAACTATGTATGCAAAATAGAAAAAACACAAATGCTAATGTAAATAAAACCATAGTTACAAAAATTGTGCCCATTAAACCATGAGCAATACAATCAAACACAGTAAGCAATGTAAAAATGCAAGTATAAACATAAAGAGTCTCCCATTGATTAATCATATTTAGAGACTCCCACTGATTCCCAGATCTTTGGCTACTTAAGCCTCTGATAAACTTAAGTATTTTCAACCATTCCTATATTGGTCATACCATCCCTTGAAGACTCCCACTAACAAAACCTTTGTTAGAGAATCTACAATAATATAAAATCTTTTGACCTTTTCCTTACTTGAAGAGATTTGATCTCTATTATACTTTGAAATGTTAGATTTTTTTATTATTCTTTGAGAAGAACACAGCTGAACTACTGTCACAACACATCTCAATAGGTTTAGAAGTAGAGTCTACAACCTCCAAATCATAAAAGAAACTCTTACACTAGATACCTTATTTGTTATTTTCACATAGAGTTACAAAACCCTACCACCATAACAATGAACCTTGAGGTTGATTTTTTGTCATCCATGAAAACATTAAAATTGCATCAAAATAGCCTAGAGTGTCACCACTTTCATAAATGAACATGCAATCTTTGGTCATTTACATATACCGCATGGCCTTCTTTTTCCCCGTTGTCCAGTAAGATATACCAGCATCCAACTGAAAACGTCCCATAACATTCATTGAAAAGACTACATAAAATGATTACAACCTTGAGCATATATCAAGCCCCTATTGTATTGCAGATGCTCACACTCAATATCATTTCTTGTACACAATTCTGTCAATTTGTCTCCTTTATCGATTTAAGCATTCGTAACTTAATGGTTATACATGCATACTAAATAGTTTGAAAACAATGTTTATACTTTGAGACAAATCTAGAATTTTACCTTTTTTATCATTAGCAAACTCAATATCAGGTACAAAAGTACTTGCTCATATATTTTTACAACTCGAAGTTATCAGACAGAAAAAACATTGGTTTCAACTAGTAAACCAAGTCACCTTAAGCCAGTGATTAACCATCAACATACATGACTAAGAAGTGAAAATGCTCCCACTGACCTATAGATATATACAATGGTCAATGACAATCTCAATAAAGTTGAAAAAAGATACAACCTTGTCAAACTTCAGATACCATTACCTGGATACCTATTTCATCCACAGATTGACTTTATATGTCTACAAAACATATCTTCTTTATTCTTACCACAAAACCTTGTGATTAAAGTATATAAACATCTTCTTCTAGATTTTCTATGATCAGAACAATCTTTACATCAATTTGATGTAACTCCAAAACGAAATACGCAACTAAGACCTCAAAAATTTGAAGTTCTCTTTCTCTTCTCTTTGTGTGATTCCACTTCGCTATAAGTCTTACTTTGTAGCAATCAATTCTCCCACTGGAATCATACATTTTCTTTGTATATCCATTTTTAGCCTATGAGTACACCACTCACTGAAAAAAGCATAAAATCTCAAATCTCGTTATTGTTCATATAATAACACATCCTTTATGACCATTAAACATTCAAGAATAATTTCATTACTAACAACTTACTCAAAATCATTGGGATCTTTATTTTTGTCCATCACCAAAAATATCTATTTTGAAATACAACATGTGATTGAAAGAAATCATAGATCTACATGATCTAATATATCTCTATTGCCTCATCTAGCTTTGCTACTATGGCTGAAGCATCGACCTTAATGAATATTTCTATAATCATTTTATTATACTCTAATAACATTTTCGGTATCTCAACTGGTTGCTTCATACTCATTTTCATGTGATCTCATCAAACTTTAAGTTTCTTGGGTCTATTTTGATATCCCATAATATGACAACTCAATGTCCTAAAATAATCACTCTCCCACGAGTATTATGAAACTATGTCAGCTCTATAGTTTTAGACAAGAGGATAACTTAAACTGGAACTGACTAACTAACACTCTTTTAATAATATAGGCTGAAATATCAATTCTTTCCCTACATGATTAATACATTCTCAGGATTTTACAAACACTTATTCAAATTTACCAGGAATAGACCAGTATCACATGATCTCCCATAATACATAACTCTCTTATTCAGATCCAATAGTTTTAATTCCTTTAATTAAATTTTTTCATCTTAATTTTCATTATTTGGAAAAACACCCATGTGTGACAAAAAGTCCTAGATAAAATCTCGATATCCATAAAGTCCAATAAATCCTTGTTGTGAGTAACTTTCACTTACTTTAATCTTGTCATCTTTTCTTTTAATTAATTCTCACATATATACATGTAATAAACTTTGGAAGGGGAATTTCAAAATATTATTCTTTCTAATCTTTCTTTGGACAATAGTCCTAAAACCCTTATGACTAGGGCGAAAGATAATAATATACAGTTTAACTTCTAAAGATAGATATTTTAAAAAGAATAAATTAAAGGTTTTGGTACATCTATGGGTTCAGACTACGATTAATGCTCAAGTGTTCAATTTACTGCACCTTTTTACTCAGAAGTTTCATAATCTTTATTCATTTTCCATTTAAGCCTGTCCAGCTTTATAAGTTTTTCTTTATATGTCCCTTCTGGGTCATACTACAAGAATTTTATTCTGTTTAGATCCATTTTATCTTACAGTTTCTTAATGTCTAATTTTTTGTCATAAAATTTTTTACTATTCCATGAAAAAATATTTTTCTTTCTATGGGTTTCTCTGCCCTTTTCGTAACTTACCTCTGTCTGGATATATATTATGCACTATGACATTGTGATGCGTGTCAAGCGCTCAAATTAAATTACCTTACTTTGAAACGTAGATAGTAGCAAGTAAGGGTCGAACCCACAAGGATTGTATGATCAAGATTAAAATGTTTAATTAACCTAAAGAGAGAAAAACAAATGAAAATAAAATAAGACTCAGAAAATAACCAATTATTATACTAAAGCAAATTCTGATTGATCTTATTAGCACAACTTCATTGACTATCCAATGTATGGAGGGGGGTATGTTTGCAATAGAAAAGAACAGTAATTAATTATCTAAAATACAAGAATAAAGAGCAAGGTAATGCAAATATCAATGATTAAATCAATAAGAGAAAGCTTCGGTCAAAAGGATACTTACACCATCTTCGTAAATTTGTTCATCGACATAAAGGATAATCAATTCCAATTGAATAATCAATCAAGAAAATTAGGACTAGACCTAAAATCCTTAGTCTTTTCTTAAGATTGGTCTATTAAAAGATAGCTTATTAATAGTACCTTACTCTTAAATCAATCTCAAGATTAGGCTCTTGATTTGATTCAGGAATAGCATTAACAATTAGAAAGACGATTGAAATTAAACGTTAAGCACACACCAGCGTGGTTTAATTACTTTAATCTGATTTCTCCTAGAAATATAACATTAACTTGTCCATTAACATTAATCCCCATTGCCACTGACATAGAATAATCAATTGATAGCAATCCAATTTTAATCTAACAATCGATTAGATAAATAAATCAATTAGTAGTACTCCTAATCAACCCATTCATCAATCATTCTACACATAAATTGAAACAAAAACAAATATTCAATTAAAAATCAATAAATAAGAACAAGTCTCACAAGTTTACAATGATGGCTTCAGCTCCGTCTAACTGAAGATAAGAAAGTTAGCCACACATGACTTCTTCTAGAACACAAGAATAAAAGAAAGATAGTTGTTCTTCAGCCACTACCTTATTTATCAATCACTTTTGGATGATCTTTACATAGGCTTTACATTGTTTAAATAGCTAAAATATAAGACTAAAATTGGTATGCCTCGATTTGACAACCTTATTACATGAAAAAAAAAATTAAATAAAATCTTCATTCCTAGATTAGATGAAAATCATTCTATTATTAAACAATTGTCACCCCCAAATCTATCATATTTTGTAAGATTCTATAGTTGTGTATATTCTCCTCAAGAATTCTAATAATCAATCAAGGTCTTCCAATAGTGAACCTTCTTGATGAACTTGATATGACACTGAGAGGGGGGGGGGTGAATCAGTGTCTGAAACTTTTCTCTGATTAATTACTGCTGCCCAGAGCTGATGGAGATATATTCTTTTACACACACACAAGCGTATGCAAATCTACCTCGCTACCACTCAGTGGCCAGGTCTACCAGATTTGCACACCCATCCTGCAAGCCATTCCACGCACTCCAAAATATAATAAAAAATAAACACAATGAACACAAAGATATTACGTGGTTCACCAACACAGTGTGTGATGGCTACTCCACGGAGTAATGCCCAACGGGCTCTGTATTTACTCAACACTCAGCTTTTAGTCTCTAACAAGACAAGGATATTAACCCTAGGTTTTTCCAGCATAAAACTGAGAGGGCGCACCAACGCCAAGATTCAGGCTTAACGACCAGGTGTCCAAAGACCCACTGAACACACCACGCTTAACTCACACCCACGAGAAGCAAGTCACAATTTTTAGGCTTATAATTATGCCTTACAATTTTCCCCCCACTAGCTAGGTATTCAATAATTTTCACCTACGCTAGCATACAATATATTGAAAGCAACAAATAGATAGGGAATTAAAAAAACCTTACAACTGCTTTCGAATGACCATCAATATCTCTGAAGCTTCACACTGCCCTTAGGTACTCTCTAACAGTCTTCAATGATGATAGAGATCGATTCACAGAGCACACCTCATCGACAGGGTTCCAATCTCTTCCACACAACCCATAATCACCATGAATGTGAAAATAAAAGCTCTACTGACCTCTCATAGGGATTTAGCACTCCATTGATGCACAAAGAAGAGGTAGTTGGTGATTGATCACTCCCACAGGGCACGAAACCCTAGAAAACCTTCTCTCTGCCTTCAAAACGCTCTTTTTAATTTTTCTCTAGGTTTTTACGACTCCCAACGGTGCCCAATAGATAGGGAATCTAAAAATATGAATGCTGCAATTTGAACGGACCGATTTGGAGCTCGGATGAAGAAGTTATGGCGGTTTGAAGTTCGGCCAATCAGAAAATTCAAAACGGAATCTTTCAGAAGCATACCATGCACCTGCGCTACACGGAATCGCTGCCCGCTCCTGCGCGTTGTCGAGCGCTGATTGGGTGATGTGGAATCTCCACTACCAGCCGTCGGATAACCTTAAAAAAGCGGGATTCAACGTGAGCCGCTGGATCTGCATCAATCGCGTCAAGCGCGATCGGCTTCAATATCAACCGCAAGATCTGGATCAACCGCGGCGTAGTACCGCGCGTGCGCCACACGGAATCAGGTTAGTATTCCATGCAACAAATAGCATTATAATAAGCTGCATCCGCCCAATCCGAAGGGTCGCGGGAGCATCAAGATGCGATCGTCGCACTACACCTTAGCCCGCCTCAATCTGGTCCATCAGATTAGAATCTGAGAAGCGTGGCTCTCTCTTGGCCACCGATATCGGATCTTCTTCTTTGTTACTTGCCGAAAATGCCCTTAAATAACTTATGAAATACCGAAATTGCCCCTAAACAATTTGTGAAATCACTTTTTCGAGCGATCCGACAGAAACTGCGATATCTCTCTCATCCGACGTCGGAATTGAGTGATTCAAGTTGCGTTGGAAAGATAACTCGACGCTCTACATCTTTCCACTGTCGGATTTCCATGAACCTTCTGCGGGACCCACCAAAAATAGACCCAAAATTAAAACTCTATCAAACCTTGGAATTTGAACCCGAAAAAACTTTGTGTGCATGCATGCCAAGTGCCGTGGGCTGCCGTGTTGGCATGTCACCTTGCCACCATACATGTGGGTCCCACTCACATTTTTTCTCTCTCCTCTTTCTCTCTCTTCTAATTCTCTCTCTTCTTTCTTTCTCTTGAATTTCTCTCTTCAATGTCACAACACCAGAAACATGAGAAACATGGACATGATTAGAAAAGCTTCAAGAACACTGTCGCATCATCAGAAATTCGGCCGCATCATCAAAAACTCGGCCACATCACCAGTGGGGTCCACAAACACTCTCTCTCATCAAAATCAGTGTAATATCCCATTTAACTCATTGTAAATCATCTGAAACACATATAGAACCTTGTAGAACACATAAGCGAAGTTGCCACATCTGTGCCACTGCACTGACACTCTCTCTCCTACACTGACACTCTCTCTCCTCATTTCTCTAACTGAATACTCATAAATACTGTCACATCAGCCAAGTTGCCAATAATGACAACATAAAGTCCAACACTTCTGTGTGTAGCAATCTTCTTTCTCTGGTTTATATTTGGATCAATTTTCCAGATCATATTTTAAAACCATATTTGGAAGCCCAAACGAACTCTTTCTATATCAAAATCTTACATGAAATTCAAAACGTTAATATTGAGAGTGCTAGAATTTTTTTATATTTTATTAATTAATTAACAAAAATTTTAAAATATATCAAACTCATAAAATAAATTCTATTAAGATCAATAAGGTATAAAACACCCTAAAAATCATAATGCAAAAGGAATAAAAATGTGAAATTATACACTTATCAAATTCCACTACACTTACCCTTTGCACATCCTCGGGAAAAATAAAATAAAAAAATGCTAAACTACTCCACTTTCATAGGAACCACGATTGCACTTAGCATGTACAACAAGCCATTGAACCCCTAAGTTACCCCTAGTGGGCGAGTTGTGTCTCGTGAGGGTTTGCAGTGAATCTACCCATAAAATTCAAAGAAAAATATTTTTAGGTTTAACAAATTACAAGAATTAAATAAATCTCTATGTACTTCACAGTTATAACTCATAAACAGAATTAAACTCAATATACAACTTAAATCTTATCAAAGATACAATAACTTCATTTTAGTCACCATCTTCAACAAATTCATATTAATATGCATTTATAGTTTGAAGTGAAGTAACTCAATTAGTAAGGGGCTTTACAGTATACTTCAAGAAAAATAACACCCCTTTTTTTTTCATCGATTTGTGCAATGTCCATTTGCTTATGCTTTCTAAGTTACCCATGTAGCAAGTGTTGGGTCAGTGACTCCCAAACCAGTTGGCTTTAGGGCACTAGGTGTAGAGACACCCCTAGGACTTAATAACTCAAGTAACAAAGGCCACAAAATCAGAAAATTTGGGTCAATTTTTTTCCATCGACTTGTGTAATGTCTGTTTTCTTAGGCTTTCTAAGTTACCCATGTAGCAAGTGTTGGGTCAGTGACTCCCAAACCAGTTAGCTTTAGGGCACTAGGTGTAGAGACACCCCTAGGACTTAATAACTCAAGTAATAAAGGCCACAAAATAAGACTTAGTCAATTAAACTGCTTATAACCATCATCTCAATTTTTTTTTTTGTTTTTGAGGTATTTTGGAGATTGAAGCAGTTATTTATTCTTTATCAAGTTTTTTTTTTTAAAATTGCCATTTCTCAAATTCACTGTTTATTCCCCACAACTAAGAGTTGGTGCAAACGTGAAATACAAAGATACATAACAATAAAACTTTATTTCAGATGGTGATTCAAATTTAGTTGCATATCTAATCTAAGGTTCAAGAATCCCAATAATTTAATCATATTTATAAAGTTCAACTTGGTCACTTTAGAGAATTAATCCAAACTTGTAACTGGACAAATAATTTTTTTTTTGAAAGAAAATTTGAAGTCAATTTTTTTTTCAGTTAGTATATACAACCAATATATTTTTTTAGTTAGTATACACAACCAATATATACTAACAACATGTAAAAATAAAAACAAAACACATTGTAGAATTCCCCCACACTTAAAACTTACATTGTCCCTAATGTAAGGCTAAATGCAAAGAAAAAGACAAAAACAAACATAATATCTATGAAAATAAAAAGAGAAAGGGTTAAGAAAGCAAATCTGATTTCTTGGGTTGCCTCCCAAGCAGTGCTTTTGTTTAACGTCGTTCGCTCGACTCTGCAGCTTTCCTCAATCTGAATAAAGTGGATCTTCTAAGTCTATAGCTTCCTCAACCAATGAGTTAACTTGAAAACCTTCATGGTAAGGTTTAATTCTATATCCATTGACCTTGAAAATCTTTTAAGTGTCTAAACTTTGAATCTCAACTGCACCATGTGGAAAGATATTAATAACAATAAAAGGACCAATCCAGCGAGACTGCAACTTACCAGGAAATAATCGAAGCCTTGAATTATAAAGGAGCACTTTTTGTCCAACAACAAATTTCTTCTTAGAAATCATTTTATCATGAAAGGCCTGCGTCTTTTCCTTATAAATCCGAGAGTTCTCATAAGATCCATTGCGAATCTCCTCTAACTCCTGCAATTGCAACTTTCGGTGCTCCCCCACCTTATCCGTCTCCATGTTACACTGCTTAATTGCCCAGAATGCCTTGTGCTCCAATTCCACCGGTAGATGACATGCTTTTCCATAAACCAACTGATATGGAGACATCCCTATAGGTGTCATATAAGTAGTTCTATAAGCCCATAGTCCATCGTCAAGTCTTGTACTCTAGTCTTTCCTATTCTGATTAACTGTTTTTTCTAAAATTGACTTCACCTCTCTATTAGATACCTTGGCTTGCCCATTAGTTTGTGGATGGTAGGCAGTTGAAATCTTATGGATTACAGCATACCTCTTAAGCAGTGCTGCTATAGTGCGGTTATAAAAGTGATTCCCTCTATCACTGATCATTGCCCGTGGGATCCCAAACCTAACAAAAATGTGAGACTTGACAAAATCTACAACCACTTTAGAATCATCAATTCGGGTGGCTTTTGCTTCTACCCACTTTGACACATAATCAACAACAAGTAAAATATAAACATTGTCAAAAGAATTAGGAAAAGGACCCATAAAGTCAATGCCCCAAACATAAAAAATTTCACAAATAAGTATGGGGGTTTGTGGCATTTGATCCCTACGGGCCACATTACTTGAGTATTGGCAACAAGTGCATGACTTACAAAATATATATGCATCATGAAATAAAGATGGCCAAAAGAAGCCACATTCAAGCACTTTTCTTGCTGTTCTTTTAGGACCGAAATGTACACCACATGCATATGAATGACAAAAGATAAGAATGATTTCAAATTCAGTTTTGAATACGTTCCTTCTTACCATTTGGTCTGAATATTGCTTCCAAAGATAAGGGTCATCCCAAATGTAGTACCGAGCATCACTCTTGATTTTCTCTTTTCGTACTCTAGGTAGCTCTGGTGGTAAGGTTTTGGTAGCCAAATAATTGACTAAATCTACATACCAGGGCACTACATTTGTCACATTAAGTAGTTGTTCATCTGGGAAGAAATCTTGTAATGGTATCGCATCACCCTCCTTAACCACCCTACTGAGATGGTCTGCAACTAAATTCTCAACTCCCTTCTTGTCCTTAATCTCCAAATCAAATTCTTGAAGAAGAAGGATCCATCTGATCAATCTTGGCTTAGATTCCTTTTTTGCCAGCAAAAGCCTAAGTGTTGCATGATCGAAATAGACAATAACTTTAGTTCTCAATAAATAAGATCTAAATTTGTCCAAAGCAAAAACAATAGTTAATAGCTCTTTTTCCATTGTGGAGTAGTTACACTGTGCTTCAGTTAGTGTCCGTGAGGCATAATAGATAGCATGAGCAATTTTTCCCACACGTTGGCCCAAAACAACCCCAATAGCATAATTGCTAGCATCACACATGATCTAAAATGAAAATTTTCAGTTTGGTGATTGAATCACTGGGGCTGTTGTTAACAGTTCTTTGAGCTTGTCAAAAGCTCTTTTGCACTCATCATTAAAGTCAAACACCACTTTCTTTTGTAAGAGCTTGCATAAGGGCAATGAAATTTTTGAGAAATTCTTGATGAAGCACCGATAAAAGCCTGCATGTCCAAGAAAGGAACACACTTCCCACACAGTTGTGGGGTAAGGTAAAGATTGAACAAGATCTATCTTTGCTTTGTCAACTTCTATACCTCTAGAAGATATCACATGACCTAAAACTGCTCCTTGTGTTACCATAAAATGACACTTCTCAGAATTCAAAATAAGGTTAGTTTCTATGCACCTCTTAAGAACAAGTGTAAGGTTATCCAAGCATGTATCAAAAGAGTCTCCATAAATAGTAAAGTCATCCATGAAAACTTCTATAATGTTCTCTACATAATCAGAAAAAATGCTAACTATACACCTTTGGAATGTGGCCGGGGCGGTGCAAAGACCAAACGGCATTCGTCGGTAAGCAAAGGTACCAAATGGGCAGGTGAATGTCGTTTTCTCCTGATCTTCAGGTGCAATCACAATTTGATAGTAACCTGAATAACCATCAAGAAAACAATAGTGCGAATGACCTGCTAACCTCTCCAACATTTGATCGATAAATGGAAGAGGAAAGTGGTCTTTACAAGTTGAAGCATTCAATTTTCTGTAATCAATACAAACACGCCACCCATTTTGTATCCTAGTAGGGATTAACTCATTATTTTGATTCTTAACAACAGTTATGCCTGTCTTTTTAGGTACCACCTGAACCGAACTTACCCACTTACTATCAGAGATGGGATAGATAATTCCAACATTAAGGAGCTTTAGTATCTCCTTTTTCACAACTTCCATCATAGGAGGGTTGAGTCTACACTGTGCTTCTCTAATCGGTTTGGCTCCCTCCTCAAGAAGTATGCGATGCATGCACTTGCCGTACTGATTCCCTTAATGTCGGCTATTGTCCACCCACTGGCTGTCTTATGGTCTCTCAAAACTCGAATGAGTTTCTCCTCTTGTAGCTTGGTTAAGTCCCTTGCTATTATCACAGGTAACGTCTCATTGTCTCCTAAGTAGATATATTTGAGATGGTCTAGAAGTGGTTTCAGTTCAACAATAGGTGCCCATACAATGGAAGGTAACAACTTTGTATGAGATAAAGGCAACTTAATGTGAGCAACATCATATCTTTTTTAAATTGGGGGTAAGGCCTGCAATGCCATCAACATCTTCTCTAATTCAACATTTAACACAAATTTTGAATTAAAATCCATGCAATTCAAATGTTTGCTAATGGCCACCATCAACTCATCTTCACTATTTAATTCAAAAACTTGTTGTACCATAGAATCAATTATATCAATAGCAAAAACAGAATTTATATCACTAGGATACCTCATAGCCTTAAAAATATTAAAGCGAACTATCTCGCCATCAAATTCCATAGATAAGGTACCATCATGAACATCTATTTTTGTTTTAGTAGTCTTTAAGAATGGTCTACCCAACAAAAGAGGTGTAGAATTATGAGACGAGTCATCCTCTATTTTTAATACATAAAAATCAGCAGGAAACACCAATTCATTAACTTGAACTAACACATCCTCAATCACACCTTCAGGATATACATTTGATCTATCAGTTAATTGAATAGTTACTCCAGTTTCTTTTAAAGGTTCTAGATTTAATGAAGCATATATTGAATAAGGCATGACATTAATTGATGCTCCTAAATCTAACATAGCTCTATTGAAATTGGTGTTACCTATTTTGCATGGGATAGTGAATGTACCTGGATCTTTACACTTAGGGGGAAGCTTCCGTTGAATAACGACTGAGACATTTTCACCCATACTTACCTTTTCATCTCCTTTCAATTTCTTCTTGGATGTGCACAATTCCTTGAGAAATTTAACATATCGTGGCACTTGCTTAATTGTTTCAATAAGAGGTATATTTATCTCTACCTTCTGAAAAATCTCCAACATCTCCTTTTCTTTTTCTTCCTTTCTAGATTGAGCAAACCTGCTAGGAAAAGGAGGCTGAATAGGAATAGAAGAAATAGAAGGTTTAGAGTTTACCATAGATGAGGAAATAGATGTCGGAGCTGATTTTGAGGTCTCTTTCTCTTTTTCCTTTTCTATATTCTCCACTTCTTTTCCACTTCTCAAGACTATGGCATTTGCATTTTCCTTCAGATTCACCATTGGTTGCGAAGGTAGCTTTCCCGAGCCTCGAGCCTCTAGTCTACTCATTGAAGTGGCCAATTGACTTATTTGAGTCTCCAAGTTCTTTATACCTGCCCTTGTTTCTTATTTAAATTGTAATGAATCATTGGCAAGTGTTTTAACAATATCTTCCAAGGTCATACCTGAACTTGAAGGTGCTTGTTGTCTGGATTGAAAAGGTTGTTGGCCTTGTTGATACCCATACTGACGATTGGGGCCATCTTGATTACCATACCTGAGATTTGGGTGATTCCTCCATCCTAGATTGTAAGTATTTGAGTATGGATCGTACTTACGTTGAGGCTATCTTGAAAATCCACCCACAACATTTGCTTGCTTTATAGATTCCTCTTGAAGCGTGGGACACATATCAGTTAGGTGTCCCGTGATGTAGCAAATTCCATAAGTTTGAACCTGTTGTACCTTATCCATAGCCAATTGACGAACAAGTGAAGATAATTCTATAATTTTTAATTCAAGAGAATAAGTGTTTACCTCATTAACCTTGTTCGATGGAGGGTCATTTCTTACACCAAATTGTTGAGAGTTAGCAGCCATATTTGCAATCAAATTATAGCCTACCCCTGGAGTTTTATCTACTAATGCTCCTCTACTCGCTGCGTCAATCATACCCCTATCAGTATGAGAAAGCCCTTCGTAGAAGTATTGAATGAGTAATTGCTCGCTAATTTGGTGATGAGGGCAGCTAGCGTAGAGCTTCTTGAATCGCTCCCAGTATTCATAAAGTGTTTCACCATTATATTGCCTAATACCGCAGATTTCCTTTCGAATATTGGCTGCCCTTGAAGCTGGAAATTAATTCTCCAAGAAAAGCCACCTCATCTCATTCCATGTGGTAATGGATCCTGATGGCAAGTAATAAAGCCAATCTTTTGCATTGTCCACTAATGAGAATGGAAACGCCCTCAGCTTGATTTGCTCCTCAGAAATTCCAATTGGTTTCATGCTCGAACATACCACATGGAATTCTTTTAGATGCTTGTGTGGGTCATCACCTACAAGACCATGAAAAGTGGGATGGAGATGGATTAGACTAGATTTAAGTTCAAAGGCAACATCGAGATTAGGATACTCGATGCAGAGTGGTTGTTGGTTAAGATTAGGAGCCACTAACTCCTTAAGAGTGCGGTTGTTGTTGTCTGCCATTTCTTCAAAGTCTGAATTACTAGTGCTGTCAGAAGCTAAATCAATGGCTATGTTGTTGCCTGGTGAATAATTTTTTACTGTCTTTCTTTCTCTCCTTTGCTTGTGCAGAGTTCTTTCTATTTCTGGATCAAATTGCAATTCTCTCGAATGAGAAGATAGAGTCATTCAGTTAAGAGAATAAGCAGATAGACAAATAATAAAAAATAATTAAATAACCAAACAAATCAACTTAATCAAAACAATCCCCGACAACGGTGCCAAAATTTGATGCGTGTCGAGCGCTCAAATTAAATTACCTTACTTTGAAATGTAGATAGTAGCAAGTAAGGGTCGAACCCACAAGGATTGTATCATCAAGATTAAAATGTTTAATTAACCTAAAGAGAGAAAAACAAATGAAAATGAAATAAGACTCAGAAAATAACCAATTGTTGTACTAAAGCAGATTCTGATTGATCTTATTAGCACAACTTCATTGGCTGTCCTACGTATGGAGGGGGGTATGTTTGCAATAGAAAAGAACAGTAATTAATTATCTAAAATACAAGAATAAAGAGCAAGGTAATATAAATATCAAAGATTAAACCAATAAGAGAAAGCTTCGGTCAAAAAGATACTTACACCATCTTCGTAAACTTGTTCATCGACATAAAGGATAATCAATTCCAATTGAATAATCAATCAAGAAAATTAGGACTAGGACTAAAATCCTTAGTCTTTTCTTAAGATTGGTCTATTAAATATATTATTAATAGTACCCTTACTCTTAAATCAATCTCAAGACTAGACTCTCGATTTGATTCAGGAATAGCATTAACAATTAGAAAGACGATTGAAATTAAACATTAAGCACACACCAGCGTGGATTAATTACTTTAATCTGATTTTTCTTGGAATATAACATTAACTTGTCCATTAACATCAATCCCCAGTACCACTGACTTAGAATAGTCAATTGATAGCAATCCAATTCTAATCTAACAATCGATTAGATAAATAAATCAATTAGTAGTACTCCTAATCAACCCATCCATCAATCATTCTACACATAAATTGGAAGAAAAATAAATATTCAATTAAAAATCAATAAATAAGAACAAGTCTCACAAGTTTACAATGATGGCTTCAGCTCCGTCTAACCGAAGATAAGAAAGTTAGCTACACATGACTTCTTCTAGAACACAAGAATAAAAGAAAGAGAGTTATTCTTTAGCCACTACCTTCTTTCTCAATCACTCTTGGATGATCTTTACATAGGCTTTACATTGTTTAAATAACCAAAATACAAGACTAAAATTGGTATGCCTAGATTTGACAACCTTATTACATTGAAATAAAAATTAAACAAAATTCTCATTCCTAGATTAGATGAAAATCATTCCATTATTAAATAATTGCCACCCTCAAATCTACTAAATTTTGTAAGATTCTATAGTTGTGTATATTCTCCTCAAGATTTCTAACAATTAATCAAGGTCCTCCAATAGTGAACCTTCCATGTATAGCAACCTTCATTCTCTGGTTTAGATTTAGATCAATTTTCCAGATCAGATTTTAAAACCACATTTGAAAGCCCAAACGAACTCTTTCCATATCAGAATCCTACATGAAATTCAAAACATTAATATTGAGAGTGCTAAAATTTTTTCATCTTTTATTAATTAATTAACAAAATTTCTAAAATATAAACTCATAAAATAAATTCTATTAATCTCAATAAGGTATAAAACACCCTAAAAATTATAATGCAAAAGGAATAAAAATGTAAAATTATACACTTATCACATTGGTATTCATATTTTTCTCTTTTCTTTGAACTTCTATCCTTAGTTCTTTCACTTTAAGGTTCACTACATTTTTGAGTACTATAGGTCACCAGGATCTGACTATACAGTTATTGTGAGGAAGTGAAAAGTCTAAAATATCACCTACATTGGTTTTAATGAACCTACAAATATTCACTTATCCTTGAGCTTATCATTAATAGTTAACAGCTCTACCTTATACTTCTTCACACTTTCAATACCACCTATTATCATCAAAAACTGGTACTGATGGGCTTAAAGAATAAAATATCTCTCCGCCCTTTCTTAAAATATCAAATCTTTCTTTGGATTTCACAGGGAATATCCATTTTCAATGTTCCTCATTTGAACATTACTTTACTTGATTTTAGGGACTGAACACCCTAAGGATCAGAATATAATTTTCTATTGAGTACATCTAGGTTAAACAGTCCTGGACTAGTTTTCAATTTCTATGCCAATTCATAGAACTAGCTGCCAATGACAGGCATGTTAAGGTATTTAATCATTACATGTCCACAACTATATTACAATGTAAATAATTGTAAGTCTATGATTAATATCAAATAAAATTAGCTAGCAAGTATATATACATAACATGTGTAAGTCAATTTACATCTTTGAAAAGTCAACTGAACTACACATACATCCTTTGGGACAATATGTGCAATGGTCCTCTCAATATCTGTACAATAACTGTGAAAAGATAATGACTCTCAAAAAATTTCACCACCTTTGGGTGGATGAAGACCCCTAAAGCCATAATCCTTCAATCATGTGCATGATTTCTTATAGTCTTTGACAATTCCACCTTTGGGTGGACAATCCCGTTCTTTACTGCATCCATAAAAATGGGAGTTTATATCAATGTCACTTTTGGATGAGCACTGTACTTCCTTGTTATAGCTTGTAAATGCACAAATATCGAATTTAAGTAAATTATGATAGAACTAGGTTGCCACTTTGGTGGTTACATCAAAATCCTTACATAACAGCTACAAATCTTAATTTGAATAAACTTGGACAATGTCACATTTGGGTGAACACTATCAAACTGAAGCATTTACAAATACAAACCTTTGAATTTGAATACAACATAATAAAACAAGGTAGTCACTTTGGTGGTCACACCAAGTTCCACCATGATATGAATAAATCCCAACTTGTAGCTCATGTGGGATATTTATTTAACCATGAATGCATTAAAATATAACTTTACATGTCTAAACATTCATATAAACATTCACATTAGCTCAATCAATCAATTTGGTACAATAACTTTAAGAAAAATCAGCAAAAATATTGCAAATCGAGTTCTCATAGGGTATTTTTTTCATAATAACATGTTTTTCAATGCACTAGAATATACCAAAATATATATCAGATTGAAGAGCATTAAAAATGAAGTCTAATGAAATAAATCGGAGGTCAAATTGGAGGTCAATCCGACCTTCCTAGCTCCCAAAATTACATTTTAATGTTCTTTTAATTAAAAAAACAAAAACCTAACAGGCCCTTCAGAAACCCTATTAGGGTTGGTTCGATTCGGTTTGGCCTGGGTCGGTCTGATCCGATTTGTCTAGATTCAGCCTGGATCTATTCGAACTGAACCTAATATAACCCCCTTTTTTTTGTTTTTTAATTATCACTTTGGCCCATACCGAACCACACGGCTTGGGATTAACCGAATGGCGGTCTGGACCAACGGTTCATGTAAGAATCGTACTCTGAAAACCCGATTTAAATCATGGTTTACATCGTGACAGGTCTCCCAATCATAACCGGATCTGAAGGTGAGGCCGGGTGACGAACCACGATATCCAGGTATGAGAAACGATGTGTAAAAATGTAATTTTACATACCGGTCTCACTCTGAGTGAGACCGGTATGTGCAACCGGTATGTATTTCTCGAGTGGAGACGGACTCTAGTGGGTCCCATACTCTGATTCTGAGTTAGGAAACCTTTTAGACATAGGAGACCTTCCTAGAATGGTCTCCCACTATATATATATGCATCACTCCTTCTCTTTAGATCCTTTTCAAATACTCTCAAACCTTGGAGTCGTCTAGAAGAGATTTGAGAAAGAACGAGGAAGGAGGCTGTGCGAGAAGGGGATCTTCCGTTGGAGTGGAGCACGCCATTCAACAAATATCGATAAGTGCTTGACCTCTGTATTGATGTTTGGGATTAAGGATTTAAGCCCTGAAACGGCGTAATGATCCAAAACCCTAGAACTGTAAAACCCTAGTTTCATTACGATCCATTCTGAAAAGGACAATACGAAATAATCTAAACCTAGGTGACCAAACAAGTATCTCGACCTTAGAATGGTTTAGGAAGAACCCTAAAAACTAAGCCAATGATCGACGAGAGAGGGAGGTCCGAGATTGGGCTCTCAGACCCATACCGCCAGACATACCGGCTGTACAATAAGTTCTGCAGTATGGTCTTGCGGTATATACCGCAGGCACATACCGGCTGCAGTATACTAAGACCGGTACAAAGATCGGTATGTGAGACTGGTATATACCGCAGGCCCATACCAGTATATATACACTATAGTAAGACCGGTACTACCACCGGTATGCTTATCGAAGCCTGTTTGCTTGGCCAAACTTGGTTTTGACCAACTAGAACCCTAGCAACCAAATCCTAATCTATAAATATGATCTTGTAGGACCTGTAGATGGCGTGAGTGGACTCTGTGACGTAGAGCGGACTTGCAATCACACGTCAGGTAAGGGACAAGACCCCAAACCCTAAGTAACTAAATAACAGTAAACCGTTGTGATCATATCTGTTTCTGTAATTATTATTTATTGCTTGTGCATTTCACATGTCATCTAGTTATTTAAATTTTAGAAAAAATTTCATCTACACCCCATCAAAGGTCGTTAACATCATCTATACCCACAAGAATGCCAAAACATCACCTAGGTCCACTTAACTGACGAAAATCACTAATTTTATTGAAATACAATTTTACCCCTCAAATAAAAAATTAAAATTTTTTTTATGTTCATTTATGAATTTAGTCTTCAAATGTTACTTATCCCTAATGAGAAATTTCACTCTCTCGGGTTCATTCTCACCCAAGCCCTAGTCCCCTCTGCGTTGAGAAGAGCTCCCGAATCATCCAAGCCTACTCCCTGCTTCGACGGCAGCATCCCATCTCCGTAATCACCCAAGCCTGCTCCCTCTGTGTTGAGAAGAGGTCCCGAACCACCCAACCTGCTCCCATTTCGTTGAGAAGAGCTCCCAAACTAGATCCACCATCCAAGATCTTCCTTGGTCAATAAGAAGTTGAAGAACAACAAGAGTTCTGCTATTCAGCTCTTAACACACAAATTTCTCTAGAACAACATAGGATCATTAAAATTATTTGTATGTCATCGCAGATTCTCCCAGAGAGGTATGTTTATCTGTCTTATCTTATTTTTCTTCTTCTTCTTTTCTCATTGTTTGATTTTGGTTTCATTATTCCTATTATCAATGTATCTTGTAATGCTTGAGGGAATATTCTTTTTTTTTTTGAATCATATACGTTTGATGTTCTTTTTCGAGGGTTTGTTCCTGAATGCGTTTATTTTTTCTTCTCTGAATGAATGCGAAGAGGGTTCTACATGAACTTCTTCTTCTTCTCACCCTTCTTTCTTCGAGGGTTTGTTCCTGAATAAGTTTATTTCTCTGAATGAACTACATGAACTTCTTCTTACCCTTCTTTCTTCAAGGGTTTGTTACTGAACAAATTTATTTATTTGAATGAATGAAAAGAGGTCTATTTAACCGTGTATAAGATTTAAGATTAAGTTTTTTTGGTGGGTATCGGTAATTCACTCTCGTTTGGGTTTGGTTTATAAAATAAAAAAGTAAAAACCTTGATTTTGATAGTGATCACTCGAATTCAGCATCGGACAGCAATATGACAATCGGTTTTCTTTCCAATGTGATTTTGCTTTCCTTTTCTTGATTTTGTGTGAGGCCACTGTCCAATTGGAAATAATCCAACATGGAAGAGAAATATGGTTATCAATTTGCTTATTCTCCCTCTTTTTAATCTTGGTTCATTACATGGCTTTTGATCAACTGAACTGTTTACTAATGTAATTGCATTTTGTTTAGAAGGAATATGTATCCTAAATGTGAAAGCTGTGGTGCTATACTTGTCATACGTAGAACAAGTAAGGGAATTAATATTGGGAGAATGTGTTATAATTGCCAAATTTTTCAGAAGTTTGTAATGTGGGTAGAGCATTTGAAACAATGTTCATGTGGAGGTGGGCATTGCAAGGTAAGAACGGCCAAAATGGCAGCAAATAATGGACGATAATTTTAGTGTTGCCCACATTCCACAGGGGTGAGTGTTAATGTAGTTTCCCTTTTTAAGTAGTGGGCGGGGCCTAATCATTGTCATATGGATGTAAGTCGTTCTAATATAAGGTTTTGTATAATTATCTTGCAGGTGGATAATGCTAGATGTGGGATGTTCCAATGGATAGAGAGAATGGAATGCTTTCAAGGAATGGGGATCGATACTCCAATTGGTCAAGGTACGTAGACTGATCGAGGGGAATGCTCACAAGAGAGAGGTGAAAGCTCACATAACCAGACAGATGATGGTAGAATTACTTCCTCGAATTATTTGAGAGGGTACTTAAGAGGTGCAATTAGAGCTCATGGGTAAAGTTCTAAGTTGTTTGAAGACCTCTTCGATGCTGTGGAGAAGCTAGATCTGAAGAATCCTGATGAGAGAGTCACTTAGTGATAGGTTGATTGTAGGTTGTATTATAAAACAATGACTCTACTGGTTTTGAGATGATTCTCATTTGATTTTCATGAATCTGGCGGTTTCCCTCTCTAATTTGATTGTCATGAGACTGTTGGTTGAAATGCACTAAGAAACTATATGGTTGAGTTCCCATCTCATCATTCCCATATAGTTAGCTTTCGTTAAGATAAATAAGGGGCTATGTTTTTGTGTTGTTTTTGCATTTAGCAAGGAACAAAAGGTTCAAAGAAATCTGAGAGAGGGTGAGCTAGTATTGATTCAGATACGTCTTGAAGCTTCAATACTTCAAAAAGATAGAAAGATCCTATCTGCTATTACTATGCCAATTGAGGGCATTGAATTTGCTTCTAAACATGATATGATATACGTTCACCACTTCAAAGGGTTTGACTGGTTTGGACTTCTGTTGGAAGGGAAAGATACTATTGAGATAACATGTTCAAAGGTTCAGCGGATACCCGAGTCCTATAACTTGAGTACGTGATGGATGGTGAGGTGAAATTCTGCAAACTCTTATTGGAAAAGGAAAACACAAATTCTGAGCAAAAAATGCCTAAACTTGAATCTAGTTTTAGTATGGTAGCAGATTTCTTCAATTGTTCCAACGATGATGCTGGGAGATCTCATTTTTCCCTTAAAGAATTGGAGATAAGGAGTAATTTAGGATCAAACTCTGTCCCTATACAACTTCGTTTTGTCCCTGAAGATGTGGAAAGGAGTAATTCAGGATCATATCATGTCTCTGTACAAGGTCACTGTGCCACTGATTTTGATCGAGTATGAAGCAATTGTGCTTGTCACCAGAAGATCATTGGGACTCCAGAATGTAATAAAATGAATCGTTCACATGTTTCAATAACCAATAAAAAAAATTCACAAGTTTGAAAAAGAAAGAATTTTCATGACGTGAGTGCCCGACTGGTGGTCCGATGGTTGGTCCTTCATACATGTAAGATCGATAGCAACCAATCATATATAAAAAATAAAGAAATAAAAATATAGAAAAAAACTTAAAGATTTCAGAAAAATCCAGAGACCGGTAGAGAACTTCTCAAGAAACCAATCGGAAACCTAAAGAAAACCCATAAAGAACTATAAAGATCAATCAGATATAATAAAGCATGATGATCAATAAGATATAATGAACCATAAAAACTGGGATCCACATGCCAGCCAGTTTAGTCGAAGTGCACTCATCCTGCTCAGATTTATGTCAAAACATTATATAAAAGATCAATCAAAACAAATACTGAAAACCGTCATAGTACCTACATAACTCATAATACCTACATAAAAAATATTATAACTATAACTCGTAGTATCATCAATAATCATGAAACAACCTTCACTTAAAATTACAAATTAGAACACCCCAGTTCATTGTTCATTGTTTCAAATCTATTTCTTATGTGCTTCTCCCCAAGCTTTCCTGAAGTTTTCAGCCCTCTCAGACATTCTTCTCTTTGTTGTTGCTTGTCTACTTGGTACTATAGATGTCCTTGATGATTGTGATCTTGTTTTCATTTGTGATCTAGTAGGTCCATCTTGTATTTTCTTCTACATAATCACAAATAAGGATTATTAATAGCAAAAATAAAAACAGCATTGGGATTTTTATGTAAGCAGAGATGATACCTGTGTATTGGATCCTCTTCCTTGACTAGCAGCTTCTTCCTGAGAAGTACCTTCTTGTATTGTTCTTCTTCTTCTCTACATAATCATATTGATGAAGTATATTAGTAGCAAAAAAATAGTACTGGGCTTTTGATGTAAGCTTAGATTATACATGTGTAGTGGATCCTCTTACTTCTGCAGCACCTTGTTCCTCTGAAGTACCTTC
Organism: Protea cynaroides; assembly: GCA_028583415.1. Taxonomy (NCBI): domain Eukaryota; kingdom Viridiplantae; phylum Streptophyta; class Magnoliopsida; order Proteales; family Proteaceae; genus Protea; species Protea cynaroides. The sequence continues at coordinate 57,028,390 of CM053274.1, read as the reverse complement.
TTGTCTTTTTCTTGTTTTTGTCTACATAATCATATTTAAGAGAATGATTAATAGGAATAAAATTTATTGTGAACTCGGCATGGGAATTGATGTTACCTGTGTTTTCTGTTGAGAAGAACCTTGTTGTAGAGAAGCATAATGTTGAGAAGCACCTTGTCGAAAAGCATCATTCTTTTTCTTCTTGCAGAACCTAGCGTTGTGACCAATTCTTTTGCAATAGGAACAATGGATAGTAGCATTTCTCTTTCTAAACTCAAAAACTGGGTCCTCTTTAGCTGCTCTCCTCCTCTTTATGCTTGGCCTATCGGCTCTCCTTCTATTTTTAGGTGGCTGTACTATAGGCTCATGTTCATTGATCATAATAGTGTCCAACCCAGACATAACATAAATGAACTCAGAGTAGGAAAGCATAAATTTTTGAATGGAAAAAAAATGAGGAAACATGATCCTCCACATTATCCCTCATGAAAAGGACTGCAGCTACAACATGCTTACAAGGTACCCCGGTAACTTCTCATACAACACACTCACATATTTTCTTCTTTATATCTACTACATGCCAACTGTGCCCATCATTGATCTCAAACTATTCTGGTCTACAAGACATCACATGACAATTCCTAGATGCTTCCTGAGTAGACACTAATTTCTTCAATACAGTAGGTGTTTTCCTCCCATTGAAATCACAACCCTTTTTGTACCTATCTTGCATCCTATTTATAAGTTTTATTCTGAGTTCATCAATCAAAGTCAAAATAGGTTTACAACTAAAGGATTGTATCTGTCACACCCCAATTCTGGTCTAACCAGAATGGTGTGATGAACCGCCAATAAACCAACGGTTCACCCAGGATCTCGCGTAGATTGTACCCACCATATCAAACCACACACACATTCCACATTAATAATTAGAGGTAATAAACAAATAAGCAGAAATCTTACAGATAATGAACTGAGAGTCTTGCAGTGATAAATAAGTATTTAATCCAATTATCTTCAAACCACAAGACATAAAAATAAATAATCAATTACATATCCGATGTTTAAATTATAACTGAACTTAAGCAAAAACACATTGGTTGCACTCGCATGATGAATCATACGCATCTTCTTCAGCTTCTACGTCCATCGCAGCAACGTGTCCATACCTCGGCGCATTCATATATTCTTCAACGGTAGGACCTGCATCATCAACTAAAAATATTCGAAGTCGAAAGGGTGAGCACACATCACGGCTTAGTGAGCAAACAAAACAATGCAACAAACATATGGATGCATTCAATTCATATCTTTGGTCTAGTTTATAAGTTTACAATGTGGTATAGAAATGTTTGGTGGCCGCCACACCTCTATACACGAGTGTGTGAATTCATCCAATGGATCAAACACCATTGCCGTCCCACATGCACCCATCATGGAATAGAGATAGAGCTAAAGTGTCCAGATCAAACATCGCCAACACTTCCCCTGATGCCTATCCATACCAACACGTAAGCCCCTATTGGTGAGGGCTTGCAAACTGGGCTCGTAACTAACCAATCCTAATGCCAAATGGTGTATCCAAGGCCTCACCCTAGCATCCCTCAATACATCCATAGAGATAGAGCTAAGGCCCCCGGTAGAGTCAGAGACCACACGATCCGAGACCACCTCCCCTGATGCCCTATGACATAATACTTCTGCTAAGGTAATGGCGATACGATGATGTTAATGGGCAAAACTTGAGTAGAGATAGAGCTAGAGTCTAGTGACGAGGTCAAAGACCACCATGCCACGTCCTCCCCCTGATACTAGACTAGCATCCAACACACCAACCACACACATACATTCACATGCCTATTCCTAGCATCATCATCATCATCATATAATAAATAAATAGAATTAAATATGCATGAACAGTAATAGCAGAAATATTGGATGACATGTAAGATGCACATTACAAGCATACAAGCATAGAATCAATCATGGCATTGGACTCAATAAAAATAAACAGTTTGTTATTAACTAATTAGTTTAGGTCTTGTTCTCTCACCTGTTAGCAATTCTCGATGTCCTTCTAAGCCTTGAAATTCTCTTTGAATTGATTTAACAACCTAAAAGTTATATGAATTTAAGTTAGGGTTCATATGTGATATGTTACAGTAGTCAAAAATCAAAACATAGCACTGATAGGTGCCTGATTGGTCCTATGGTCTCATGCTGTATTGACCTTACTGTCTACGATCGCTACCCTACGGTCGCATATGGTGCGACCATAGCTGCGACCATATGATTTTTGAAATCTTCCCGAATACTTATGGTCAATCCTCTGAAAATACTGGTCATACTATGGTCGACCGTAGCTATGACCTTGAGATTTCTGGTCACAGTCTACATGAACTTCGAGTTCTTCCTGGGTCAATTCTTCTGTTCTTTAATGGGTTTTATTCTAAGGTCATCCTATGGCCATCATTAGTCATTTTTTATCAACCATAATCATCAAATTCACTCCTCATGGTTCTCCTTGGGATTTTCTTAAGAAAATCACATAGATCATAATAGGTTGATATGACCTATCCTCCATAGAAGTCTTATTCCTTAGAGTTTACATCTCCAGAGATTCGTTTCATACCTTGGCCTGTGATAGAGAGCCAATCCCTCCTTAGCAAACTCTTTTCCTTAGCTTTTTCTTCTCTTCCTTCTCTTCCTTCTATTCCTTCTCTTTCTCTAGGGTTTACTAATGTTCTAAAAGAGTGAAAAAAAAGACTGAGGGACGTCCTTTATATAGAGGAAAACTCTCCATATAGAGTCCTCTTTCAATTAGGAAAACAATCCCTTAGTTTAGGAAAGTTTTCAAAACTCGGAGTCTGATCTGGGTTTCTCATGGTCGATCATACGGTCACATAAACCATCAACTGTAGGGTCTAAATCATCGACCGCGGGGTTCTGGATTTGAGATTTTTGGTTCCCTTCCTTATGGTCGACCATACCTACCCAGGCATGTGACCTTAGGTATCTTTTTAGTATTTTTAACTCGATTCTTGTACTTGGTTTGTGTTCTATCTTCACATGCTTGGTCCACTTGGTCCAAGAATGATGGAAAGACCTGGCACGACATGGTTAGACCAAGTTAGTGGAGTGCGGGTCTTACAACTCCCCCCTCTTATATAAATTTCATCCTCAAAATTTGCACATACCTTCCGAGTCGAATAGGTGAGGATATTGCTTCCGCATAGCGTTTTCTTCTTCTCATGTAACTTCTTCTATATTTTGGCTTCTCCAAATAACCTTAACGTAGTAAATATCGCGGTTGCAAAGACGTTGCACCTTCCAGCTAGTGATCTCAAAAGGTACTACTTCGAACGTCAAATCTTCAGTCAAATTCGGTGGATCCATTGTTAAAAAGCGTGTTGGATCTCTGACGTACTTCTTCAGTAATGAGATATGAAATACATCATGCACACTTGACATAGACGGTGGTAGTGCTAACTGATATGCTATTTTTATACGTTTATCTAGAACTTCATAAGGTCCAATATATCTGGGACACAGCTTTTCCTTCTGTCCAAACTTTTTCAAACCACGCATAGGAGATATTTTCAAAAATACCTTATCACCTATAGTGAATTTGAGATCTCTATGTCGATTATCTGCATATTGCTTCTGACGGTTCTGAGCTATGCAGACTCTTTCCTTGATAATGTCGACTACTCGACAAGTCTCTTCAACAAACTCTGGTCCAACAATACTCCATTCTCCAACTTCATTCCAAAACAAAGGAGTTCGAAATTTCCTACTATATAATGCTTCATAGGGTGACATCGGTATAGTCACTTGATAGCTGTTGTTATAAGCGAACTCTATCAATGGTAATTTCTCATCCCATGATCCTTTGAAATCAATAACACAAGCTTGAAGCATGTCTTCTAAAATCTGAATAGTATGCTCTGTCCGTTTGTCTGAGGATGGAATGAAGTATTAAACTTCAATGTTGTACCCATAGCCTTCTGTAATCCTTCCCAAAACTTTGAGGTAAAGCGTAGGTCTCTATCGGACATAATGCTTTCAGGTACACCATGTAATCGGACAATATTATCTACATAAATCTTAGCTAACCTCTCTAGGGTATACTGAGGTTGTATAGCTATGAAATGAGCTATCTTGGTCAAACGATCCATAATCACCCAGACCGCGTCAACTACTCGGGGAGTCAATGGTATCCCGGTGACAAAGTCCATAGTGATGCAGTCCCATTTCCATTCTAGTTCTGGCAGTGGCTGCAACAACCCTGTAGGTCGTTGCCATTCAGCCTTTACTTGCTGACAATTTAAGCATTGAGACACAAATTTAGCTACATCCACTTTCATTCCTCTCCACCAATATAGTTTCTTCAAATCATAATATATCTTCGTACTTCCAGGATGTACCAAATAAGTGGTGGTGTGAGCTTCCTTCATTAGTCTGAGTCTAATATCCAAGTCTTCATTTTCAGGAACACATATCCTTCCTTTGTATCTTAGTACCTTTTTAATGTCCAAGGTGAACTCAGGAGTAGTCCTACCTTTTTCGAGGTCTTCTTGCACCGTTCTCAGATAAGGGTCTGATTTAATAGTGGCTTTCACTTCGTCTAATAGATCAGGTACAATCTTCAATGTAGCAAACATGTTTGAGAATAGATGAATAAATCCTTGGTCAGTTGATTAATTTAGAATATCAATCACGAACTGCTCTTTATCGTAATTAAATGCTCTCTTTGTAACACACATCGCAACATTTGCACTAACTTCTTCTTGGGATTCTGTCATTCCTTTATTGCTTAGTGCGTCAGCAACTACATTAGATTTTCCTAGATGATACTGGATATCGCAATCATAATTCTTCAATAATTTCAGCCATCTTCTTTGTCTCATGTTCAACTCCTTCTGATTAAAAAGATGAGTGAGACTCTTATGATCTGATTTAATCTGAAATTTCTCTCCATACAAATAATGTCTCCATATCTTAACAGCATGTACTACTATTGCTAATTCCAAGTCATGAGTGGGATAGTTCTTCTAAAATCTTCTCGTCGATAAGAACTGGAACCTCTGTCTAGTTCTACTTCTAATCCCATAGGTGATCGTACAAGCAGTTTGTAGTCTAAAGGTCTGAGGGGTAGATTTAACTTCTTTCCAGACGACACAGATATAAAAGAATGAGTAGCTCTAGAGTCAAAGAGTACTTTGGAGGGTAAGCCATTAATAGGTACGATACCTATGATTTGATTTAATTTAGTCTGCATGCTCACACAAGATAGTACAAAATGAAAGGTCCAAGTCATACCTGTGACCACATCAGGCGATGCGATAATATCTTCAGATGTAACTGCATAAACCTTTCCTTGTTGTAGCTGCTTCCTTGGCTTAGGACACTCCCTTGAATAATGTCCTACTTGATTATAGTTAAAGCATTTAACTCCAGCATTACTTTGCTTTTGTTGAGGTTGGGCTGTCGGAGTAGTCTTGGTTGCAGCATTGAAGCCTTGAGTACGAAAGGATTTTTTTTTTTGGTAAATAGATAATATTATTGAAACCCGAAAAGGAGAAGGATATAAACAACCTGCACTGCAGGCATGGGCTTAACCCATCAAACCAGAGACCAAAAAGCAAAAGGAACATATACAATATGGAATCCGAAACAGCCGGACCCTAGAAACAACTAATGAACATCTATGTTCCAAGAGGTACAAATGAAAGCCTCTAACTGATTAAATGGTTTTAAGAAAACTAAAGAGGATATTTTTTCTTCTACCTCCCTTAGAATCTTAATAGCCACCACTTCTTTAGATTTAGAAACTCTGGAAAAGATTCTGGAATTACGCTCCGTCCATATGTGATAGATCAAGGTATTGAAGATAATTTTAGGAATGCACGCTATACTGTTGCTCTTAGTCTTGATAGAAGCTAACTTACCAGCTTCAATATCACACGTAGAAGGGCTTGTATATCTTGGCCTGCATTTGGAGTTGCATTTTCTCCATATGAATTTGGAATACTTGCATTCAAAGAAGAGATGATTTTTGCAATCATTACCATTCCCACATAAGCAACATATGGAAGGGGCAGATATGTTTCAAATTAAAAGCTGATCAACAATGGGAAGGGCATCCAAACAAGCACGCCATGAAACAAAGGAATTATTTGGAGTGTGAGTACGAAAGGGTTTAAATGTCTTTGAGTTTCCTCCGTTGTATGAGTTTCCATTAGGTCTTTTAATACCTCTGTTCTGAGCAAAATAACTTTCCCTCTGGCTCGATTCTAGTACTCGAGCAATCTATACAGCTTCGTTATATATTTTCTTTTCCAGTCCAATACATGCTCACGGATCCTTCCCCTACGTCTCATGAGGAACCTTTGGGTTTTGGTATTTTCCTCCAGCATGCTAGAGGTAGCAAAGAAAAATAGTTCTTCATAATGATGTTGATATGCATCTACAGTCATTTGTCCCTGATACAGACTCATAAACTCTTTTTCCATTTGATCTCTGAAACTCCTGAAAAAATACTTCTTGAAGAAAGTTTCTTTATAAATAGCCCAGGTCAGTTGGGCGTGCTTTATCAACAGATAACTCCAAGTATATTTCCACCAATGGTGCGCATCACCTTTCAGCATAAAAGTGGCACATAATACCTTATCTTCTTCATTCATAGTCATCATCATAAAGTTTTTTTCCATCTCATCGATCCAGTGAGCTGGCCATAACGGATCTGATGGCTTGCCTGTAAATTCCTTCAGCTTTAACTTCAGGAAATGCTCGATCAGTCTGGAGTGATCAAGTTGATACTGTGCATATACTCCATACATAGGCAGTTGATACAGATAATTTCCTTGGTTATACCCGCTTTGCTGTGCTTCAGGGTTTTGCACTTGGCCTTGTACTGCTGGTGTTTGCAGTGCTTGGGGTACGATGTTACTACCACCAGGTGCAGTACTAGCTTGTCCTATAGGTAGAGGTGTTGTGTTTGCAGCTGAGAAAGCAATTCCCATAGCAGCTTGCATGTTGGCTTGCACTTGCTGTATTTACTGCAATTGTTCTGCTAAATTCATCACCGCAGTAGCCAAATCTGTAGGTGGTGCAGGTAGATTGGTTGGGTTGGCTTGGGTGTGCACATTCTGAGGTGCAGCATTTTGAATTCCAATATTTTCTTCCTGTCCTTGCTGACCTTCATTGTCATTAGTCTCCATAGGTGGTGGAGATGGGTTTGCATTTTGTCTCCTTCTATTTACTCTGCGTCCAGCCATTTAAACTCTTGGTTGAATGGTACTTGGAAAGGTTGTACATGTGAGACAAGATATGATGGTAGTATTGGGCTAGTCTCACAATGGAAGGCGAGAGAAAAACAAAATCAATAGGAAAAAGTTCAAACAGAATCAAATGCAGACAACAGTAGGTCATACGTTCGATGGCCTACGGTCGCATGTTGTACGACCATAGGTGCGACCATTACATCCCTGGCAACTTACCGAGACCCGATGGTCGATCATACGATCGATCCTACGGTCGATCGTTTTGGTCGAATTGTGCAACCGTAAGATCCAAAATCAGTTTTAAAAACCTATTTTCGAGAGTTTCCCTCTCATTTCTTCTTCTTCCTCCTACGGTCTCTACTCAACTCGCCACCAGTGAGTTGCTATAATGTCAACCATACAAACTTGGTGATTTTTCCTTCGATCTACGACCTACATTCCATTCCACAAGGTATGTTATCTACTTTCTTTCATTTTTAAGCTTTCATACCTAGGGTTTTTATCATTTGTAGGGTTTTCTTCTAATTAATATTTTTCTGATCGTAAAAATTTGATTTTTTTTTGGGGCTTTTGCTATTGGCCACCCAATGGATGAAAGCCCTCAAGAAAATTTGAGTTTCATCAGTTAGTTTGGTAGAAACTTGAAAATTCCCATTGTTAACCTAAATTTTGGGGTTTTTACCCAATTGTCAAAATTTTTCAATTTCGACCTGTCTTGTTAAAATTTTCTATTGAATATGCATTGCAGGATGGTTTGGGACCTATGTAAGTCCTCCTGCCCAATGTTTTGGTGAAAAGTGAGGTTTTTTCTCATTTTACGTCGTTATGTTGTCAAATTTTTCCAAATTTTCTAACTTGTTTTTCTTATTTTCTTTTCTTACAGCTATCATGGTTTGCACCAAAGTTCCTCGAGTTCATGACCCACTTCGCTTCAGGTCTGTGGAAGCTGAAGTGTGATATCCTTGGTTTCATCGAAAGAAAATTGAAGGGGGTAGATGTGTGAACCTAGCCCACTTGGCCTTGTTTGATGTGGAGAGAGAATTTGGCGATATGGGTTGGCTTCCAGTGATCCTATATGAGGCTTGTACTTGCCCAGACTTAGTTAAGCAGTTCTACTGTCACCTTCAGGTTGAGGGTGACCTAGAGGATGTAGAGAGGGGCAGAGAGCTTCGGATCACCAGCTGGGTGAAAGGGGTTCTGATTTCTTTCAACTGCCAGGAGTTGGCTGATCTCCTAGGTATCTCCAATGATGGCAGTTGGTTTACTGTGCACCCAGAGAGCCACGGTTTCTATCTATACAGATGCATGCAGAGATAGATAGTTAGATTCTTCGGGATGACCGTTGGGAGGTAAAAGCAGTCAACCTATGTCCAGAGCCATGTGTCTATTGCAAGATTATCCAGCATAATCTGATTCCCCAGGGCGGACATTATGAGATGATCTCACAGCTGACTCAGTACCTTCTGTACTATATCTATACTAGGCAGCATGTCTGCCTCCCATACATTATTTTTTGGACCATGCATCGAGCTATGTTGCCTGACTCGAGAGGAAACTTACCCTATGGGCGACTGATCTCCACCTTGCTCGCTCGTCTACAGGTGGACCTAGTAGATGAGAGGATCGTTGAGGACAACTTCTCAGCTGACCTTATTGGGAGGCCATCAGTAGGATGGGCATGAGAGAGATACAAGTTAGTGATGATGAGAGGAATGCTATGAGGTGTCCTCTCACTCGGGTTAGCTACAGCAGATGCAGAGGCGATAGCAGTAGCAACAGAGGTAGCAGCAGAGGCACACGAGGGTGGTGATGAGGAGGATGATGATCGGATGTACATGGATGTGGATGCCATCCCTCCTCTATCGCCACAACATTCTACTGGAGCTGGCCCTTCTAGGGCTTCTCATTCAGCTGGCCCTTCACGCCCACCACCAGATGACATGATGGGGCTGTTACGTGAGATTAGGGAGGCTCAGCGTGTGACTGATTTAAGAGTAAGAGAGCTTCTAGATGTCCAGCACTCTACAGACCAGCGGGTAGTAGATTTGGCAGCTAGTCTCCGAGCGACTCAGACTCAGGTGGTCTGGCTCGCGAGAGTATATGCTGAGGAATACGATAGAGATCGTGAAGCACCTCCTCCTCCAGCACCTCCAGTTCCATGATTGCCCTTTATATCTTTTTTCTTTTTATACTATAGAGTAACTATCCAGATTGTACATTGTACTCTGAATTTGATGTACATTTGTCTTATTTTCATATATATATATATATATATATATATATATATATATATATATATATATATATATATATATATATATATATATATATATATCAAATTGGTTCCTCCTTTAGATATGTGCATTATTCTTTTTCTTAGTTTATGTCTCATACAACACAGGTACTTATGGTGTTTCTTATTACAGCTTTTAAATTTTATCCTAACTCAGTTCATGACTCCTGTGGAAGTAGTTAGGTCAATGGGTAGAACCTGAGATGCTCTGATACCAAGTTGTCACACCCCAATTCTGGTCTAACCAGAATGGTGTGATGAACCACCAATAAACCAACGTTTACCAAGGATCTCGCATACCCACCATATCAAACCATACACACATTCCACATTAATAATCAGAGGTAATAAATAAATAAGCGAAAGTCTTACAGATAATGAACTGAGAGTCTAGCAGTGATAAATAAGTATTTAATCCAATTATCTCCAAACCACAAGACATAAAAATAAATAATCAATTACATATCCGATATTCAAATTATAACTAAACTTAAGCAAAAACACATTGGTTGCACTCTCATGATGAATCATGCGCATCTTCTTCAGCTTCTACGTCCATCGCAGCAACGTGTCCATACATCGGCGCATTCATATATTCTTCAATGGTAGGACCTGCATCATCAACTAAAAATATTCGACGTCGAAAGGGTGAGCACACGTCACGGCTCAGTCAGCAAAAAAAATAATGCAATAAAAATATGCATGCATTCAATTTATATCTTTGGTCCGATTTATAAGTTTGCAATGTGCTATAGAAAGGTTTGGTGGCCGTCGCACCTCTATACACGAGTGTGTGAATTTGTCCAATGGATCAAACACCATTACTGACCCACATGCACCCATCATAGAATGAGATAGAGCGAAAGTGTCTGGATCAAACACCGCCAACACTTCCCCTGATGCCTTACCCATACCAACACGTAAGCCCCTTTTGGCGAGGGCTTGCAAACTAGGCTCGCAACTAACCAATCCTAATGCCAAATGGTGTATCCAAGGCCTCACCCCAGCATCCTTCAATACGTCCATAGAGATAGAGCTAAGGCCCCCTGACAGAGTCAGAGACCACACAGTCCGAGACCACCTCCCCTGATGCCCTACATCGTAATAGTTCGGCTATGGTAATGGCAATACGATGATGTTAGTGGGCAAGACTTGAGTAGAGATAGAGCTAGAGTCTAGTGACGAGGTCGAAGACCACCATGCTAAGTCCTCCCCCTGATGCTCGACTCGCATTCAACACACCAACCACACACATACATTCACATGCTTATTCCTAGCATCATCATCCTCATCATGTTATAAATAAACAAAATTAAATATGCATGAACAGTAATAGCAGGAATATTGGATGACATGTGAGATGCACATTACAAGCATACAAGCATAGAATCAATCATGGCATTGGACTCAATAAAAATAAACAGTTTGTTATTAACTAATAAGTTTAGGTCTTGTGTCCTCACCTGTTAGCAATTCTCGATGTCCTTCCAAGCCTTGAAATTCTCTTTGAATTGATTTAACAACCTAAAAGTTATATGAATTTAAGTTAGGGTTCATATGTGATATGTTACAGTAGTCAAAAATCAAAATAGAGCACTGATAGGTGCCTGATTGGTCTTATGGTCTTATGTTGTATCGACCTTACTGTCTACGGTCGATACCCTATGGTCGCATACGGTGCGACCGTAGCTATGACGATATGATTTCTAAAATCTTCCCGAATACTTATGGTCAATCTTCTGGCCATACTGGTCATGCTATGGTCGACCGTAGCTGCTGTCACACCCCAATTCTGCACCATTCAGAACGGTGTGATGAACCGCTATAAACCAACGGTTCAACCAGGATCTCTAATAGGCAGTATCCATTAAAAATAAAACCATGTACATCCACAACCATAATCAGAATAAATACACAATAGCGAAAGTCTTATAGTAAATGAACTGAGCATTCTAGCTGTAATAATCATAATTAAAATATCAAGTTATTATTGTATCAACTGAGACATAAATAAATAAAATTCCAATTACATCCCTTTATAAATTCAAATAAAATCCTAATAGAATACGCATGAGTTGCACTCGCATGAGGGGTCATGCGCATCCTCTAAGTCTTTAACTTCCATTGCAGCAACATGTGCATACACCGGATCATTCATATAATCTGCAACTATAGTTATTGCATCATCAACTAAAAATATTCGACGTCGAGAGGGTGAGCACACATCATGGCTCAGTGAGCAAACAAAAACAATGCAATAAACATATGCATGCACTCAATCCATATCTTTGGTCTGATAAATAAGTTTGCAATGTGCTATAGAAAGGATAGGTGGCCAAAGATCACGTTTATTGACGCCACACCTCTATACACGAGTGTGTGAAGCCGCCCAAAGGTAACGTTTATTGCCGACACACATGCACCCAATCACGGACAATGTACACACAAAGGTCACGTTTATTGTTGTACCCGTTGCCTATACCAACACGTAAGCCCCTGCTGGCGAGGGCTCGCAAACTGGGCTCGCAACTAACCAATCCTAATGCCAATCAGTGTATCCAAGGCCTCACCCCAGCATCCCTCAATACGTCTATAGAGATAGGGCTAAGGCCCCCCGGCAGAGTCAGAGACTACACGGTCCGAGACCACCTCCCCTCATACCCTACGACGTAATAGTTCCGCTAAGATAATGGTGATACAACGATGTCAGTAGACAAAACTTGAGTTAGAGATAGAGCTAGAGTGCTGAGGCCCCGCCTATGACACCTCCCCCTGATACTCGCTCGCATCAAGCACACCAACCACACACATACATCCACATGCCTATTCCTATCATCATCATCATCACATTTATAAATAATAATTTAAATATGCATGAATAGTAATAATAGAAATATTGGATGACATGTTGCACATAACAATCATACACGCATAAAATCAATCATGGCATCAGATTCAAGAATAAAACAGTTTATTATTAACCAATTAGTTTAGGTCTTACTCCCACACCTTTACTTGATCGTAGGTCCTCTTTCAAGCTTTAAGAATCAACTATATATCGATGTTATATCACTAGAAGACCTAACCAAGTCGATATAATTTAATTAGAATTAATTTAGACTTTAAAAAGCATGTTGTTAACTGGGGGTCGATGCTAGGGTCGGAGGTTCCATCGACCCTGGGTGCGAACACCCACAGTCTGGACTTCCCGAACATTGGGGGTCGATTATCAGGGTCAGGTAGGGTCGATTGGCCATCGACCCCCCGGGCAACCCCCTGTGGGTTTAGTCAAAATTCTCATCTTACAGTCCATTCTTCGTGTTTGGGGTCCTATGGCTTGCTTCTATAATCCATTCCACACATATTCTATGGTCTAGAACCGTAGTTCACTCACCTATATGGCTTTCATGATTTTCCCCAATGGTTTTCCATGAAAATCTAACCATGGGTGGATGATTTGGGTTTCTCCTAGATCATTCCCTCTTCACTATCTATTCTAAGGTATGTAGAATTACATGGAGATAGTATCCATACCTGAGAATTAGGCTTATCTCTCTGAAGCCTTCTCTTGGATCTTCTTCTCCACTTTCCTTCTCTTCTCTTTCTCTTCTCCTTCTCTTCTCTTTCTCTCAATCCAATTAGGGTTCTAAAAGGAGTGAAAGAGGCTTAGGGACGTCCTATTTATAGAGTAGAAACTCCCAAAATAGGTCCCATTGAGATTAGGAAGGAATCACATTGAAATTTGGAAAGTTTTCAAATCACAGTTTCTGTCGATAGACTGGGGGTCGATGAGGGGGTTGGAGATCCCGTCGACCCCTAGTTCTTAAAATGTCCAACCCCCGGTATAAAACTCAGGGTCTGACTTTTATACTGGGGGGTTCGACCCTACCTTGCTAAGTATGCGACCCTCCCCCTATTTTTAGTGTTTTTGGGTTAGTTTAATACTTGGGATCGTGATCTCCTTCTCGCACTTGATCCATTTGGTTCGACCATGATGGGTAGACCTGGTTCAAGGTGGTAAGACCGGGTTAATTTGATACGGGTCTTACAACTCCCCCCTACTTATAAAAATTTTGTCCTCGAAATTGTACATACCTTCTGAGTCGAATAAATGAGGGTATTTCTTTCGCATCGCATTCTCTTCTTCCCATGTGATTTCTTCCATGTCTCTACTTCTCCAGGTGACCTTAACATAATAGATATCTCGGTTGCGTAGTCGTTGAACCTTTCGGCTAGTGATTTTAGTTGGTGTTACTTCAAATGTCAAATCATCAGTCAAATAAGGTAGATTTACTGTCAGAACGTGCATTGGATCTTTGACATACTTCTTCAATAAGGAAATGTGAAATACGTCATGCACACTTGACATAGATGGTGGTAGTGCTAACTGGTAAGCCACTTTCCCACGCTTAGCTAGAATCTCATATGGTCCGACATATCTTGGACTTAATTTCCCTTTCTGTCTGAATCGTTTCAATCCTCGCATAGGCGATACTTTTAAGAATACTTTATCACCCACGACGAACTCAAGGTCTCGGCGTCGGGTATCGGCATATTGCTTCTGACGATTCTGAGCTGTTCTCACTCTTTCTTTGATAATGTCGACCACTCGACAAGTCTCTTCAACAAATTCCGGTCCAACAATACTACGTTCCCCAACTTCATTCCAAAACAAAGAAGTTCGACACTTTCTGCCATACAGTGCTTCATAGGGTGACATCTGTATACTAGCCTGATTGCTATTATTATAAGCAAACTCAATCAGTGGTAACTTTTCATCGATCCTTTAAAATCAATTACGCATGCTCGAAGCATATCTTCTAGAATATGAATTGTACGCTCTGACTGTGCATCTATCTGTGGATGGAATGCAGTACTAAACTTCAATGTTGTACCCATAGCCTTTTGCAATCCTTCCCAAAACTTTGAAGTAAATCGTGGATCTCTATCGGACACAATGCTTTCAGGTACACCGTGTAATTGCACAATGTTATCCACATACAGCTAAGCTAACCTCTCCAGTGTATACTGGGGTCGTATAGGTATAAAGCGAGCTGTTTTAGTCAGGCGGTCTACAATCACCCAAACTGCGTCAACTACTCGAGGAGTCAGTGGTAATCCCATGATGAAGTCCATAGTGATACAGTCCCATATCCATGCTGGTTCCGGTAATGGCTGTAACAGTCCTACCGGTCTTTGTCGTTCAGCCTTTACCTTCTGAAAATTTAGGCATTGAGACACGAACTTAGCAACATTTGCTTTCATTCCTCTCTACCAATATAATTTCTTTAGATCATGATATATTTTTGTACTTCCAGGATGTATCGAATAGATGGTGGTATGGGCTTATTTCATCAATCGGTGTCTAATGTCCAAGCTTTCTGTTTTGGGTATACATATTCTTCCTTTGTACTTCAGTACCTTTTCTTCGTCCAAGGTGAACTCAGGGTTAGTTCTACCTTTTTCGAAGTCTTCTTGTACCATTCTTAGGTAAGAGTCTGATTTGATAGCTGTCTTCACTTCATCAACTATATCCGGTATAATTTTCAATGCGGCGAACATATTTGAAAACCGATGAATAAACCATTGGGTGGCTGATCCATTTGGTGCATTTATCACAAACTGCTCCTTATCGTGCTTGAATACCTTTCTGGTAGTACACATTGCGGCAGTTGTGGTAACCTCTCCCTGAGATTTTATCATTGCCTTTCTCGTCAACGCATCGGCTACTACATTAGCTTTCCCTGGATGATACTGGATATCACTATCGTAGTCTTTCAATAGTTCTAGCCATCTTCTTTGTCTCATATTCAGGTCCTTCTGATTAAATAGATAAGTAAGACTTTTATTGTCTGATTTAATCTGAAACTTCTCCCCGTACAGATAATGTCTCCATATTTTGACAGCATGTACTACTGCCGCTAGTTCCAAATCATGAGTGGGGTAGTTCTTTTCATGTGTCTTCAGTTGTCTTGAGGCATAAGGAATTACTTGTTCTCCTTGCATAAGTACACATCCTAGTCCCAGTCCTGACACATCGGTATACAAGATAAATGGTTGTCTTGGAATCAGGATGGTCAAGATTGGAGCTGATATCAATCTAGCCTTCAAGGTTTGGAAACTCTTCTCGCATTTATCCGTCCAAACATACTTCTCGCCCTTCTTAGTCAAACTGGTAAGAGGTACGACAATTCGGGAATAGTCTTCCACAAATCGTCGATAATACCCAGCTAGACCCAGAAAACTTTTAATTTCTGCAACGCTCTTCGGTGCTTCCCACTTTACAATAGGACCAAAGATTCCTTTTAATCAAAGTGCTAGGATCCACTTTGATTCCTTCAGCGGATACTACATGGCCTAGAAATGCAACTTCTTTTAGCCAAAACTCACACTTTGTAAATTTGGCGTAGAGCTTTTCCTTCCGTAGTCGCTGCAGAGCAGCGTTTAGATTTTTAACATGCGTTTCCTCGTCCTTGGAGTAGACTAATATATCATCAATGAATACAATAACCGATGTATCCAACATGTCGTGGAAAACCTGGTTCATAAGTTCCATAAAGGTTGCTGGTGCATTAGTCAATCCAAAAGACATGACCAAAAATTCATAATGTCCATATCTGGTCCTGAATGTTGTCTTGGCGATATCACCATCCTTAATCTTCAGCTGATGGTAGCCTGACCGAAGATCAATCTTTGAGAACACTTTGGCACCTTGCAACTGATCGAACAGGTCATCGATCCGAGGTAGTGGATATCGATTCTTGATTGTCAGTTTATTCAGTTCTCGGTAGTCTATACACAAGCAAACGCTACCATCCTTCTTCTTCACGAATAATACTGGCGCTCCCCATGGTGATATACAGGATGAATGTAACCCTTGTCCAGCAGTTCTTGTAGTTGTACTTTCAATTCCTTCAATTCAGTAGGAGCCATTCGATAAGGTGCTTTCGATACTGGCGCGGCTCCAGGTATAAGATCTATAACAAACTCTGTAGCTTGGTCGGGTGGTAATCCTGGTAATTCTTCAGGAAATACTTCTGGATAGTCTCGCACAACTTCAATATCTTCCATTCGTGGTGCTTCCTTGGTAAGGTCGACCACAGATACTAAATACCCATATGCTCCTTTCTCAAGGCACTTCTTAGCCTTTAGCGCCGAGACTATGAGCTTTCGTTTACAGGGGAGTTTGGTTCCCGTAAAACTGAACTCTACTCCTTCTTTGTCTTTAAATGTCAACTTCTTTTCGGCACACAATAGGTTTGTAGAATGCCGAACTAACCAGTCCATTCCCACGATGACGTCAAGTCTGCCATCTCAAGTTGGATCAAGGTTGCATCCAAGGTATTTTCATCAATAAGCACTGGACATGGTCCATAACCTTTTTCTAACTCCACTTCTAATCCCATAGGTGATCATACAAGTAGTTTGTAGTCTAAGGATTTAAGGGGTAGGTTTAACTTCTTTCCAAACGTCACAGATATAAAGGAATGAGTAGCTCCTGAATCAAAGAGTACTCTGGCTGGAATGCCATTAATAGGTACGATACCTGTAACCACATCAGGCGATGCGGCAGCATCCTCGGATGTAATCTTGTAAACTCGTCCTTGATGTAGTTGCATCTTGGGCTTAGGACATTCCCTTGCTATATGTCCCACTTGGTTGCAGTTAAAACATTTTATCCCTTCAGTAATTGGCTTCTGTTGCTGTTGAACTACGGGGATAGTCTTGGTTGCAGCGGTAAAGCCTTGAGAATGGAAGGGTTTGAATGTCTTGCTATTCCCTCCATTATAAGAATTTCCAGCTGGCCTTTTGATACCTCTGTTTTGCATGAAATAGCTCTCCTTCTGGCTCGATTCTATAACTCGAGCAATTTGTGCCGCTTCATTATAATTTTTCTTTTCATGTCCCAGAACGTGCTCGCGGATGCTTCCCCTAACTCCCATGACGAACCTTCGGGTCTTTGCGTTTTCCTCTTGCATACTAGTGGGTGCAAAGAAGAACAGCTCTTCATAACGCTATTGGTATGCATCCACGGTCATCTGTCCATGATATAAACTCAGGAACTCTCTTTCCATAGAATCTCTGAAACGTCTTGGAAAGTACTTCTTAAAGAACGCCTCCTTATAAATATCCCTAGTCAGTTGGGCATGCTTTCTAAGTAAATATGTCCGGGTAGACCTCCACCAATGGTGTGCATCTCCTTTCAGCATAAAGGTGGCACACAATACTTTTTCTTCTTCATTTAATGTCATCATCATAAAGTTTCTTTCCATTTCGTCAACCTAGTATGCCGGCCATAAAGGGTCTGCTGGCTTGCCATTAAACTTTATGGGTTTCAGTTTCAGAAAATGCTCCACCAGTCTGGAGTGATCTAGGGGCTGTGGGACATACGTTCCATACATAGGTGGTTGGTAGTGATAACCACCTTGAGCTATTTCAGGATTTGGTACTTGAGCCTGCATGATAGGAGTCTGAGGTGCGTGGGGTACTGTGTTACTTCCCCCTGGTGCTATGCTTGCCTGTTCAGCTGGCGTTGTAGGTGTTTGTGTAGCTGGAAGAGTTATGCCTATGGCAGCTTGGATAGTAGTTTGTGCCTGTTGCATCTGTTGCAGCTGTTGGGCCAAGTTCATTATGACTGTGGCCAAGTCTGTAGGTGGAGCTGGCAGATTGGTAGGATTTGCCTGCCCATTTATGACGAACGGTGCCGTGTCCATGTTCCCCTGTGTTTCCAGGTGTGTCTGGTTATCTTCCCCCATAGGTGGTGGTGGTGGGATAGAGTTACGGCTCTGTCTGATTGCTCTGCGTCTCGCCATTAATTAATCTAATAGTGGGATTGCCTGAAAAATCATTGAACACGAGAGACAATCATTAACTACTTCATTCTCATATTTTAAAACCACTAAACATTTCAAATTTCAAATTTTTCAGGTCAATCTATCGAAAATGCTGTGTTTTCACTGTAGGGTCGATGGTGGGGGTCGATGGGTGTCCGACCCTCAGTATTCGACCCTGGGAAATCACCCATTCTTCCCGAGAGCCGGGGGTCGATGGGGGGGTCGGAGTATGTCCGACACAGGGTGCGACCCTTGGTTCTCTGTCAGGTTCCCGAGAGCCGAGGGTCGATGCGGGGGTCGATTGTTTTAATTGAATTTTCCGACCCCCGGACTAAAAATCTGATTTTTAAGTTTCGATTCAAGTCCATTTCTCATTCTTTCTTCTCCGCTTCGACTCAGCTCGTCCCTCTGAGTTGCTACAATGAAAACTCTGATCCGTTGGTGGTTTGCACTCCTTATTTCATCGTCTACACCTCCGCTACAGGTATTTCTTCTACCTTTTCATGTTTTTAGGTTTCTTAACCTAGGTTTTTGCTCGTTTATCTTGTATTTTTGGAATTAAAATTTTTCCAACCGTAAAAATTTGATTTTTATTGGGGGGCTTTTGTTGTTGGTGACTCGAGGAATGAAAGCCCTCAAAAATAATTGAGTTTCATCGGTTGGTAATCGAGAAACTCAAAATTTTCACTTTTTGCCCTAATTTTGTCGAAATTTTGAATTTCTTGAAATTTCTTGCAATTCATTCTAATTAGTTGAAATTTTTGACTGTTTGAGTCTCACAAGATAATTTAGTATCTATGTAAGTCCTCCTGCCCACGCGTATGGATGAAAAGTGAGGCTTTTGCCCAATTTACATCGTTATTATGTCAAAATCTTGGGGTTTTCCTCTCTACTAACCCATTATTTGTTTTTCTTTCTATTTGCAGATACTATGGCTCGTACCAAGGTACCCAGAGTTCGCGACCGTCTTCGCTTCCATTCCAATGAAGCCGAGGCACATTATGCCCACTACGCTCACAAGAAGGTAGAGGGCGGCCGCAAAGTGGACTTGGCTAGCTTATCCTTGTTCAATGTGGAGGGGGCCTTTGGTGATATGGGATGGCTTCCCATCATTACCTATGACTCCTGTACCTATCCTAACTTGGTACGCCAGTTCTACTATAATCTCCAGGTGGTGGGAGATTACAATGATGTGGAGAGGGGTGGTGAGCTTCGCATCACAAGCTATGTCAAGGGGGTTGACATTTCATTTGATTATCGGCAGCTGACCAACTTGTTGGGCATTTTCTATGCTGGCCCCATGGTGTTCTGTGCTCCTGGAGAGCCCCAGTTCTTTTCTCTATAGATGAGGGCTGAGATCGATAGCCAGCTCATCAGACCTGATCGCTGGCAGATGAAAGTGAGTTATCTACGTTCAGATCCACGGGTATACTGCAAGATCATCCAGCATAATCTGATACCGCAGAGTGGACATTACAAGAGGGTCTCCCAGTTGACCCAGTATCTATTATATTGTATATGCACTAGGCAGCCCGTCCACCTTCCCTACATCATCATGTGTACGATGATCAGTGCTACGTTGCCCAGTCACATTGGCAACCTTCCTTATGGACGCATGATCACTACCTAGCTTACCCGCTTGGGGGTTGACTTAGTGGATGAGAAGATTCAGGAGAAATCCTTCTCATCGCCTCTGGATTGGGAGGCTATCTGCAAGATGGGCATGGAGGATGCCCAGGTCAGTGATGAGGAGAGGAACGCGATGGTGCGCCCTCGCACTCGAGTGGAGATGGCTGATGCTGAGGCTGCAGCAGCAGCCGCTGGAGCAGGGGTTCATGGGGATGATGACGATCGACTGTACATGGATGTAGATGCCATACCTCCTCCATCACCTACTCATGCTATTGGAGCTGGTCCGTCTTCTTCAGCTGGTCCTTCACATGCAGCTGGTCCTTCGCATGCAGCTGGTCCTTCGTATACTCCATCTGAGGACATGATGAGGATATTGCACGAGATACAAGAGGTTCAGCGTATGTCTGACCTGAGGATGGGAGAGCTTCTAGAGGCTCAGCGTGTGACTGACCGACGGGTGGTTGATCTCACAGCTAGTCTCTAGATGAGCCAGAATCAGATAGCTTGGTTGACCAGGGTCTACGCCGAGGACTATGATAGAGACTGTGAGGCACCGCCTCCCCCATCTCCTCCAGCTTCTTGATGTATTTCTTTTATCTTTCTTTTTTGTACTTCAGAATAACTGTCTCGATTGTGGACTGTACTGCTTAAATCATATATATATATATATATATATATATATATATATATATATATATATATATATATATATATATATATATATATATATATATATATATATATATATATATATATAAACATTTGTTATTACATATTATTGTATATAAACATTTGTTTTCTTTTTGGTTGTATATAAATTTGTTTCTCATTTAATAAATGCATTATTCTCTTTCAGTTTAGTCTCAAACAACACAGATGCTTATGGTGTGTTATTATTACTTCTTTTAAATTTTTATCCTATCTCAGTTCACGACCTTTTGTGGAAGTTTACGGTTTCACAGATAAAGCCTGAGATGCTCTGATACCAAGTTGTCACACCCCAATTCTGCACCATTCAGAACGGTGTGATGAACCGTTATAAACCAACGGTTCAACTAGGATATCTAATAGGCGGTATCCATTAAAAATAAAACCATGCACATCCACAACAATAATCAGAATAAATACACAATAGCGAAAAGTCTTATAGTAAATAAACTGAGCATTCTAGCTGTAATAATCATAATTAAAATATCAAGTTATTGTTGTATCAATTGAGACATAAATAAATAAAATACCAATTACATCCCTTTATAAATTCAAATAAAATCCTAATAGAATACGCATGAGTTGCACTCGCATGAGGGGTCATGCGCATCCTCTAAGTCTTCAGCTTCCATTGCAGAAACACGCGCATACACCGGATCATTCATATAATCTAAAACTGTAGTACCTGCATCATCAACTAAAAATATTCAACGTCGAGAGGGTGAGCACACATCATGGCTCAGTGAGCAAACAAAACAATACAACAAACATATGCATGCACTCAATTCATATCTTTGGTCTGGTAAATAAGTTTGCAATGTGCTATAGGAAGGATAGGTGGCCAAAGATCATGTTTATTGACGTCACACCTCTATACATGAGTGTGTGAAGTTGCCCAAAGGTAACGTTTATTGCCGACTCACATGCACCCAATCATGGACAATGTACACACAAAGGTCACGTTTATTACTGTACCCATTACCCATACCAACACGTAAGCCCCTACTGGCGAGGGCTCGCAAACTGGGCTCGCAACTAACCAATCCTAATGCCAATCAGTATATCCAAGGCCTCACCCCAGCGTCCCTCAATTCATCCATAGAGATAGGGCTAAGGCCCCCCGACAGAGTCAGAGACTACACGGTCCGAGACCACCTCCCCTCATACCCTACGACGTAATAGTTTCGCAAAGATAATGGCGATACAAAGATGTCAGTGGACAAGACTTGAGTTAGAGATAGAGCTAGAGTGCTGAGGCCCCGCCTATGACACCTCCCCCTGATACTCGCTCGCATCAAGCACACCAACCACACACATACATCCACATGCCTATTCCTATCATCATCATCATCACATTATAAATAATAATTTAAATATGCATGAACAGTAATAATATAAATATTGGATGAGATGTTGAATGCACATAACAATCATACACGTATAAAATCAATCATGGCATCAGACTCAAGAATAAAACAGTTTATTATTAAGCAATTAGTTTAGGTCTTGTTCCCTCACCTTTACTTGATCGTAGGTCCTCTTTCAAGCTTTAAGAATCAACTATATATCGATGTTATATCACTAGAAGACCTAACCAAGTCGATAGAATTCAATTTGAATTAATTTGGACTTTAAAAGGCATGCTGTTAACTGGGGGTCGATGCTAGGGTCAGAGGTTCCATCGACCCTGGGTGCGACCACCCACAGTCTGGACTTCCCGAACACTGGGGGTCGATTATCAGGGTCTGGTAGGGTCGATTGGCCATCGACCCCCCGTGCGACCCCCTATGGGTTTAGTCGAAATTCTCATCTTACAGTCCATTCTTCGTGTTTGGGGTCCTATGGCTTGCTTCTACAATCCATTCCACACATGTTCTATGGTCTAGAACCGTAGTTCACTCACGTATATGGCTTTCATGATTTTCCCCCATGGTTTTCCATGAAAACCTAACCATGGGTGGATGATGATTTGGGTTTCTCCTAGATCATTCCCTCATCACTATCTATTCTAAGGTCTGTAGAATTACATGGAGATAGTATCCATACTTGAGAATTAGGCTTGTCTCTCTGAAGCCTTCTCTTTGATCTTCTTCTCCACTTTCCTTCTCTTCTCTTTCTCTTCTCCTTCTCTTCTCTTTCTCTCAATCCAATTAGGGTTCTAAAAGGAGTGAAAGAGGCTTATGGACGTCCTATATATAGAGTAGAAACTCCCAAAATAAGTCCCATTGAGATTAGGAAGGAATCCCATTGAAATTTGGAAAGTTTTCAAATCACGGTTTCGGTCGGCAGACTGGGGGTCGATGAGGGGGTCAGAGATCCCGTCGACCCCTGGTTCTTAAAATGTCCGACCCCCGGTATAAAACTCAGGGTCTGACTTTTATACTAGGGGGGCCGACCCTACCTTGCTGGGTATGCGACCCTCCCCCTATTTTTATTGTTTTTGGGTCAGTTTAATACCTGGGATCGTGATCTCCTTCACGCACTTGATCCATTTGGTTCGACCATGATGGGTAGACCTGGTTCAAGGTGGTAAGACCGGGTTAGTTCGATACGGGTCTTACAGCTGCGACCTTGAGATTTCTGGTCACAGTCCACATGAACTCTGAGTTCTTCCTGGGTCAATTCTTCTATTCTTCAATGAGTTTTATTCAAAGGTCATCCTATGGCCATCATTAGTAATTTCTTATCAACCATAATCATCAAATTCACTCTTCATGGTTCTCTTTGGAATTTTCTCAAGGAAATCACATAGATCATAATAGGTTGATATGGCCTATCCTCCATAGAAGTTTTATTCCTTAGAGTTTACATCTCCAGAGATTCGTTTCATACCTTGGCCTGTGATAGAGAGCCAATCCCTCCTTAACAAACTCTTATCCTTTGCTTTTTCTTCTTCTCCTTCTCTTCTTTCTCTTCCTTCTCTTTCTCTAGGGTTTACTAATGTTCTAAAAGAGTAAAAAAAAGGGCTGAGGGACATCCTTTATATAGAGGAAAACTCTCCATATAGAATCCTCTTTCAATTAGGAAAGCAATCCCTTAGTTTTGAAAAGTTTCCAAAACTCGGAGTTTGATTTGGGTTTCTCATGGTCGATCATACGATCGCATAAACCATCGACCGTAGGGTCAAAATCATCAACCGTGGGGTTCTAGATTTGAGATTTTTGGTTCCCTTCCTTATGGTCGACCATACCTACCCAAACATGCAACCTTATGTATGTTTTTAGTGTTTTTTACTCGATTTTTATACTTGGTTTGTGATCTATCTTCACACACTCGATCCACTTGGTCTAGGAATGATGGGAAGACCTGGCACGATACGGTTAGATCAAGTTAATGGAGTGTGGGTCTTACAGTATCCAATTATTGAAACACTCTGACATGTTGTTAGTGACATGGTTACTAACAATCATGTGGTCGAATGCATGTCTACCCCAGTTGACACAGGATTTCTCATCATCCATTGATATACTTATCTTTTAGTTGCTCTTATCTCTTGCATTATTTTGTTTAACTCAGAGGCATT
Source organism: Protea cynaroides (assembly GCA_028583415.1). Taxonomy (NCBI): domain Eukaryota; kingdom Viridiplantae; phylum Streptophyta; class Magnoliopsida; order Proteales; family Proteaceae; genus Protea; species Protea cynaroides. The sequence goes on along the minus strand of CM053274.1, from coordinate 57,004,135 downwards.
ATATGCTTTGCATGTTGTTCAGAATAATATTTTCAAAACCAGGTCAGGAAATTTCTTCTGAAAGTTGTTGTATAGATGTCTACAGCATAATCTTTGGTTTGCAAATGGAAATATTTCTGTAATTGCCTCAGATAAGCCCTATAACAATGCGAACAAAAAAAAAACATGTAAGAGGCATGCATTGGAACTTCAACTGAAGGCAACATGACAAGAAAAAAATTACATTACCTTTTGTTTGTCTGACATGAAAGTCAGATGATGTCTAGCAAAGTCATATGATAGTGCCTCTGAAAGAGCACTCAGAAACCATGTCCAAGAGTCTTTGTTCTCATTTCCCACTACACTGAAGGCAATTGGAAAGAGGCCATTATTGGTATCCATACTTGTAGCTGCTAGTAGAATTCCTTGATAACTGCCTTTCAAATGACAGCCATCAATGCCAATGAATGGTCTGCATCCCTTCAAAAACCCTTGCTTATAGGCATCAAAACAGACAAACAACCTTTTGAAAATTGGTTTTGAGTTGTTGCAGAGGCCTCCTCATACTGTAAGTTGAACATACTACCTGGATTCCCCTCTAACAACATCTGACCATATCCAGGCAGCTTCGCATATGATTGTCTCTGAGTAGTCAAATTCTCTTCCTTGGCAACCAACCTTGCCCTATACAGCTGTTGATTTGAAGGCTTTATACCATACCTTGCCATTAAAGCAGCCTTCATGCTTTCATTCTTTATGTGTGGGTCTACTCTCAACCTATTGGCTAGCTTTATGGCAATCCAAATTGAGTTGGCATTTTTGTTGGTTAACTCCCTTCCACAAGTGTGGTCTGCATGACATTTTCTGACCACAAACGTGTCCCCATCTGTTTCCACAGTTGCATGGATTATCCAAGGACATCCACCTTTGGCACAAATCACTGTTACCCTCTTCCTATCACTTTTTAGTCTAATTATCTCTATGCCCTATTGAATGACAAAATATTTTAGAACTTTCCTGAAAGAGGTGACATTTTCATAGACATTCCCTTGTTTAATTTCTACCCTTCTGACATCATCTATGTCTACCTCATCATCCCTGACAGTACTTTCTTCTAGAAAATCTGCTTCAACATCAGAAAAGTCCATCTCCTCAAGATCCTCTTTCTCATACTCTACATCTCTATCTCCTTTAGACTGACTACTATCTTCCAGGTTGAGGTCCCAGTTGTCATCCAATGGGTCATCCTCACTATCACTCTCAATAGCTGGTTCTTTTCCCTTCCTTCTACAACCAATACTGCCAGCAGTTTCAGTAGTGGGAGGTGCACTTATACTAGTGTCCCCTTTTCTTTCCATCACATGCATAGTGCTAGGAGTATTTGTTTATGTGGACACTGTTTCCTCCACAGGAAAAATGGGTGATGCAATTGGAGGCCTCCTTGCAACTGTCTTTCTTGATTGCCTACGGGATGACCTAGGTCTACCAATCATCGATAAATCATATCCATTGATGGTATACCTATCTAACGTGGCATCACCCATATTTACTCCATAAAATTCCAACAACATGGCTTTACCCTGTTCTTTAAATATCTTCACTAGTTCTAAGACATCAGCATCAGATTTGACTTCGTAGTACCCACCATTGGGCATCTCTGCCCTTACTGAGAAGCTGATAGATCTGCCATCTGGAATGGCTCTCAGAACTATGCAATATGCTGTGTGGACTACGTCAATCCAGCTGATACAGTCTTCATCAACCATTTTGATTTCCAACTCATCTTTGTACTGATAATATATATTGAATTTTTCTACCATGTTGAAAAATTTGTTTACAAGATGAAAAAAAAAATTCAATCACACCATAATAACAAGAAAGATAGGATAAGTGGTAAAATGATAAGAACAGAAAAGATATGATAAGTGGGAAAATGATAAACTTTCACATAGTCTAGTACAACTTCTCAGCTTTTGGGTAGGTCTTAGCATAGAAGTTCATTTTCAAGAGCAGCTTGAGAAGAACCTAAAAAGCATAATAACAGGATTAAAATTGCAGCAAAACTAATGCTTTCCACTGTTGTTAATTTGAAAGAAATCTCAGCAGTGACTGTCTTTGTACTAATGACAAATTCTATAACTATGTAAAAAGATTTATAAGCCTTCCAATCATTTGGATTTGTGCTCTACACTATTATTTAACTGCCATGTGCTTTAGTAAAGAATTTTCAATAATCTATTGGTAGTTTTACATTAGATTAGTAAAACTTGTCTTGGATAGGACAAGTGAAAGAATAATTTCATTACTTTGGTGGTATGCTTTATTAACTAATTTACTAAACATCTACAGTCTTCTTTTTCTTTCTTTTCCATCCTCCTAACTGTTTTTTTTTTCATGGTGGCCTGTAAAAGTATAAATATAATTTCTTTTCTCTTTTGTGTCATCCTCTCCCTTTGGCTAACATATATAACAATTGAAATATAATATTGAGCAATGGAATATATTTGATTGAGTACTGGTCATGTCCAAAACAGATCAGATGGAAAAACGATACTTGTTCGATCCTTACTAAAATAGGCTGAGATCAGAGATCAACCAAGTTTAAAATCGATACGAACTGACCATTCCAACTGATCCAATATGAACCATGATTCCAATGATCATTCATACATGATCAATCCAGATTTAAATTTCAAGCAAATCTCAAAAGGAACAAGACAAAATTGGGCATATTATAAAGTGAGAATTGCCAAGTCGGTCTATAGTCTCAGAGAAAAAAATCCAAAAATGAGGGCCTACGTACCTGATCTTGCAATAATATAATTCAAATAATCCATAACTCCTCTCTCTCTCTATTGTGACCCACTATCAGGATTTTTGTTCTAGGTATTGGAACCAACCTTACTGGAAAATATGCACTTCTACAAATATGCAATTAACAAATTGCTCACCAGCAAACAAAAAGTAGTATAACCAACCTGTAGACAATAAACAAATAAATAAATAAACAAAGAAAATAGTAGAAAAGAAAAGGGCTTTGCAAAAAATGACACAAAGGACAAACACATTCACATACCCAGAGGTCGACAACGAAGGGCTGTAGGGCTCACCTATCGGCGGTCTAGGACCACTTGTACACTGTGGATGTAAAAGTGTAAATAAAAAATCAAGTTGATCGATTTAATGTTTCTTCAATATAGTATATATAAACAAGGATATCGAACTAAAACTATTCGTCATTTTTTTTGCATTCCCGATTCAACTATCAGGTTAGAGTTTGGGTTTCATTTCATACCTCATGGAGTATTGGGGAAAAAGTATCCCCCTGGTAGTCGAAGAAGAAGAATTTATGGGGAAGAGGGGATTGAATGAAAAATGAGTGGTTTCATACCTAATGAAGAAGAAGTTGTGGGGAATAGTGGTTTCATGTCAATCTTCATCGTCCTCATCGAGAAGAGGTAGGGTTGCAGAGGGATGGCCGATTTAGCTAGCTTTGTTGTAGGAATAACTGTGGTCGGGGAAGATGAAGGCACCGTTGATGGCAAAGAAGAAAAATCTCAAGTTGGTCGTCCTCGTCCTCGTCGAGTAGAGGTAGGGTTTTGTCCTTGTTGTCCTCGTCGAAAAGAAAAATCTCAAGTTGGTTATATTACTGTTTCACTTCTGTTAGTGTTTTGAAGTGAAATAATTCAAAATAGAGGGAGATTTCGAAACAAATATCGAGAGGGTGTATTGGTCTTTTTAACCTACCAAAAGGGTATTCTTGTTTGTGAAAAATTTTAATCCATCTGACATCAGCATCTAATGGGAATCAACTGACGGAGTGGACTTCTTTGATTACCACAGCCAAAGTTTTGGGGTGTAGATGATGTTTTGGCATTCTTATGGGTGTAGATGATGTTAACGATCTTTGATGGGGTGTAAATGAAATTTTTTCTAAATTTTATTATCTGTTCATGCATATTCGTATGCTAGGATGATGTTTATTTAGGCATGTGATTGTTTTTGTTAGTATGTGGAATGTGAAGGGGAGTAGAGCCCTGGATATCTCCTCACACTGACACCTTTTTGTATCGCCGTGTACCTTAGCGGGCTTGGTGCGAATAGGGTATCAGGGGGAAGACATGGGATTGTGGCACCACCTGCCCACTAGACTCGAGCCCTATCTCTATGTCGTAGGGAACTGTGCTGGGGTAGGGCCATAGATACTATGATGACATATAGGACTAGTTAGAAACAGAACCCACTTGCAAGCCCTTGCCAATAGGGGTTTAGGTGTTGGTGCGGTGTAGGGTGTCAGGGCGAGGATGTGGGATGGTGACTCAGCCTGCCCACCAGACTCTAGCACTCTCTCTATATCGTAGTGAGTGATGTGGGGTAACAACAGTAGTATGGATCGGAGCCTGACTGTTGGGTGTGCTCACACTCTCGTGCATGGAGGTGTGGTAGCCGCCAAACCTTACCATAGCATTTTACAAGTTATACCTGATCCAATCGTAATGTTATCTCATGCATTTGTATGTTGCATTGGTCTTGTGCTTTACTGAGCTAAGTTATGAGCTCACCCCGTATATATATACTCTTTTTCAGATGTTGATGCAGGTTACACTGTTGAAGACTTTATGGCTACCCCAGCGTACGGGACAATGGCTGCTATTGATTCACAGACAATGGAGGATGAGCATGATGCCTCATGCAAGTGCTCTTACTGTGTGTTCCCTGAGGGTTATTTATTTATTTTTTTTCAGTTGGATATAAACAATGTAATAAATTATTATTTATGATTGTAGATGATGGCATAACTGATAATTATTAAATTACAAATAGTAAACTCAGTTCATTTATTTATTGAAATCCGCTGCTATTTATTACTCTCTGATTATAGTTGGTTTGCTTGGGATGGTTTGTTGACATGGTCTATTGATATCCTGGTGTGAGCCGTGGTTTAGAGACGATTCACTCACACTTCTGGTTCAGCCGAAATTAGGGTGTGACAAATTGGTACTAGAGCTCTTAGGCTCTGTCCAGCTAACCATTCTACAATTAACTGTGTCTAGTGAACTAAGATAGGAAACTAAAAATTTTATTAAAAATACACCATAAGCTTGTTTGAAGTCTGAGACTTAAGAAAAGATGCATAACATACTATTTAATGTAAGAGAAATTTATAAGCACTGATCTAGGGAGAAGACCAAATAAAAATGTAATAGTATGAACATAAAAAAAAATCTAAAGTGTACGATAGAGTACAGTCGGACAGTTACTCTTGTCACACCCCAATTCCGCACTATTCAGAATGGTGTGATGAACAGCTAGCAAACCAACGGTTAAACCAAGATCTCGAATAGGCTATATCCGTGTTATCTAAACTCCATACATCCACATTCATAATCAGAGTAAATACACAATAACGGAAGTCTTATAATAAAATGAACTGAGAATCTATGTGATATTAAAATTTAAATAACAAATTATTCTGTATCGACTGAGACATAATTAATTAAATACCAAATACATGTCTTTAATAAATCCAAATAAATGAACCAAAAATCTAATTGAATATACATGAGTTGCACTCGTAAGAGACGTCATGTGTATCCACTTCATCTTCAACTTCCATCGTCGCAACGTTCCCGTACGCTGGAGCATTTAAATAGTCTTCAACGGTAAAACCTGCATCATCAACTAAAAATATTCGACGTCGAGGGGTGAGCACACATCATGGCTCAGTGAGCAAACAAAACAATGCAACAATACATATGCATGCAATCAATTTATATCTTTGGTCTGGTTTATAGTTTGCACTGTGCTATAGAAAGGATAGGTGGCCGCCGCACCTCTATACACAAGTGTGTGGATACGCCCAATGACTCCTGCACTGTCGCCCACAACACCCAAAATGGCACAATATACACCCTATGAAAATGGCATGGCTGTACCGGTTGATACCATACCAACAAATAAACCCCTGCTGGCTAGGGTTGCAAACTGGGCTCGCAACTAACCAATCCTAATGCCAAACAGTGTATCCAAGGCCTCACCCCAGCATCCCTCAGAGCACCCGTAGAGATAGAGCTAAGGCCCCTCGGTAGAGTATAGGACTCAAGGACCGAGACCCTCCTTGATGCCCTACGTCGCAATAGTTCTGCTAAGGTAATGGTGATACGACAACATCAGTGGACATGACTTGAGTAGACCATAGCACAATATACACCCCATGAAGAACAGTCATGGTTGTACCGGTTGATACCATTCCTACCCTCACCATATACACTGGCCAAACACAAACATTCACATGCATATTCCTATCATCATCATCATCATCATGTTATAAACAATAAAATAAATATGCATGAACAAATAATAGAAATATTGGATGACATGTTAAATGCACATACAAGCATACACGCATAGAATCAATATGGCATTGGACTCAAGAAGTAAAATAGTTTATTATTAACCAATTAGTTTAGGTCTTGTTCCCTCACCTTAGCTTGCTAATAGATACTTTTTCAAGCTTTAGAATCACCTTTATAATGTTATTATATTGCTAGAAGACCTAACAAAGTCGATAAAATTTAATTAGAATTTATTCAGAATTTAAAAACCATTCTGTTAACTGAGGGTCGGAGGTAGAGTCGGAGTCCTGATCGACCCTGGGTGCGACCCTCCCCAATCTGGACTTCCCAAAACTGAGGGTCGATACTCAGGATCACCTAGGGTCGGATGGTCATCGACCCTCTGTGCGACCCTCGGTGTATTTTGGTCCAATTCCCTCTTTTTAGTCCATTCTTCGTGTTTGGGGTCCTATGACTTGCTCATACAGTCCATTCAACATTCATTCCATGGTCTAGAACCATGAATCATCAACCTAGATAGCTTTCATGTAATCTCCCATAGTTTTCTATGAAAACCTAACCATGGGTTGATGGTTTGGGTTTCTCCGAGATCATACTCTCATCATTATCTAACATAAGGTCTGTAGAAACTCATGGAATTAGTATCCATACCTGAGAAGAATACTCCTTCTCTGCAACTCTTCTCTTCCTTAGCCTTTTCTTCAAGTTTTCCTTCTCTTCTTCTCTTCCTTCTCTCCTCTTTCTCTCAATCCAATTAGGGTTGTAAAAGGAGTGAAAGAGGCTTAGGGACGTCCTTTAAATAGAGTAGGAACATCCTAAAATAAGTCCCTTTGAGATTAGGAAAGAATCCCAATCGAAAATTAGGAAATTTCCTAATTTTAGTTTCGGCGGCAACTGAGGGTCGATGGGAGGGTCGATGATCCCGTCGACCCTAGGTTTCTAAGTTATCCGACCCTCCCTTTAAAACTGAGGGTCTGACTTTCTATTTTGGGGGGTCCGACCCTCCTTGGCTGGGTATGCGACCCTCCCCTTAAATTAAGTGTTTTAGGCTCGATTTGATACCTGGGATCTCAATCTCCTTCACGCCCTTGGTCATTTGACTCGACCATGATGGGTAAACTTGGTTCAAGGTGATAAGACCGGGTTAGATTGACACGGGTCTTACAACTCCCTCCTACTTATAAAAATTTCGTCCTCAAAATTATACGTACCTTCTGAATCAAATAAGTAAGGGTATTGCTTCCGCATAGTATTTCCTTCTTCCCATGTAACTTCTTCCATGTCTCTACTTTTCCATGTGACCTTTACATAATAGATATCTCGATTGCGCAGACGTTGGACCTTTCGACTGCTTATTTCTGTTGGTGTTACTTCAAATGTCAAATCTTCAGTCAATTCCGATAAATCTACTATCAAAACGTGCGTTGGATCCTTGACATACTTCTTCAATAGGGAAATGTGAAATACATCATGCACACTTTTCATAGATGGTGGTAGTGCTAACTAATAAGCCACTTTCCCACGCTTAGCTAGAATTTCATATGGCCCGACATATCTTGGACTTAGCTTCCCTTTCTGTCCGAACCTTTTCAATCCTCGCATAGGCGATACTTTCAAGAATACCTTATTACCCACGGTGAACTCCAGATCTCTACGTCGAGTATCTGCATATTGCTTCTGACGGTTCTGAGCTGTTCTTACTCTTTCCTTGATAATGTCGACCACTCGGCAAGTCTCTTCAACAAATTCTGGTCCAACAATACTACGTTCTCCAACTTCATTCCAAAATAAAGCAGTTCGACACTTTCTACCATACAGTGCTTCATAAGGTGACATCTGTATAGTAGCCTGATAGCTATTGTTATAAGTGAACTCGATCAATGGTAACTTTTCATCCCATGATCCTTTGAAATCAATTACACATGCTCGTAGCATATCTTCTAGAATCTAAATTGTACGCTCTGACTGTCCGTCTGTCTGTGGGTGGAATGCAGTACTGAACTTCAATGTTGTACCCATAGCATTTTGCAATCCTTCCCAAAACTTGGAAGTAATCTATCGGATACAATGCTCTCTGGTACACCGTGTAATCTAACAATATTATCCACATACAGCTTTGCTAACCTTTCTAGTGTATACTGAGGTCGTATAGGTATGAAGTAAGCTATTTTTGTCAGACGATCTACAATCACCTAAACTGTGTCAACTACCCGAGGAGTTAGTGGTAATCCCGTGACGAAGTCCATAGTGATGCAGTCCCATTTCCATGCTGGTTCCGGTAATGGTTGTAACAGTCCTGCGGGTCTTTGTCGTTCAGCCTTTACTTTCTGACAATTTAGGCATTGAGACACGAACTTGGCTACATCTGCTTTCATTCCCCTTCACCAATATAGTTTCTTTAGATCATGATATATTTTTGTACTTCCAGGATGTATCGAATAGATGGTGGTATGGGCTTCTTTCATCAGTCGGTGTCTAATGTCCACACTTTCTGTTTCAGGTACACATATTCTTCGTTTGTATTTCAGTACTCTCTCTTCGTCCAAGGTGAACTCAGGATTAGTCCTACCTTTCTCGATATCTTCTTGTACTGTTCTCAGATAAGGATCTGATTTAATAGCTGTCTTCACTTCATCCATTATATCCGGTATAATCTTCAAAGCAGCAAACATATTTGAAAACCGATGAATAAACCCTTGGTTGGCTGATTCATCCGTTGCGTCTATCACATATTGCTCATTGTTGTGATTGAATACCATTCCAGTAGTACACATTGCTGCGGTTGTACTAATCTCTCCTTGAGATTTTATCATTGCTTTTCTTCTCAACGCATCTGCTACTACGTTAGCTTTCCCCGGATGATACTGAATATCACAATCATAGTCCTTCAATAGTTCCAACCATCTTCTTTGTCTCATATTCAATTCTTTCTGATTAAATAAATAAGTAAGACTTTTATGGTCCGACTTAATCTGAAATTTCTCTCCGTATAGGTAATGTCTCCATATCTTGACAGCATGTACTACTGCCGCTAACTCCAAATCATGAGTGGGATAATTTTTCTCATGTATCTTCAACTGTCTCGAGGCATAAGCAATCACTTGATCTCCTTGCATAAGCACACATCCTAATCCCAGTCCTGACGCATCAGTGTATAAGGTAAATGTCTGTCCTGGAACAGGAATAGTCAAAATCGGAGCGGATATCAATCTGGACTTTAATGTCTGGAAGCTCTTCTCACATTTATCCGTCCACACAAACTTTTCACCTTCCTTAGTCAAACTGGTGAGAGGTACAGCAATCCAGGAATAGTCTTCTACGAATCTTCGATAATAACCAGCGAGACCCAGAAAACTTCTAATTTCTGAAACGCTCTTTGGTGCTTCCCACTTTACAATAGCCTCGATCTTGCTGGGGTCCACTTTGATTCCTTCAGTGGATACTACATGGCCTAGGAAGGCGACTTCACTTAGCCAAAACTCACACTTTGAAAATTTGGCATTTAACTTCTCTTTCCTTAAACGTTGTAGGGCGGCGTTTAGGTTCTTGATATGGGTTTCCTTGTCCTTGGAGTATACCAATATATCATCAATAAATACTATGACCGGCGTGTCCAACATATCGTGGAAGACCCGGTTCATAAGTTCCATGAAAGTTTCCGGTGCATTTGTTAATCCAAAAGACATGACCAATAACTCATAATGTCCATATCTGGTCCTGAAAGCTGTCTTGGGAATATCACCTTCTTTAATCTTCAACTGATGATAGCCTGACCGAAAATCGATCTTAGAAAATACTTTTGCTCCTTGCAACTGATCGAACAAGTTATCGATCCGAGGTAGTGGATATATATTCTTGATTTTCAGTTTATTCAACTCCCGATAGTCGATGCATAATCGAACGCTACCGTCCTTCTTCTTCACGAATAACACCGGTGCTCCCCATGATTTTTGACTTTATCCTTGTATCCACTCTTAGATTTGCTTTTAGGAATCTTCTGCTTTGTCAAAATTCATACCGATATAACCATCTTTAACTTTACTTGAGTGCTATCTACTCTTTTATAGTTACTTTTGATAGTTCTCACTTTTGTCGCATGCACTCCCTTATAGACATGATTCATATCCACCCGTTTGGAAATCTCAAAATAGATTCTCCATTACTTCATCGGAGGTTTCTTGGCTATAAAATCTAATCTGAATTTAATCATCTTCCTTCCAATAATTCCATTATCACTAAACATCTTTATCAACAAAGGTCAGGGAGTTTATGAATCAGAATGTGCATCCAAAATAATTCTTTTCCTTATTTCAATTATCATAATGACAACCACTTGCTTTATCTAGCAAACCTAGGTTTTAAGAATCAGGAGTAAATCTATGGTAATCCAACCGGCATCCAAAGGTCGTTAAGTTGCACAGTGGCCCAAATACATGGAAATAGAGGTTTTATAGTTCTTAACCTCATGGTTATAGGTTCTATCGAATATATAATGCCATTGGTCAAGGCACTACAAGAGTAAATCTGTAAAATCTTTCATACATCAGTAAATTAGGTATAAATCTGGAGAAAGATTTTGTACATCAATAAATCAGGTAAAATAGAAAAGATATACGCTCAACATGATTAAACATTTATCTGTTCATTCAGTTCATATCTCTGTTCATGTTGTTGATCATGAGAGTGGCTCAGTTTGGTATAATCAGGACTAATACTAAAGAAACAATATCCATAATTCCAATTGACAAGTTAAATCAAGAAGGTATCCTGTCAAGGTCCGAGAAATTAAAATATAGCATGTGCATCCTCTATAATCATAAGAGTAAATCAATAATGCACAACATCCTATATAAACCTATCAAGATATATGGTCATAATAGATTTGATCCTTTGCTGAAAATGTTCGAGGTATCATCTTCAGAAGACATTCTTCAATCCTTGTCGGATCATTCTGTCATGATGCAACTATCCCATACATCGGTGGCTGATAAGGTTAACCACCTTGATACACTGCTTATTGTGCACCAAACTTCTACACTGGGATATGCATTACTGGGACTTGCTGTGTGGTAGGCACTGTGTTATAGCTAACAGGTGTTGGGGTATAGTGATGCTACCAATTGGTACCGTACTTGGTTTGACCCGGAGGTGTTGATGTGGCATCGGTAACTTGGGTAGTAATTCACATAGAAACTTGCACAGTCGGTATCATCTGTTGTTGCTCTTGTATCTTTATTGGGCCAAGTTTATTACAACCATAACCAAGGTACTTAATAGTCCAGGTGATTGGCTGGAGTGGTCTGGTTGTTCACCTCCTTTGATTCGCTCTAATCTGATTATCATTATCTAGCATCTGCTCAGATGAGTTTTCATTACCCATTCTCGACCCTGATAGTGGTGGGGTCAAGTTGCAATCTCTTCTTAATGCTCAGCGGGTAATGGATCAGCTTGTGGTGGATATCACCCTGAGTCTCCATGTCACCCAGGAGTATAGTTACTCTAATTCTTAATGTATGGCCATTATTCTCTTATCTCTGTTGGATTTAGCCCGAGATCTTTTTCTTTATCTTGACAGGGTTTTGGCATTACTAGCCATTTTCCTTCTTCCTCTGTCCTACATCGAGTTTCACATCTTGTGAGTACCCACTCGGTATTCCAATTTCTACTGTACAGATGCTTCCTTCTTGCTACAGTACTATATCCTTTGTATACTCGGATAATTACCCAACTTATAGATAATACCCTATATTATTTGTTTATTAGGATGATTTTTGGTCTTCTCTTTCTGTTTGAGTGTATATATATGATTTCACCTTTAATATGTACATTATTGTCTTGTTTAAGTTCTGTCTCAACCAACACAGGTGCTTATGGTTTGTTTGTATTAAAGCTTTTAATTTATCCTAATTCAGTTCATGGACTCCAGTGGAAGTATTCAGGTTTAATGGGTAAGGCCAATGAGAGCTCTGATACCAAGTTGTCACACCCCAATTCTGTACTATTCAGAATGGTGTGATGAACCGCTAGCAAACCAACAGTTCAATCAGGATCTCGAATAGGCTATATCCGTGTTATCTAAACTCCATACATCCACATTCATAATCAGAGTAAATACACAATAGTGGAAGTCTTATAATAAAATGAACTGAGAATCTATGTGATATTAAAATTCAAATAACAAATTATTCTGTATCAACTGAGATATAATTAATTAAATACCAAATACATGTCTTTAATAAATCCAAATAAATGAACCAAAAATTTAATTGAATACACATGAGTTGCACTCGAATGAGACGTCATGTGTATCCACTTCATCTTTAACTTCCATCATCGCAACGTTCCCATACGCTGGAGCATTTAAATAGTCTTCAATGGTAAAACCTGCATCATCAACTAAAAATATTCGACGTCGAGGGGTGAGCACACATCATGGCTCAGTGAGCAAACAAAACAATGCAACAATACATATGCATGCAATCAATTTATATCTTTGGTCTGGTTTATAGTTTGCACTGTGCTATAGAAAGGATAGGTGGCCGCCGCACCTCTATACACAAGTGTGTGGATACGCCCAATGACTCCTGCATTGTCGCCCACAGCACCCAAAATGGCACAATATACACCCCATGAAAACGGCATGGTTGTAACGGTTGATACCATACCAACAAATAAACCCCTGCTGGCTAGGGTTGCAAACAGGGCTCACAACTAACCAATCCTAATGCCAAACTGTGTATCCAAGGCCTTACCCCAGCATCCCTCAGAGCACCCGTAGAGATAGAGCTAAGGCCCCTCGGTAGAGTATAGGACTCAAGGACCGAGACCCTCCTTGATGCCCTACGTCGCAATAGTTCTGCTAAGGTAATGGCGATACGACGACATCAGTGGACATGACTTGAGTAGACCATAGCACAATATACACCCCATGAAGAACGGTCATGGTTGTACCGGTTGATACCATTCCTACCCTCACCATATACACTAGCCAAACATAAACATTTACATGCCTATTCCTATCATCATCATCATCATCATGTTATAAACAATAAAGTAAATATGCATGAACAAATAATAGAAATATTGGATGACATGTTAAATGCACATACAAGCATACACGCATAGAATCAATATGGCATTGGACTCAAGAAGTAAAACAGTTTATTATTAACCAATTAGTTTAGGTCTTGTTCCCTTACCTTAGCTTGCTAATAGATACTTTTCCAAGCTTTAGAATCACCTTTATAATATTATTATATTGCTAGAAGACCTAACAAAGTCGATAAAATTTAATTAGAATTTATTCAGAATTTAAAAATCATTTTGTTAACTGAGGGTCGGAGGTAGGGTCGGAGTCTTGATCGACCCTGGGTGCGACCCTCCCCAATCTGGACTTCTCGAACACTGAGGGTCGATACTCAGGATCACCAAGGGTCGGATGGTCATCGACCCTCTGTGCGACCCTCGGTGTATTTTGGTCCAATTCCCTCTTTTTAGTCCATTCTTCGTGTTTGGGATCCTATGACTTGCTCATACAGTCCATTCAACATTCATTCCATGGTCTAGAACCATGAATCATCAACCTAGATAGCTTTCATGTAATCTCCCATAGTTTTCTATGAAAACCTAACCATGGGTTGATGGTTTGGGTTTCTCCGAGATCATACTCTCATCATTATCTAACCTAAGGTCTGTTGAAACTCATGGAATTAGTATCCATACCTGAGAAGAATACTCCTTCTCTGCAACTCTTCTCTTCCTTAGCCTTTTCTTCAAGTTTTCCTTCTCTTCTTCTCTTCCTTCTCTCCTCTTTCTCTCAATCCAATTAGGGTTGTAAAAGGAGTGAAAGAGGCTTAGGGACGTCCTTTAAATAGAGTAGGAACATCCTAAAATAAGTCCCTTTGAGATTAGGAAAGAATCCCAATCGAAAATTAGGAAATTTCCTAATTTTAGTTTCGGCGGCAACTGAGGGTCGATGGGAGGGTCGATGATCCCGTCGACCCTAGGTTTCTAAGTTGTCCGACCCTCCCTTCAAAACTGAGGGTCTGACTTTCTGTTTTGGGGGGTCCGACCCTTCTTGGCTGGGTATGCGACCCTCCCCTTAAATTAAGTGTTTTAGGGTCGATTTGATACCTGGGATCTCGATCTCCTTCACGCCTTAATCCATTTGACTCGACCATGATGGGTAAACCTGGTTCAAAGTGATAAGACCGGGTTAGATTGACACGGGTCTTACAACTCTGTTAACAAAATAAACCGTATATATGTAAGTGAATGAGACAAGATCATGCTGTGGTGGAAGCGGAGGCCTGGGTGGAATCGGATCAGTGATATCATAATCACGCTCGTAAGCCTCTCTAAGCCAATGAACCTGGTCCTGTATGACCCGTAGCTTGCGAGCGAGACGCCCCAGGTCATGACTCATTTCACTCTGAGCATCTCGAATCTCCATGAACATGCTCATCACTGTATCTGGAGGAGGCTGAGATGGTCCTGCTACTAGAATGGGCTGGGGTGCAGGTGTAGGGATGTCTTCCATGTGCGCATCCTCACCACCCCCTTTCTTTGCTGCTGCTGTTGCAGCTGCTGCCTGATTCCTAGGAGGAAGAGGACGAGCCTGTAGCTTCTCTTTACTAAGCTCCAAAGCATCCTCTGCATCTTGTAGATAGCCTCTGCGTCTATATCAGAGGTCATGGTGTCCTCATAAGCAGTATCGCTACATATGTCTACCCCCAAACGTCGCAGTAATACTGTAATCAGCCTACCATAGGGAAGATTGCCCGTAACATTGGGCATTGCAGCATGGATTATTATGCAGATAATTAGGTAAGGTAGGTAGACTCGGTGCCTGGTAGTGATACAATAAGTAATGTACTGGGTCAATTGGGACACCTCCCCATAGTGACCGCTCTGGGGGATGATATCATGCTGTATAATGAAGCAGTATAAGCGAGGTACTGGGCGAAGGTTCGCTGCCAGCATGATCTTATCTGGTAACAGGATCTGGTCAGCTATTGCTACTTTCATATCCTCAGTGAGATACCCTTTTCCTCTGGGCGGACAATAGATGAGCTCGCCATCATCTGGGATCCCGAGAAGGGCTGCCAACTCAACTGTGTTGAAAGAAATCCTCACCCCTTTCACAAAGCTGGTAATCCAGAGATCCCAAGCATGTTCCCAATTATTTGGAATCCCCTCTACCTCTAGATTTGCAAAGAACTGTTTTACCAAATTGGGGCATGTAGTTTCTTCATATTGAATAATAGGAAACCATCCCATTACCCCAAAAGAGGCTTCAACATCAAATAGGTGTAGGTGTTCCAGGTTCACAAAGCAGCCAGACTCAATGCTTTTGCCTTGGAACCATGGAAAGCGTACCTCCGCAGCCTCGGACCAAAATAATCTCTCTCATCATAGAGGCAGGGAGGAGGGTGTGGCCAGTGCATACCCGGTGCATAAGATTGTTTACCCGCACCACGATGCCCAGACATGTTGTAAACTATTAAGCAAAGGAAAATACGAGAAAAGTTAGCAAAAATTTTCAAAATTTCGGCAGCATAACGGTAGAAAATGGAGCAAAAGCCTCAAACTCACCCAAATATGGCTAGGAGGATTTACATAGTGACACAATGCCGTTACATGATCAAATAATTTTACATAAAGCAAGGAAAATAAAAGCCTATCAACAAATTTTCAAAAATTTCGAAAACCTAGAAACCTAGGTTAAAAAGTCAAAATTTTGGGATTTCTCCCTAAACCCTTATCAAACAAAGAAAGAAGTTTTCTACGGTTAAAAATTCTCAAATCAAGAAAAATTAAGTTTTGGGCATGAAAGACGATGAGATTTTTCTCAAAGAGAGGAAGAAGAGGAGGAACTCACCTTGGAATCGAGTTTGGTACTACTGGTCGAGAGGAATCGCTCCTAGGAACACCAGTTGGACTGTAGAGACTCAGCAACTCAGTGAAGAATCCCCACCGGAGTGAAAACCAAAAGAGAAAAGTAAGAAATAAGCCAAAATCATGATTTTTAAGCTTTTTTTAGGTCATACCGGTCTCACTCATGGTCTAGGGAGTAAGACCGGTATCCCCTGTGGTACCGAGACCAGTATGTACCGCAGAGCATATCAGTCTCACTCAAAGTGAGACTGGTACCGCCACCGGTACCTCTCGGGAAGCTAAACATTTTATACCTCTTCCCATACCTGCTAGGCCATTCCTACAGGTCCCCAAATCGGTATGGTACCACCAGAATAGGCAATTTTTCCTAGAAAATTCCAAAAATTTAAAAATTTGTTTCCATCCTTTTCTATTGATGAATAATTTTCTATAGTGCATATATTGAAACTGAATAATATCATTTTGGCTAATTATTTCATTCGTCTCATATGTGTTCAATGCATTCAGATATCGTAAAATTACAATAGTCTGCAATGGTGAGAGGAAATGGTCACAGAATTCCTCGTTGATGCCGTCACTCAAGAGTAACTCCTATGGAAAGGGATACAGGGACAGAAAACTTGGCAGTAAATGAAGAGAGGGAAAATGAGGAAGAGCACCATCCTCTCAATGGGAGTGGAAATCAGGTGGGGAGCAATGAAGAAACTCCTGCACATCACACACAACATCCATTGCTAGGTCCTCTTCATACAATCACTGAGGCCATAGTGACAAATATGGTCCACCAGATGGAGGCACAGCAGAATAAGTTCTTCGACAAAATGTTGAAGATGTTTAGGCCACCTGGGCCTGCACCTGCAAATATGCCACCCATAAACACAGAAAATAAAAATACGGTACCTGTGGGGTTAGTACAGCTACTGAGGGACAACAACAACAACTAAACCAACAAAACACGTTTCCCCAGCAGGTTACAGGGACACCCACCCCTAACCAGGATCAGGGTGGATATCAGGGTGCATATCATGGTGGATATCAGGGAGTATATCAGAGTGGTTACTCATATCAGCCGCAACCGTATGGACAGGCACCGTATGGACATGCACTATATGGGCAGAGTAGTCTTTCTAGAGTGGTGGATGGATTTCTGAAGTTTAAGCCACCAACTTTTATAGGGAAGCCAGGGAAACCACTGTGGCCAGCACAATGGATAGCTGAGATGGAAAAAAAACTTCTGCTTGCTAGAGTGTTCTGATGAGGAGAAAGTATTATATGCCACCCATATGCTGAAGGAAGAAGCCAATGGATGGTGGAACTCGACCAGAGCATATTTGGAAACGAAGCATGGTATAATCACTTGGGCCATATTCAAAGAGGCCTTCTTTGAAAAATACTTTTCAAGGAGCTTCTGTGTCCAGATGGAGAAGAAGTTCCTCAATCTACAGCAGTCTCAGATGACCATGGAGGCATACCAACAGAAGTATGAGGAGTTGTTTTTCTTTGCTCTAACCAATATGCAGGAGGAAGAAACTAAGATCCGTCGCTTCACAATGGGTCTTAGAGGCATCATACGAGAACATGTGTTGGGCCAGGGACTGAAGATCTATAATGAAGCAGTACAGGTGGCTCGAGTCATTGAAGTAAGCCAGAGAGATAGTTTCTTTGCATAGAAGATGGGTTTGAAGAGGCCTAACCCTGAGGCCCAAGGCGGAAGAAGCAACAGACCTTATCGTCCATTCAGGCCACTAGCTAGCATTGTGCCACCCAGATCTGTTTCTGCAGTGACACAATAGGCAATGGGCCAGAACACCAGCGTGAAGTGCTTCAATTGTCAACAGGTGGGCCACTAAGCCAGAACATACCCACTACCAAAGAGGGAACCACAACAAAGCAAGGTGTATGTCGTTACCACGGAGGAAGCAGTCGCATCACCTGATGTGGTTATTGTATGATTCTGTACTTACTCCTTTAGTTAAAGCACTATTTGTATAAGCATGTAGAACTAAGGGCTAATTAAAAACCCCAGGTACAATAAACATAGCAGGGGTACCCGCTAGAGTCCTATTTGACTCAGAGGCCACCCATTCCTTTGTGTCAGTATCATTTGGAAAAAGACTAGATCAACCCATCAAGACTTTGGAACCAAGTCTATTAGTTCGATCCCCCATGGGAATGGAAGTGGTATTAAAATAGTATTATGGATCTTGCCAAGTACATATTGAAGGGCGAGATTTGAAAGCCAATCTAGTCCAGCTTGAGATGTTGGATTTCGATGTCATTCTGGGAATGAACTGGTTATCTCAGCATTCAGTAAGCCTATTGTGTGCTGGGAAGAGTTAGCCTTCAAGGACAGCGAAGGCAGGGAGTTCAACTTTAAAGGGACTAAGTTGCCTAGGAAGAGAAAGCTTATACTCTCCGCCCTAAAAGCAAAGAAATGCTTAGAGAAGGGGGGAGTAGGATACCTTGTATCAGTTGTAGGTGTGACCGCTGACTAGCCAAAGATGGAAGACATCGAGGTAGTGCGAGAGTTTTCTGATGTGTTCCAGAAAACCTACCTGGATTACCACCAGACAGGGCGATTGAGTTTGTGATAGATCTTCTACCAGGGGTAGCGCCGGTGTCTAGAGCACCCTATAGAATGGCTCTTACAGAGTTGAAGGAATTGAAGACCCAATTGCAAGAATTATTGGACAAGGGATTCATAAGGCCAAGTATATCACCTTGGGGAGCACCTGTGCTATTTGTCAAGGAGAAAGACGGTAGCGTACATCTGTGTATAGACTACTGAGAACTAAACAAGCTCACCATCAAGAACAGGTACCCACTACCTAGAATAGATGACTTTTTTGATCAACTGCAATGTGCAAGTGTATTCTCGAAGATCGATCTGAGGTCAGGGTATCGTCAACTCAAGATCAAGGAGATAGACATTCCCAAGACAGCTTTTAGAACAAGGTATGGGCACTATGAGTTTCTTGTGATGTTCTTTGGGTTGACAAACGCACCTGCATCGTTCATGGAACTGATGAACCGAGTGTTCTATGACATGTTGGATATATCAGTTATCTTATTCATAGATGATATTTTGGTCTACTCCAAGGACAAGGAGGCTCATGCAATGCACTTGAGAGCTGCATTACAGAGACTAAGAAGAGAGAAACTCTATGCAAAATTCAAGAAATGTGAATTTTGGCTAGATGAGGTGGCCTTCTTGGGTTACATGGTATCTACTGAAGGAATTAAGGTAGATCCAAGCAAGGTTGCAGCCATAGTAGGGTGGGAAGCGCCGAAGACAGTTGTTGAGATTCGTAGCTTCCTGGGACTAGTGGGATATTATAGAAGATTAGTGGAAGATTATTCCAAGATTTTCGTCCCACTCACCAGGTTGACCAAGAAGGGAGAGAAATTCATATGGACGGAAGAATGTGAGAAATGCTTCCAGATACTGAAATCGAGACTGGTTTCATCACCTATATTGACTATTCCTGCTCCAGGCCTTCCATTCACACTGTATACAGATGCTTCGGATTTGGGGTTGGGATGTGTGCTAATGCAAGGAGAACAAGTAATCACCTACGCCTCAAGACAACTGAAGGAGCATGAGAAGAACTATCCTACACATGACCTAGAATTGGCAGCAGTTATTCATGCTATCAAGACTTAGAGGCACTACATGTATGGTGAGAAATTTCAGATTAAATCTGACCACAAAAGCCTGACATATCTTTTCACCCAAAAGGACCTGAACATGAGATAAATGTGTAAGACCCGTATCGAACTAACCAGTCTTACCACCTTGTACCAGGTCTACCTATCATGGTCGAGCCAAGTGGACCAAGTGCATGAAGAAACCACAAGACCAGGTATGAAATTAACCCAAAAACAGTCAATTATGAGCGTGTGATCGCATGCCTAAATAGGTGTGACCAACCCCACCTCAAAAGAGTCCAACCACATGAATTTTGGCTGTGTGGTCAGACATTTCAAAAGGTAGGGTCAACGGATTCTGCGACCCCACCTCCGACCCCACGGAACCTAGTCAGAAACAAAATTTAGGAAACCTTCCTAATCCGAAGGGGGTTCTTTCCTAAACTCATTAGGTCATATTTTGGAGGGTTTTCCTCTATAAATAGGACGTCCCTTAGCCTCTTTCATCCTTTTAGAACTCCAATTGAAAGTGAGAGAAAGAGAAGAAAAGGAAGAGAAGGAAAATTGAAGAAGAAGACTAAGGAGGAGGAAAATTCAGAGAAAACTCTGAATCTTCAGCAAGCATAAGGTATGAACATATTTCCCATGTTAAATTGAGAGCCTAGAATAGTTCATGAAGAAGATAGGATTAGGAGAAACCCAAATCATCCATCCATAGATAAATTCCAAGAGAATCCATGGAGAAAATTATGTGGACAATGGATGGTGTGTAAAATAGTAGTTTTGAGCCATAGAACAATCATAGGAAGGACCATGATGATATGCCAAAGGATTCAAACATGAAGGAATGGAATTAAGAGTGAAAGGTCGACCATAACACGTATGGTCGCACGTGAGGTCGCATGATGTCCGACCCCACAAGACACACATGTCCGACCACATGCCCTCGGACTTCCAGGGAGGGTGTAGCCGCACGTGTGGTCGGAATATGTCCAACCCTACCCTGCGACCCCACGCCCTGTGGTTGCAGAAACTAAGACCACAGGTGCTGCCACACCTGCGACCCCTCCGTTTCTATTAGTCTATACACATGGGAATTAATTCTAATTAAAAATCTATCAACTTGTTAGGTTTTCAAGTGATTTAAAAGTGATTCATAAAGCTTGAACGAGGATCTACTATCAATCAATGGTGAGGGAACAAGACCTAAACTAATTGGCTAATAATAAACTGTTTTTTGTTTATTGAGTCCAATGGCATGATTGATTCTATGCTTGTATGCATGTATTGTGCATTTCACATGTCATCCAATATTCCTGCTATTAATGTTCATGCATATTTAATTCTGTTTATTTATAACATGATGATGATGATGATGCTAGGAATAGGCATGTGAATGTTTGTGTGTGGTTAGTGTACTTGATAAGAGTGGGGCATCAGGGGGAGGACGTGTCATTGTGGTTCATCCTGGTCACCAGACTCTAGCTCTATTTCTACTCGAGTCTTTTCCACTGACATCGTCGTATCGCCATTACTTTAGTAGAACTATTACGTCATAGGGCATCAGGGGAGGTGGTCTCGAACCGTGTAGTCTCTGCCACTGCCGGGGGGGCCTTAGCTCTATCTCTATGGACGCATTGAGGGATGCTGGGGTGAGGCCTTGGATACACTGTTTGAAATTAGGATTGGCTAGTTGCAAGCCCAGTTTGCAAGCCCTCGTCAATAGGGGCTTACGTGTTGGTATGGGTAGGGCATCAGGGGAAGTGTCATGCGGTGTGGTCCTAGCACTTTAGCTATATCTTTATTCCATGGTGGGTGCATGTGGGACGGCAATGGTGTTTGATCCATTGGGCAACTACACACACTAGTGTATAGAGGTGCGGCGGCCACCTATCCTTTCTATTGCACATTGCAAACTTATGATCCAGACCAATGATATGAATTTAATGCATGCATATGTTTGTTGCATTGTTTTGTTTGCTCACTGAGCCGTGATGTGTGCTCACCCTTTCGACGTCGAATATTTTTAGCTGATGATGCAGGTACTACTGTAGAAGATTATATGAATGCTCCGATGTACTGACATGTTGCGGTGATGGATGCAGAAGCTATGATGGAGTCGCATGATTCATCGTGCGAGTGCAACTCATGCGTCTTTGATTAGATTTATTTATTAAATTATTAAGGACATGTAATTGATTAATTTATTTTATTTTATGTCTTAGTCATTTGAAGATAATTAAATAATTTATTTATGTTATCACTGTTAGACTCTCAGTTCATTAGTATTAAAGACTTTCGCTATTGTTTATTTACTCTGATTGTAGTTGTGGATGTGTATGGTTTAAGCAAACGGACACAACCTATTCGAGATCCTGGTTGAACCGTTGGATCATAGACGGTTCATCACACCATTCTGGTTGGTGCATAATTGGGGTGTGACAAAATGAGGTGGTTAAAATTACTCAAAGACTACGACTATGACATTCAATACCATCCAGATAAAACAAATATTGTAGCTGATTCTTTAAGTAGGAAATGGGCATCAAACCCCGAAGCAGGGCCGAGTACAAATGCTGCTTTGTGTGCTGTAGTTTCTGACTCATCAGAGAATGAGGAGCAGCTCTTACTAAAATCAGTAGACGATCTAGTGGAGCAAGGCTTGATAAACAAGTTTACCCTGATGTTTGCAACACTGAAGATTTTGCCTGACCTGATAGAGGAGGTAAAAATAGCAGTCCTACAGGACCCATACCTCAGGATAATGCAAGAAGATTTGGAAAAGGCTCAAGCCAATCCTGATTTCACCTTGGATGCAGACAAGGTACTCAGGTATCGTGGACGATTGTGCATACCTGAGAATGAGGATTTAAAAATTAGAAATTGAATTATGTTGGAAGCTCACTCCACCCCATATTCAGTACATCCTGGAAGTACTAAGATGTACCATGACCTAAAGAGGTTGTACTAGTAGAGGGGTATGAAAACAGATGTGGAAAGATATGTCTTTCAATGTCTAAACTTCCAGCAAGTTAAAGTAGAAAGACAAAGGCCTGCAGGTTTATTACAGCCATTACCTGAGCCAGCATGGAAATGAGATTGTATTACCATGGACTTCGTCACTGGCCTGCCTATGACTCCAAGGTCAGTGAATGCGGTTTGGGTAGTTGTAGATCGTCTCACCAGGACCGCAAGATTTATTCCTGTCAGACCCCAATACACTATGGACAGGTTAGCAAAATTATATGTGGACAATATAGTTAGACTATACGGTATGCCAGAGAGTATAGTATCTGACAGAGATCCACACTTCACATCAAAATTCTAGGAGGGACTACAGAAGGCCATTGGGGACAAAACTAAAGTTCAATACAACCTTTCACCCTCAAACAGATGGTCAGTCAGAAAGGACCATCCAGATCCTGGAAGACATGCTTCGAGCATGTGCTATTGACTTTAAGGGAGCTTGGGATGAGAAACTTTCACTCATCGAATTTGCCTACAACAATAGCTACCAGGATACGATCCAGATGGCTCCATATGAGGCCTTGTATGGTAAGAAATTTCGGACACCATTTGTAAGACCCGCACGCCATGAACCCGGTCTAACCTTACATTTCATGTCGTGACCCATCTATATATCATGGTCGAGCTAAGTGGACCAAGTGTGTGAAGAAACCCAAGACCCAATATGAAATTTTACTCAAAAAATAGTCAAAATGAGGGTAGGGTCGCATGCCTAAACAGGCAAGTCCGACCCCCCCATCGACCCGTGACCAGGGGTCGCAGGGGTCTCGGATTGTCCGACCCCCCCATCGACCCCCCCCCCCAATCGACCCCTGGTAATCGGTAAAAACAGCACGAACCGAAAATTAGGAAACTTTTCTAATTTCAATTGGAACATTTTCTAAACTCAATGGGACTTATTTTGGGAGGTTTTAATCTATAAATAGGACGTCCCTAAGCCTCTTTCACTCCTTTTACAACCCTAATTGGATTGAGAGAAAGAGAATATAAGGAAGAGAAGGAGAAGAGAAGGAAAGTGGAGAAGAAGACCAAAGAGAAGGGATTCAGAGGAAGAAGCATACTTCTCAGGTATGGATACTATTTCCATGAATTTCTTAAGACCTTAGAGTAGATCATGAAGAGGGTATGATCTAGGAGAAACACAAATCATCCATCCATGGTTAGGTTTCAATGGAAACCATGGAGGAGATCATTGAATCCATGTAGGTGAATAAAGAATAGTTCTAAACCATAGAACATGTATGGAATGGACTATAGAAGGAAGCCATAGGACCCAAACATGAAAGAATGGACGAAATTTGATATTTTTGACTCAAACCATGGGGGTCACACCTAGGGTCGATGGAACATCCAACCCTAGCATCGACCCCGAGCATTCGGGAAACCCAGGAAAGGGGTGGTCACACCCAGGGTCGATGAAAGGTCCGACCCTGGCATCGACCCCCAGTTAACAGCATGCTTTTAAAAATCAGAATTAATTCTAATTAAATTCTATCGACTTGATTAGGTCTTCTAGTGATATAATATTGATATT
This sequence comes from Protea cynaroides, assembly GCA_028583415.1. NCBI lineage: Eukaryota > Viridiplantae > Streptophyta > Magnoliopsida > Proteales > Proteaceae > Protea > Protea cynaroides. Next base: position 56,979,694 of record CM053274.1, on the reverse strand, counting down.
TAGTTGATTCTTAAAGCTTGAAAGAGGATCTACGATCAAGCAAAGGTGAGGGAACTAGACCTAAACTAATTGGTTAATAACAAACTGTTTTTATTTCTTGAGTCCAATACCATGATTATGATATGCGTGTATGCTTGTAATGTGCATTCAACATGTCATCCAGTATTTCTATTATCTATTGTTCATGCATATTTAAATTTATTGATTATAACATGATGATGTTGATGATGGTAGGAATACGCATGTGAATGTTTGTGTTTGGCTGGTGTACTTCGATGCCGTTCTCATCGGGGTATATTGTGCCATGGTCTATTCAAGTCATGTCCACTAAGCAAGTGTTAGTGTGCTTGATGCGAGTAGAGCATCAGGGGGAGGACGTGACATTGTGGTTCAGCCTGGTCACCAGACTTTAGCTCTATTTCTACTCAAGTCTTGTCCACTAACATCGTCATATCGCCATTACCTTAGCGAAACTAATATGCCGTAGGGCATCAGGGGGGGACGTGGCATTGTGGTTCAGCTTGGTCACCAGACCCTAGCTCTATCTCTATGGATGTATTGAGGGATGCTGGGGTGAGGCCTTGGATACATTGTTTGACATTAGGGTTGGTTAGTTGCGAGCCCAGTTTGCAAGCCCTCGCCAACAGGGGCTTACGTGTTGGTATGGCAACCGGTACAGTAATGCCGTTTTCATTGGGTGTATATTGTCCATGGTGGGTGCATGTGGGTCGACAGTGCCGTTTTCATTGGATGTTTCCACACACTCGTGTATAGAGGTGCGGCGGCCACCTATCCTTTCTATAGCACATTGCAAACTTACATATCAGACCATAGATATGAATTGAATGCATGCATATGTTTGTTGCATTGTTTTATTTTCTTACTGAGCTCAAGTTGGAGAGCTAACCCTCGTGTGCACAATTCTTTTAGTTTCTGATGTTGCAGGTATTATGATTGAAAGTTATGTCAACACGCCAACATATGAACATGTGGCGGCCATGGTGAGCAAGTTGTGGAGGACGAAGATGGTTCGTTAAGCGAGCGTTTCAGCGGTGGATACGTTTAGTGTTTAGTTTTCGTATTTGGATATTGTAATATGTATTAAATTATGTTTTGGTTACTTGGAAATAAATGGAATATTAATTATTTATCATGATTAGACCTTAGTTCATTATCTGTAAGACTTTCGCTATTTACTTTATTACATCTGATTAATGTGGAATGTATTTTGGTTTATCATATGTGGGATAGCCTATTCGAGATTCTGGTTGAACCGTTGGTTTATTGACGGTTCATCACACCATTCTGGATGGTGCAGAATTGGGGTGTGACACCATTGTTATGGAACGAGGTTGGAGAAAGATGAATCGTAAGACCAGAATTTATGGAGGAAACTTGCAAAGCTGTGGACCAAATCAAGGCAAGAGTGAAGACAGCTAAAGTGCGTCAGAAGCACTATGCTGATAACAAGCGTCGAGAACTCGAATTCACCGTTGGTGATAAGGTGGTTTTGAAGGTATCACCAGTAAGAGGCCTGAAGCGGTTCGGGAAGAAAGGAAAATTGTGTACTAGATATGTGGGACCATATGAGATTCTATCCTGATGTGGCAACGTGGCCTATCAACTTGCATTGCCACCAGTGATGTCCAGTGTCCACAATGTCTTCCATGTGTCCCTATTGAAGAAGTACGTGAGAGACCCCTCGCATATTCTTGTTGTAGACCCTCCAGATTTAACAAAAGACTTGACCTTCGAGGTAGTACCAATCAAGCTAATTAGTCAAAAGATACAACAACTTCGAAGGCGTGCTATACACTACGTCAATGTAGTTTGGAAAAGCCAGGATGTAGAAGAAATCACCTGGGAGGAGGAGGATGCCATGTGACAAGAATACCCTCATCTTTTTTACTCTGAAGGTACATACAATTTCGGGGACAAAATTTCCTTTAAGGGTGGGAGAATTGTGAGACCTACATGCAAATTTTGGGGACGAAATTTCTTTTAAGGGTGGTAGAGTTGTAAGAACCGTACTCCGAAAACCTGGTTTAACTCATGGTTTACGTCGTGACAGGTCTCCCAATCATAACCAGATTGGAAGGCGAGGCTGGGTAATGAACCATGATATCCAGGTATGAGAAACGATGTGTAAAAATCCGATTTTTACATACCGGTCTCAGTACCGGTCTCACTCAAAGTGAGACCGGTATGTGCAATCGGTATGTATTTCTCGAGTGAAGACGGACTCTAGCGGGTCCCACACTCTGAATCTGAGTTTAAGAAACCTTTTAGACGTAAGAGACCTTCTTAGAATGGTCTCCCACTATATATATGCATCACTCCTTCTCTTTAGATCCTTTCCAAACACACTCAAACCTTGGAGCTGTTTAGAAGAGATCTGAGAAGGAACAAGGAGGAAGGAGGCTGTGCGAGAAGGGGTCTTCCGTTGGAGGGGAGTACCGCCATTTAACAAAAATTGGTAACTGCTCGACCTCTGTATTGATGTTCGAGATTACGGATTTAAGCCGTGGAACGGCTTAATGATCTAAAACCCTAGAACTGTAAAACCCTAGTTTCATTAAGATCCATTTTAAAAAGGATGCGACAAAATAATCTAAACCTAGGTAACCAAACAGGTATCTCAAGCTTAGAATGGTTTAGGAAGAACCCTAAAAACTAAGCCAATGATCGACGAAAGAGGGAGGTCCGAGATTGGGCTCTTGGACCCATACCACTGGACATACTGGCTGGACAATAAGTCCTGCGGTATGGTCCTGCGATATATACCGCAGGCACATACCAGCTGCAGTATACTGAGACCGGTAGAGAGACCGGTATATACTGCAGGCCCATACCGGTCTCACTATAGTGAGATTATAGTGAGACCGGTTGTCACACACCAATTTCGGCTGAACCAGAAGTGTGAGTGAACCTTCACTGAACCAACGGTTCACACCAGGATCTCAATAAGACCGTGTCCACTCATACAAATCATTGCACATAACCACAATCAGAATAATAATAAATATAGCGGAAGTCTTTAATAAAATGAATTGAGTAATCTATTGATAAATTTAAATAAAATATTCAATTATCCAAATAACCACAACTTAAATAATATCTTTACATCAACTTCATCCCAACTGAAAATAAATAGAATAAATGAAATCAAATCCTAAAGGTACACGCAGAAAGGACACTCGCATGAAGCGTCATGCTCGTCCTCTCCTGCTTGCACATCCAAGGCAGCCACACTTCCATACACTGGAGCGTCCACGTAATCCTCCACGGTGTAACCTGCATCAACATCTAAAAAGAATGTGTACACAAGGGTGAGCTCACAACTTAGCTCAATAAGACAATCAGACAATGCAACAAACATATGCATGAGTAACATTCACATCATGGTCTGGTTTTAAGTTTCCAATGTGCTATAGAAAGGATTGGCGGCCACTGCACCTCTATACAGGAGTGTGTGAAGCCGCCCAATGGATCAAAGACCACTGCCGTCCCACATGCACACTATCATGGAATAGAGATAAAGCTAAGGCATCCGGATCAAACACCACCAACACCTCCCCTGATATTCTACCCATACCAACATGTAAGCCCACATTGGCAAGGGCTTGCAAATTGGGCTCGCAACTAACCAATCCTACATGTCATCACAGTAGGCCCTGTCCCAGCATAGCTCCCTACGACATAGAGATAGAGCTAGAGTCTAGTGGCCAGGCCCGAGACCACAGTGCCACTCCCTCCCCCTGATACCCTACCTGCACCAAGCATGCTAAGACAGAACGATACAAAAAGGTGCTAGTGTGAGGAATGATCCCAGACCCCAGGTCCTTCCCATTCCACACACCAACGAAAATAATCACATGCCTAACAGTCACAACCTAGCATAGAAAGTATGCATGAACAATAAAAATAACTAAAAGTAAAGCATGACATGCAAGAATGCACAAACATCAATCCACAGAACCACAATTATTATCAACGGTTTACTGTTATTTAATTATTAGGGTTTAGGTCTGATTCCCTTACCTGACGCTTGTTTGATAGCTTGCTCCGCGTCGCAAGGTCCAAACGTGCTATCACAAGGTCCTTTACGATATTAGGGTTTAGTTAGAATAGGTTTACGTTGGTCGGAAAAACCAACAATGACAAAACACATCTCACAGAGCTGACCGGTCACAGTACCCGTCGTAGCACTGTAGGGAAACCTGTGACCGGTATGGTCGACCGGTCCCCACAAACCAGTCCCCGAGAAGTACCGGTTGTGGTACCGGTCGCTTAGGGTGCGACCGGTATAGTCGATTGGTATGTCTCTGAAAAACCATACATCTGGTTCCTTGACTGTTGTCGATCATCCCCTAATGATCCTAGGGTTTCTCCTACACATTCTAGGTCTGAGCATTGAGTTAGAGTTGTTTCCAACTCCATTCAAGTCCTAGTTTCGATGGTCTCAACCTTGAACTTAAATCTAGGGTTTATCGACTAAATTAGGGTTTGTCAGTAAAAACAGGGTTTAGATCAATACCTCGCTTTGCATGGTATTGATCCAACTACAATTAACTATTCTAGATTACTTATAGTAGAGGAAGGTTTGATCACTTACCGTTGACTTGCGGTAACTTGTTCTTCGTCGAATGGCAATGTGGGCTCTTCCCTTTCCTTCCTAACTTCTTCTCCTTCTTCAACCTATTTCTCCTTTCTAGGGATTGTGAGGATCATGGAAGAGGTTTTAGAAGGTTTAGAGGGGTTGATATAGGCTAGGTTTAGGTTTAGTAAGCCTCCTAGTATTAGGAAAGTCCTTCGGTTTAAAATTTAGAAAGTGAGACCCATAGAGATCCGTTTCTGGATCTTAGTGGTCTGCTGCGCAGACTATACCGGTCGACCGGTACCAAGACCGGTACCATCGACCGGTATGAAATATTTCAAACTTAAATCGATCCGTTTTGTACCTGTTTGTCATCCGCTCGTCCCGTCTGGCCCGTCTGGCCTGGTGATGATTGGAAGACTTATTACGACATAAATTCAAGGTTTAGATCGAGTTCATGGAGTGTGGGTCTTACAACTCTCCCACCCTTAAAAGAAATTTTATCCCCAAAATTTGCATCTAAGTTTAACAACTCCCCCACCCTAAAAATAAATTTTGGCCTCAAAATTAGAACCTACCTTGGTCGTCGAAAAGGTTAGGGTATTCCTTTCTCATTGCGTTCTCTTCCTCCCAATAATTTCTTCCACATCTTGGCTTTTCCAATGCACTTTCACATAGTGGATATCCTTGCTTCGGAGATGTTGTACTTTTCAGCTTGTGAGCATCACAGTTACAACTTCAAATGTTAAGTCCTCTGTCAAGTCTGGTGGGTCGGCTATCAAGATGTGCGATGGATCCCTGACATACTTCTTCAATAAAGACACATGGAACACATCATGAACGCTTGACATGAATGGTGGTAGAGCCAGTTGATATGCCACATTGCCATGTCTGGTCAAAATCTCGTATGGTCCCATATACCTGGGGCATAGCTTCCCCTTCTTACCAAACCATTTCAGACCTCGCACAGGTGATATCTTCAAGAATACTTTATCACCCACTGCAAACTCCAGATCTCAACGTCGGTTATCTGCATAGTGCTTTTGTCGAACTTGAGTTGTCTTCACTCTTTCCTTAATTTGATCAATCACTCGACAAGTTTCTTTGACGAACTCCGGTCCTATAATCCTTTTCTCTCCCACTTCATTCCATAACAGAGGTGTACGACATTTCTTCCCATAGAGTGCTCATATGGAGCCATCTGGATCGTAGCCTGGTAACTGTTATTATAAGCAAACTCGATGAGTGATAGCTTCTCGTCCCAAGCTCCTTTGAAATCTAGAGCACATGCTCTGAGCATTTCTTCTAAGATTTGAATAGTACTTTCTGACTGCCTGTCTGTCTGAGGATCAAAAGTTGTGCTAAACTTCAGCTTGGTTCCAATTGCTTTCTGTAATCCTTCCTAAAACTTTGATGTAAAATAGGGATCTCTATCAGATACTATACTTTCTGGGACGCCATGAAGTCTGACTATATTATCCACATATACCTTGGCCAGCTTCTCCATGGTATACTGAGGTCTGATAGCAATGAATCGAGCTGTCTTGGTAAGTCGATTAACTATAACCCATACTGCATCCACTGAACTTGGTGTCAAGGGTAGGCCAGTGATGAAATCCATTGTGATACAATCCCACTTCCATACTGGCTCCGATAGTGATTGTAGCAAACCTGCGGGTCTCTACCTTTCAGCTTTAACTTGCTGGCAATTTAGACATTGGAATACGAACCAAGCTACATCCGCTTTCATACCCCTCCACCAATACAATCTTCTTAAATCATGGTACATCTTGGTGCTTCCTGGATGTACCGAATATGGAATGTAATGAGCCTCTGTCATAACTCGATCTCTGATATTTGAGTTCTCACTCTCAGGTATACATAATCGTCCTCGATACCTGAGTACCTTTTCTAAATCCAAGGTAAAGTCAGGATTGCTTTTACTCTACTCTAGATCTTCTTGCACAGTCTTGAGGTGTGGATCATGTAGGATTACTACTTTGACCTCATCTATTAGATCCAATGAGATCTTCAAAGCTGCGAACATCAACGTGAACTTATGAATTAAGCCTTGTTCCACTGGATCTTCTGGAGTTTCTAATATATACTCTTCATCATTCTATATTGAGCTTGAGGCTGCAGTACACAATGCAGCATTTGTACTAGGTCCTATCTCAGGTTTCGATGCCCACTTTCGGCTTAAGGCATCAGCCACAACATTTGCCTTACCCGGATGGTACTGGATGTCACAATCATAATCTTTTAATAATTCCAGCCATCTCCTCTATCTCATATTCAGGTCCTTCTGAGTGAAAAGGTAAGTTAAGCTCTTGTAATCCGATTTAATCTGAAACTTTTCACCATAAAGGTAGTGTCTCCAAGTCTTGATTGCGTGAATGACTGCAACTAACTCCAGATCATGCGTAGGATAGTTCTTCTCATGCTCTTTCAACTATCTTGATGCGTAAGCAATTACCTGTTCTCCTTGCATCAACACACATCCAAGACCTAAACCTGAGGCATCCGTATATAAGGTGAACGGCAAGCCTGGTGCTGGGATGGTCAAGATAGGTGCAGAGACTAGTCTTGACTTCAAAGTCTAAAAGCACTTCTCGCACTCATCTGTCCATGTGAATTTTTCTCCCTTCTTGGTTAGTCTGATAAGTGGAACGGTGATCCTTGAGTAGTCTTCCACAAATCTTCTATAGTAACCAGCCAATCCAAGGAAACTACGAATCTCCGCAACTGATTTCGGTGCATCCCATCCTACTATAGCTGCAATCTTTCTTGGATCTACCTTGATACCGTCTGTAGATACTACGTGACCCAAGAAAGCCACTTCCCTCAACCAAATTTCACACTTCTTGAACTTGGCATAAAGCTTCGCCCTTCTCAACCGTTGTAGGGCTGCTCTCAAATGTATTGAATGAGCCTCCCTGTCCTTTGAGTAGACCAATATGTCGTTGATGAATACGATGACCGAAGTGTCCAACATGTCATGAAACACTCGGTTCATCAGTTCCATGAACAACGCTGGAGCATTAGTCAACCCGAACGACATTACTAGGAACTCATAATGCCCATACCTTATTCTGAAAGCATTCTTTGGAACATCTGAGGCCTTGATCTTCAATTGATGATACCCTGATCTGTGATCAATCTTTGAGAAAACCTTTGCACCCTGCAACTGATCGAACAGATCATCGATCCTAGGCAACGGATATCGGTTCTTGATGGTTAACTTGTTCAGCTCTCGGTAGTCGATACATAGCCGTACACTACCATCCTTCTTCTTGACGAACAATACAGGTGCTCCCCATGGCGATATGCTTGGTCGTATAAAACCCTTATCTAATAGTTCTTGTAATTGGATCTTCAACTCCTTTAATTCTGTAGGGGCCATCCTGTATGGTGCTTTAGACACTAGCGCTGACCCTAGAATAAGGTCTATCACGAACTCTGTAGCCCTGTCTGGAGGCAGACCTAGGAGATCTTCTGGAAATACATTTGGAAACTCTCGTACCACATCCAGATCTTCCAACTTTGGCACCTCAGTAGTTATGTCGACCACAAACACTAAATACTCCACTCCTCCCTTCTCTAAGCATCTCTTAGCTTTTAGGGCAAAGTGGATCAGCTTCCGCTTCCTAGGTAACTTGGTTCCAGTGAAGCTAAACTCTTTCCCTTTCTCATCTTTAAGCACCAGTTTCCTTTCACCACATAATAAACTAGCTAAATGATGGCCTAGCAAATCCATTCCCAAGATGATGTCAAAGTCTATCATCTCGAGTAGAACCAGATTTGCTTCTAGGTTTCGACCCTCAATACTAACTATACACGGCCCATAGTATTCATTCAATGCCAATTCGACTCCCAACAGAGAGCAAACTATCAAGCTTGGGTTCAAACACTTGACAGGTAATTCCATTCGCTTCCCAAAAGAAATAGAAACGAAGGAGTGTGTGGCCCCAGAGTCAAAGAGTACTCTGGTAGGTATACCAACTATATTTACAGTCCCTGAAATTTAATTATCCCTTAGTTCTACATGCTCAAACACAACAAACAGTAAGTCAAATAGGAAGGGATAGAATCATACCAGTAACCACATCAGGTGATGCGGCTGCCTCTTCAGTGGTGACTGCGAATACCTTTCCTTGCTGCGACAGTTGCTTCTTGGGTAGCGTACAGGTCCTCACATAATAACCCAATTGCTGGCAGTAAAAACATTTAACATTTGGGTTCTATCCAGCAAATTGTGACGGTGGTGGTGCAGTAGTGTTCCTTCCAGGCACCACAGCAGACTGAGCCCTGTATAGGCGGAATGGTCTAGTATTGCCTCTACCTGAAGTCTCAATAGCAGGCCTCTTCAGTCCCCTGTTCTGAGCAAAGAAACTGTCTCTTTGACTGGATTCGATTACCCTGGCAATCTGCACAGCCTCATTATATATCTTATTTTCCAAACCCAAGACATGCTCTCAGATACTTTCTCGTAATCCCATGGTGAACCTACGGGTCTTGGTTTCTTCTTCTCGCATGCTTGTCGGAGCGAAAAAGAACATCTCTTCATACCTCTGCTGGTAAGCATCAACCATCGACTGGGATTGCTGCAGGTTGGGGAATTCCTTCTCCATTTGATCTCTAAAGCTCTTCGAAAAGTATTTATCGAAGAAAGCTCCTTTGAATGTTTCCCAATCGACCTGAGTGTGCTTTACCTCTAGGTATGATCGGGTAGAATTCCACCAGAAAATTGCATCTTCCTTAAGCATGTGCGTAGCAAACAGCACCTTCTCATCTTCCATACAAGTCATCAAACGGAAGTTCTTCTCTATTTCAGAAATTTTAAGAACCTATCCACTACTCGGCTTAGGTCATTCTACCCCTGTGCATTCATTCCATACCATGGTGGTGGGTACGGATAGATTCCTTGATAGACAGATGACGATGGAAATTGGTGTGGTGGTTGTAGATTCTGTCCTTGGCCCATCGGCCTAGTACTACCATCCATTGGCAGTGTGGTGTTATTTTTTCCAGACTCAGGCGTACCTTCTGTAGGAATATATCTCGGTGGCCTGAACATCTTCAGCATCTCGTTCAGGAATGTTTTCTACTGAGCTTCCATCTGGAAAACCAGATTCGTCATAATTGTTTCAGAGTTTGTGTAAGGAGGTCCTGGCAAATTTGTTGGTGCTCTAGGACTCTGCCTTTCTTCACCGCTTGGGTTCATATTTTGCTCATCAACATATCCTGTTTCCATGTTGCCCTCGTCTTGGCATATCCTGGAGTGATGACGCCTTCATGAGCCTCTACGACCGTTTTCGCCTACCATCTCAGATAAATTTTCCTGCTTGGATCTGAGAAAAAGACATAACACATGAGGTATAATCGAATAGTCATAATAGTGTTAGTCTTTAACAATGCAAGGCGAAAAATCGTAACAGAAACTTAAATTGGAATTTTACAAATTTTTCCCAAACTTTTCTGGGTTTTTATTAGTGGTCCGATCGCAACATACCGGTTGTGGCACTGTAGAAGGTAGTGCGACCGGTATGTCCAGGCGGACAAACTTCTCGGATTCCCGAGGGGTACCGGTCGATGTACCAATCACAACTCTTGTGGAAAATGGATCGATCGGTATAGTTCGACCGGTCAGGATTTACTTCTGACCGTGGGGTACCGTTCGACTTTACCAGGGAGGTACCGATCGATCGGTATGGGCAAAACCGTCGACCGGTATGCCCAGAATGGCTTTAAAATCGTGAAAAGTGAAATTTTCAAATCTCACTTTTTCTTTTCTTCTTCCTCTCCGATGGCGATTCCTCTCTGGCTTGCTGAGTTGCTACAGTCAGACCGGTGGTCTTAGAAGCCATTTTCTTTCGATCAAGACCTAGAACATCGCCCCCAAGTAAGTTCCTTCCCTCCATTCATACTTTTTACATCGTTTCTCCATGGTTCTAAGCCCAAAATTCAGGTTTTTCTTTGTTTAGGAAATTCTAACTGTAGGAACTCTTTTCCTTCGGCTTAGAATGGGTTTAGGGACCTCTATGAGCAAAAGCCCTCAACCAATTTGAGGTTCTACCAAATGGTTTTCAAAAAAATCAAATTTTTAGGTTTTTAACCTAGGTTTTGGTAAAAAAATCAAATTTTTCTGAAAATCCTAAATTTCTTGTTTGATTGGTGTATGTTTGGTTTTCATGAAGTGTTTGGGGGTTATGTAAGTCCTCCTCCCCAAGTTTTGGGTGAGTTCGAGGCTTTTGCTTGATTTACTGTCGTTATGCTGCCAAAATTTCAAAAATTTCTAACCCATTTCTCTTTATTTGTCTTTGTTTTGTAGTTCAAAATGTCTCAACGCAGAGGTGCCGGTAAACAGTCATACGGTCTTGGCATGTACTGCCCGCATCCACCTATTCCACAGCTCGATGAGCGGTGGTTTCGTTTCGAGGCGGCGTAAGCCCGTTTTCCTTGGTTCGAGGAGAAGAATATTGAGTCGGGGCGACGGGTGAACCTGGAGCAGCTGCAGTGGTTTGATGTTGAGGCAGCTTTTGATAGACTTGGGTGGTTGCCCGTTATCACCTATACGGTGACTACCCGTCCTAACCTTGTTAACACTTCTATGCGAACCTGGAGATAGAGGGAGATGTCAATGACTTCAGTCAGTGCAGGGAACTCCGCCTTACCAGTCTCGTCAAGGGTGTCCCCATCTCTTTCAATACTCACCAGCTCACCGATCTCCTAGGGATTCCCAATGATGGGGACTTGGTCTACTGTGCCCCTAAGATGAAGGGCTTTCTCACAGACGATCTACGCCAGGAGATTTCGGAGCAGCTACTTAACCCTGGAGCGCCTATGAAGGCTGCTAGCTTGAGACCTGTGCCTCGGGTATACAGTTGCATCATCCAGCACAATATTGTGCCTCAGAGCGGCCATTACAGTGAGTTGTCTCAGCTCACTCAGTACTTAACCTATTACGTCTGCACTGGGGAGCGGGTTTATCTTCCCTACATCATTATCAGGACCATGCATCAGGCTACTCTATCCGATCGGGCCAATAACCTTCCATATGGCTGACTCATCACCACTCTTCTGCAGCGATTACGAGTGGACATGAGGGGTGAGACTGCTGTTGAGGATACTATGACCTCAGACATCGACTGGGATGCCATTCTCCGGATGCAGATGGACAGCCTGCCGATCAGTGATGAGGACTTAGAGGCTCGTCCTCGCCCACTCAGGAGGGTAGCAGCCGCGACAGCAGCAGCAGCAGCAGCCAATGCGGCTCATGCAGCAGAGGCAGGGGGTGATGATGAGGGTGGCGATGATCAGATGGAGGATGTTCCAGTGCCAAAACCACAGCCTACACATGCAGCGGGACCATCTCAGCCTCCTCTCGACACCGTGATGGGTATGTTCACGGAGATCAGGGATGCTCAGCGTGAGATGAGCCGTGACTTGGGACGCCTTGCTCGTAGCCTCAGAGTCACTCAGGAGCAGGTGCACTGGCTCAGGGTCGCCTATGAGCGTGATTATGATATTACTGACCCTATTCCTCCTATGCCCCCAACCCCATGATAGGTCTCTTATTTTTCTTCCTCTCTCTGGCATGGTTTTTATATAACAGGGTAACTGTCCGACTTGTAGACTGTTCCCTGTAGCACAATTAACTCTTGATACAACTTTTAAATGTTTTAATGGAAGTTTTTGGTTTCTTTTCCTAGAACATGTGCATTTATTAATTCCATATTTAATATAGTGTGTTATGCTCTTTCATATTTAATCTCAGACATCAAACAAGTGCTTAGGGTGTGCTCATATTAAGGTTTTTAATTTTTCCTATCTCAGTTCATCGACTCAGTTAGGTGCAATATGGTCTATTGGACAGAGCCTAAGTGCTCTGATACCAAGTTGTCACACCTCAATTCCGGATGAACCATAAGTGTGAGTGAACCGTTGGTTCACACCAGGATCTCAATAAGATCGTGTCCACTCATACAAACCACTGCACATAACCACAATCAGAATAATAATAAATACAGCAGAAGTCTTTAATAAAATGACTAAGTAATCTATTGATAAATTTAAATAAAATATTCAATTATCTAAATAACCATAACTTAAATAATATCTTTACATCAACTTCATCCCAACTGAAAATAAATAGAATAAATGAAATCAAATCCTAAAGATACACATAGAAAGGGCACTCGCATGAAGCGTCATGCTCGTCCTCTCCTGCTTGCACGTCCAGGGCAGCCAAGCCTCCATACACTAGAGCGTCCACGTAATCCTCCAAGGTGTAACCTGCATTAACATCTAAAACTAATGTATACACAAGGGTGAGCTCACAACTTAGCTCAGTAAGATAATCAGACAATGCAACAAACATATTCATGAGTAACATTCACATCACATCATGGTCTGGTTTTAAGTTTGCAATGTGCTATAGAAAGGATTGGTGGCCACTGCACCTCTATACACGAGTGTGTGAAGCCGCCCAATGGATCAAACACCACTATCGTCCCACATGCACCCTATCATGGAATACAGATAGAGCTAAGGCGTCCAGATTAAACACCGCTAACACCTCCCCTGATACTCTACCCATACCAATACGTAAGCCCCTATTGGCGAGGGCTTACAAACTGGGCTCGCAACTAACCAATCCTACATGTCATCATAGTAGGCCTTGTCCCAGCGTAGCTCCCTACGGCATAGAGATAGAGCTAGAGTCTAGTGGCCAGGCTGTAGACCACAGTGCCACTCCCTCCCCCTGATACCCTACCCGCACCAAGCATGCTAAGACAGAACGATACGAAAAGGTGCTAGAGTGAGGAATGATCCCAGAACCCAGGCCCTTCCCATCCCACACACCAACGAAAACATTCACATGCCTAACAGTCACAACCTAGCATAGTAAGTATGCATGAATAATAATAATAACTGAAAGTAATGGATGACATGCGATAATGCACAAACATCAATCCACAGAACCACAATTATTATCAACGGTTTACTGTTATTTAATTATTAGGGTTTAGGTCTGATTCCCTTACCTGACGCTTGTTTGATAGCTTGCTCCGCATCGCAAGGTCCAAACTTGCTATCACAAGGTCCTATACGATATTAGGGTTTAGTTAGAATAGGTTTACATTGGTCGGAAAAACCAACAATGACAAAACACATCTCACAGAGCTGATCGGTCACAGTACCGGTCGCAGCACTGTGGGGAAACCTACGACCGGTATGGTCGACCGGTCCCCACAGACCAGTCCCCGAGAAGTACCGATCACGGTACCGGTCGCATGGGGTGCGACCGGTATGGTCGACTGGTATGTCTCCGGAAGACCATACGTCCGGTTCCTCGATTGCCGTCGATCATCCCCTAATGATCCTAGGGTTTCTCCTACACATTCTAGGTCTAAGCATTGAGTTAGAGTTGTTTCCATCTCCATTCAAGTCCTAATTTCGATGGTCTCAACCTAGAACTTGAATCTAGGGTTTATCGACTAAATTAGGGTTTGTTGGCAAAAACAAGGTTTAGATCAATACCTCGCTTTGCATGTATTGATCCAACTAAAATTAAATATTCTAGATTACTTATGGTAAAGGAAGTTTGAGCACTTACCGTTGACTTGCGGTAACTTGTTCTTCGTCGAACGGCAATGTCGGCTCTTCCCTTTCCTTCCTAGCTGTTTCTCCTTCTTCAGCCTCTTTCTCCTTTCTAGGGTTTGTGAGGATCATGGAAGAGGTTTTAGAAGGTTTAGAGGGGTTTATATAGGCTAGGTTTAGGTTTAGGAAGCCTCCTAGTATTAGGAAAGTCCTTCGGATTGAAATTTAGAAAGTAGGACCCGCAGAGATCCGTTTCTGGATCTTAGTGGTCTACTGCGCAGGCTATACCGATCGACCGGTACCAAGACCGGTACCATCGACCGGTATGAAATATTTCATACTTAAATTGGTCCATTTCGTACCTGTTTGTCATCCGCTCGTCCCGTCTGGCCCGTCTGGCCTGGTGATGATTGGAAGACCTATTACAACATAAATTCAAGGTTTAGATCGAGTTCATGGAGTGCGGGTCTTACACCGATACTGCCACCGGTATGCTTACTGGATCCTGTTTGCTTGGCCAAACTTGGTTCTTACCAACTGGAACCCTAGCAACCAAATCCTAATCTAAAAATATGATCTTGTAGGACCTATAGAAGGCGTGAGTGGACTCTGTGACGCAGAACGGATTTGCAATCACGCATCCGGTAAGGGACAAGACCCTAAACCCTAAGTAACTAAATAATAGTAAACCATTGTGATCATATCTATTTCTGTGATTATTATTTGTTTCTTGTGCATTTCACATGCCATCTAGTTATTTAAATTTTATTATCTGTTCAAGCATATTCGTACGCTAGGATGATTTTGTTTAGGCATGTGATTATTTTCGTTAGTGTGTGGAATGTGAAGGGGAGTGGAGCCCTGGATATCTCCTCACACTGACACCTTTTAGTATCACCGTCTACCTTAGCGGGCTTGGTGCGAATAGGGTATCAAGGGGAGGACGTGGGATTGTGGCACCGCCTGCCCACCATACTCGAGCCCTATCTCTATGTCGTAGGGAGCTGTGCTGGGGTAGGGCCAAAGATATTGTGATGACATATAGGACTGGTTAGAAACAGAACCCACTTGCAAGCCCTTGCCAACAAGGGTTTAGGTGTTGGTGCGATGTAAGGTATCAAGGGGAGGACGTGGGATGGTGGCTCAGCCTTTCCGTCAGACTCTACTAGCTCTATCTCTATATCGTAGTGAGTGATGTGGGGCAACAGCAGTAGTGTGGATCGAAGCCTGACTGTTGGGTGTGCTCACACTCTCGTACATGGAGGTGCAGTGGCCGCCAAACCTTACCATTGTATTTTGCAAGTTATACCTGACCCAATTGTAATGTTATCTCATACATTTGTATGTTGCATTGGTCTTGTGCTTTACTGAGCTAAGTTATGAGTTCACCCCGTAAATATATATTCTTTTTCAGATGTTGATGCAGGTTACACTGTTGAGAACTTCATGACTGCCCTAGCGTACGGGACAGTGGCTGCTATAGATTCATAGACAGTAAAGGACTAATATGATGCCTCATGTGAGTGCTCTTACTGTGTATTCCTTCAGGGTTATTTATTTATTTATTTTAGTTAGGTATAGACAATGTAATAAATTATTATTTATGATTGTGGATGATGGCATAATTAAATTATTAAATTACAAATAGTAAACTCAGTTCATTTATTTATTTAAATTCGTTGTTATTTATTACTCTCTGATTATGGTTGGTTTGCTTGGGATGGTTTGTTGACACGGTCTATTGAGATCCTGGTGTGAGCCGTGGTCTGGAGATGGTTCACTCACACTTCTGGTTTAACCAAAATTAGGGTGTGACAGTTCAACTACCGGGTTATCTCTTTCATTTTTTTGGGTTTTTGGGTCAAAAATCCAGGTACCCGGGTTAAGTATATGGGTCAATGGGTTAGGTCTCTGGGCCCATCGACTCAGGTCATTGATCGATTAGTGGGCCAGTCCATGGGTCAGTCAACGGGTCATTGACTGGGTAATTATGTCACACGTGTTAACCCATACGTGTACCATGGATCTTGTCTTGGATCGGTTCTTGAGCCCAGTCGGTTCTGGATCGGGTTGACCTGGTCGAGTTGACTCCGATTTATGTATTAGGGTTACTGATTCATCACCGGGTCAACTTGGCAATGAATCGACGCCGTTAGAAAACCTTTTTTTTTCTTTTCCCCGCGAGTGAGATTCACTTACAGATACCGCCGGAGAGTGGCGGCGCGTTTGGCCTCCGGTTCTGACGATTTTTATATTGTCGGCTCCATCTCAATCTCCTCTTTCCAATGACATATGGCATGACATGTTTTGTTGGTTGGAAAAATTTCTTCGTGGGAAACTCCAACAAATTCGATCCAGATTCGAGAAGTTTTTCTTTTCAATTCAATCATTCATTTATAGGTCTTTACAATCAATCTCCATTGATCCTAGGTCTGTATAGTTAGCTCTGATACCAACTGTTAGAAATTATTGTACTTAGGTTTTGAATCAAACCCATTCTAATCCCGTACAGTTGTCCTAGAACACAATAGAGAAGCCATTAACTATGAATCATAAAGACATACCTGTTTGAAGATATCGATTCTCATTTACTCCAAGACGTTCTAAGCTTTGATCGAAATCCTTCGGCTACAGTCTTCCATAGCCTCCAGAAGATATCCTAATGTCTCTTGCTAATGGGTGCAGATGGAACTTATTAACTCTGGCTGTGGGGATTCTAACCCAGTATTTATAGAATACTGCTGTAACCCTAAAACCCTTCCCATAATAGAATTAGGGTTACCAAACCTATCCCATACCATGTGATGAATCAAACCAAACTGGTTCTACTGTGTTCATTGGACTCTTACTGAATAACTGATTTAGGTAATTAATTAAGCCCACTTAAATCTAACATTATTCATCTATATTTATTTGCGTGAAGTCTTCAAGATCCATCTCCAAAGACAAAGGGCTTCTATTTGAATTAGAGTAATCTCCGGATGTTATCGTCAACCATGACTAAGCTTGATCTGAACTTCCCACTTTATCATGTTGCTCATAATCTATGAGCTTGATCTCAACCTTAAAATATGATATAGAGATCACCACCGAATATTCTGGAAAACTTCAACGATGAACTTTGGATCAACATTTTTTTGGAACTATTTACCTTCAGTTCATATCCTCCAAACCCTTACCTTGTAAATTACCCAATTCAAATTTCACTGCAAGATGCGAGACCATACACCCCATTCCCCCATTAGTATCCATAGAAACCAAACTCATTGATAGAGAAAAAAATACTCAAATGCATGCATTTTGTGTAGCCAAGACAAACAATACAGGAAACCCAAAACAAAGTTTCTTCTCTGGTTCTTTATAGCAGGTAGCCTAAAGAGATAAAAAAAAAATGGAAGGGATTTGTTCATGTTTGAATAAAAGAGTGCGATCTCTAAATGAGAATCAGAAAATTTAGAATGTGAACAATTGCCGACGTCGATCGCTAAACGAAAACAGATTCGGAAAATCGAAAATGTGAACCACCGCCATCATCGATTGCTTGCAAACCTCCTCTCGTTTTTTTCTTCTCCCCCCTACAATTTCTCCTTTTCTTGATTTGTTCCCACTCCCCTCCCTGAGATTTTCTAAACAAATGAGTGAAGGTTAAGCAAGTAATTTTTATATTTTTCAATTTAAAATAACAAGGATATAAATGTTTTTCACTCTTTTGAGTTTCTACCATCAGTTAAATGGGTGCAATTGATGTTGTCAGAAAATCGTCGGGGGTAGGCGATATTAATCCAAACCCCTGGGCTAGTACATGAGATTTTCACTTATTAATATTATCCAGGACTCCAAATTGAATATTTGGTTAAGGCCATACGCCTTTACGGGCTTTGAAGTTTGTTATGACAAAAGGAAAAGACTAAGGCAGTAGGGTTGGGGTAATGGGTTTGATGCAAGAGTGAGCAATATATGGAGACGATGAGTCCAAACCCTAGATGTACATCCTGTTGTTGGGTTTTTTTTTTATTATTTACCACAGACTCTACTTTAAGACTCCTAGTCGATGATTCTTGCTTTATTAGGGTTCCAACATTTTGGGTGTTGTGTTTGAAAGTATGCAAGAAAGAGCTACAGCTAGAGCTAAGTTCCATCTTCTCATCCCTCTTAGTTTCATCCATGGTTGTTTTGGAAATCAATTTGCTGGTCTGAAATCACTTGCTAGGCCTGGGGGATGCTGCTCTCAAAGTTCCAATTCTTTTAGCCTTGCTTCTAACCGATTCTAGCCCAACATACTTGGATCAAACTCTATCCATCCATCTCGTTTTCTTCCTGAGATTTGGTATGTTAAGAGTACCCTTAGAGCGATTTATCCTGCAAAATTTGGGATTAATACTTTGTGTGGATTGTGAGTTCCATAGCCAAGTTCAGACCAGTTCTGGTGACCTCGGCCAGATTTAATTTCAGTGCTTTCCTATTGATTATTTAATCGTCCTTTTGGGTTGGAGTCAAGAATTGAAACTTAACGACCCACCTCCAGAAATTTCAGGTTGATGCGTTAGTGCTTAAACAATCCTGAACATTAGAATGATACATCCATCGAAAAACTAAATTAAGATGTTGTCGTGAAAGTAATGTCGCCGGAGTTTGCATAGGAGCCGATGATGGGGTTCCACTATTTTTCAAACGCAGGTTGGTTCACGAAAAGATTGAAGGGGACTCCACTCTTCATTTTATATGGATTGACTGAGGGTAAATGTGAAATTCTACTGTCTCATGTTAACACCGTTAGTTCATGATAGCTAAGCGTAATTTTGAAAGTGACTGCAAAAGTTCGTGTCATTTAACTAAAGTACAGAGGAGGTTAGTGTAATTTACCCCCTTTTTTTATTTTATTCCTTTTGTAAATTATGAAAAGCTTACTTTTGAAGCATTGTTGCTTACAGTTATCTCTGCCTTTGCTTTGTTCTTTGCATATGGAAACAAAAAATAAACCATGGTTGCTCACTGTAGCACTAGAGTGATGCGAGGATATTTAATTTGTTAGTGTTATTGGCAATAGTCTCATATTGCTAATGAGATTGGGGTCTTAGATATGGAGATTCCCTCCATTAATAGGGACAGTCACAGACTTGTCACCTGAAAAGATGAATCAGTCACCTGAAAAGAGGGATCAAGTCACCTAAAAAGTATCATGTATTGCTACATACACTACCACATATACACCACCTAATGATGGGCCTACATGTGAGGGGGAGTATTGGGAATAGTCCTACATTGTTAATGAGATTGGAATCTTAGGGTCTTATATATGGAGAGTACCTCCACTAATTAATTCGAACTTTTGAATTGAAAACTTGACAAGAGTTACTCTGATTTTTTTATTTTTCATGGGTTTGAAGACTTTTTATTTTATTCCCTTAATGTCCCCTCTCAGGTCCAATTGTATATTTGGTGTTTTTTGTCAGTTAAATGGAATAACTTTACTTAGAAACCCCTACTAATGCCACATTAGGTCCCCCACAATATCTTTATCTAATTGTGGTTATGTATATAAGTTGTAATGAGGATTGTGAATAAATAGTAATGGACATCAGATTTTCTTATTTTAATAGAAAATGAAAAAACAAGTAAAGGGTGTTTTGGTAAGCTATGAAAATGCTCTTTAATTGTTTTAATCATTTGAACCACAAACAAGATGACGACATTTAGACCAGCCCATGCATATGATTCACAATTTTACACTAGATCAAGGAAAACAAGAAAAGACATGTAGAGTTCCTCTGTCTCCTCTCACATGGAAGTTTGCTATAATCACCCTGCCCTGATCATTTTACACGTCATAGTATGGAAGACCGCCGGAGAGCAATCCCCAGTCTATTCAAGCACGTACCTCAATTATATTCAAACTTCTGTTTCCTTGATGAAATGTAACTCATCCGTAATGCGTATGTGGAGCGGTTCCTTCTTTAGCCTCGGACAATCCTTCACAGTCAAACGTCTGAGAAGTGGGCAATGCAAGATATGATTGCTACACACATCTGTTAATGCTGGTAGGAATTGTAGCCTTAAAACTTTCAGTTTCAGGAAAAATATCTCTCCACTAATATTTCTCCATTCTTCCTCCGCCTCAATTATTACTTCCATCATGTTACAGTTACAAACTTCAATGCTCTTCAAGTTATTGAAAGCTCCTGACATTCCCTTCGTAAAGACCATCTTCAATCTATGGCACTCCACTATGGTTATGTATAAAGAGTTGACCAAAGCAATTTTGTGATGTGGGACCAACACATATCCTCTCCAATTTTGGCAAGAACACAAGTCCTAAATCTTTTAATATAGTAAAAGAATCATAGTCAGTCTACACTCCATCCAACACCTTCTCCAAGTCGTCATAACACAATATAAACAAATGGTCTTCAACACGAGTGGGCACTGTAAGACCCACACTCCATGAACTTGATATAAACCTTCAATTCATATCGTAACAGGTATTCCAATCATCACCAAGTCAAACGGGACGAGCGGATGACAACTAGGTACGAAAACAGACCTAAAAGTATGATATTTTTCATACCCGTCTATGGTACCGGTCGATGGTACCGGTCAACAAGTATGTCTACGCGGGTAGACTGGTTAGATCTAGAAACGGATCTCTGCGAATCCCGCTTTCCAAATCTAGAGCCTAGGGACTTCCCTAACATAAAGAAACTTCCTAAACTCTATCCTACTCTATTTAAGGATCCTTAAACCTCCTTAAAACTCTTTGATTGATCCTCACAAACCCTAGAGAGGAGAAAGAGATCGAAGAAGGAGAAGGAACTAAGAAAGGTGGGAGAGGAGCCGCCGTTGGATGAAGAACACCATAGTTGCGAACCAACGGTAAGTGCTTAAACTTCTCACTAAGTTAAGCATTATAGATGATTAATCATGAATTGATCAATACCATGCAAGGCGAGGTATTGATCTAAAACCCTTAAATTTACCGTCAAACCCTAATACAGTCGATGAACCCTAGATTTACATTCTAAGCTGAGGATCATTGAAACTATGACTTGAATGGAACATGAAACAACTCTAAATCATTGCTCAGGCCTAGAATGCATAGGAGAAACCCTAGAACCAAAAATGGATGATCGACGGAAAGCGAACACCAAGATTGATGGTCTTCCAGAGGCATACCGGTCGACCATACCGGTCGCACCATATGCATGGGTACTGCGACCGGTACCTCTTGGGGACTGGTCTGTGGGGGACCGGTCGACCATACCGATCGCGCCTTGCCCTACAGTACTACGATCGGTATGCACTGTGAGGGTGTTTTCAATACCAATTGATTTCCGACCAACGTGAACCCTAAGAAAATTATTCTAATTCAACCCTAACATCGTGTAGGACCCTGTGTTAGCAAGTTTGGATTTGGTGACGAGGAGCAAGCAAACAATCGAGCGTCAGGTAAGGGAATCTAACCTAAACCCTAATAACTTAATAACAGTAAAACGTTGTTAGTAATTATGATTCTGTGGAATGGTGTTTGTGCATACTCACATGTCATCTTTACTTTCAGTTATTATATTGTTCATGCATACTCGCTATGCTAAGATGTGATTTTTAGGCATGTGATTATTTTCGATGGTGTGTGGAATCGAAAGGGCCTGGGGTCTGTGATCATTCCTCACACTAGTACCTTTTTGTATCGCTTCTGTCTTAGCATGCTTGGTGCGGATAGGGTATCAGGGGGAGGAAGTGGCACTATGGTCTCCGACCTAGCCACTAGGCTCTAGCCCTATCTCTATGTTGTAGGGAACTGTGCTGGGATAGGACCTACTGTGATGATATAGGATTAATTAGTTGCGAGCCCAGTTTACAAGTCCTCTCCAATAGGAGCTTACATGTTGGTATGGGTAGGGCATCAGGGAAAGTGTTGGCGGTGTTTGATCCGGACACTTTAGCTCTATCTCTATTCCATGGTGGGTCCATGTGGGACGAAAGTGGTGTTTGATCCATTGGACGGATTTACACACTCGTGTATAGAGGTGTGGTGGCCGCCAATCCTTTCTATAGCACATTGTAAACATAAAACCAGACTATAATGTGAATGTTACTCATGTATGATGTGTGTTGCATTGTCTGATTGTCTTACTGAGCTAAGTTGTGAGCTCACCCTTGTATATATACATCTTTTTAGATGTTGATGCAGGTTACACTGTCGAGGACTACGTGGATGCTCTAGTATATGGAAGAGCTGCTGCCCTAGAAGTCCAAGCAGGGGAGGACGAGCATGACGCTTCATGCGAGTGCCCTTTCTACGTCTACCTCTAGGATATTTGATTTGTTTATTTTATTTTTTTTCAGTTGGATTTATAAATGATGTAAGGATAATTATTTATGTTTTGGTGTTTTGAATAATTAGATAATTTATTTAAATTATCAATAGAGTACTCAGTTCATTTAATTTAAGACTTTCGCTGTATTTAATTATATTCTGATTATGGTTATGTACAATGGTTTGTATGAGTGGACACGGTCTTATTGAGATCCTGGTGTGAACCGTTGGTTCAGTGACGGTTCACTCACACTTCTGGTTCAGTCAAAATTGGGGTGTGACAACTTGGTATCAGAGCTCTTAGGCTCTGTCCAACAGACCATATTGGAACCTAACAGAGTCAATGAAATGAGATAGGTAAAATTTAAAAGCCTTAATAAAAACGCACCTTAAACATTTGTTTGATGCCTGAGACTAAATACTAAAGAGCATAATGTACTGTATTAAAAGTGAGAACCTAATAAATTGATATGCTCTAGTTAGGAGACCATAATGACAAGCGAGAATGATCATAAATTTTAATAACAAGTAAGAAGAAAAATCGTATCAAAGAATAAAGCATAAAGCATTCCAAGAGTGAAAAGTTAATTATGCTACAGGGTACAGTCCACAAACCAGACAGTTACCCTATTATAAAAGTCAATGTACTATGAGGGTGAGAAATATAAGGTGATCTATCATGGGGTTGGGGGCATCGGAGCAATGGGATCAGCAATGTCATAGTCCCGCTCATATGCGACCCTGAGCTAGTGTACCTGCTCCTGTGTGACTCTGAGGCTGCGAGAGAGGCTCCCTAGGTCATGGTTCATCTCGCGCTGGGCATCCCTAATCTCCATAAACATACCCATCACGGTATCAGGAGGAGACTGGGATGGTCCTGCTGCAGGTATGGTGTCACACCCCAATTTTGAACCAACCAGAATGGTGTGAGTGAACCGTCACTGAACCAACGGTTCACATCAAGATCTCGATAAGATCGTGTCTACTCATACAAACTATTGCACATAACCACAATCAGAATATAAATAATACAGCAGAAGTCTTTAAATAAATGAACTGAGTATCTATTGATAAATTTAAATAACATAATCAATTATCTAAATTTTCAAACATAAAATATAATATCCTAACATCCACTTAATCCAACTGAAAATAACTGAAAATAAATAGAAGTCAATCAAAGGTACACGTAGAAAGAACACTCGCATGAAGCATCATGCTCGTCCTCTCCTGCATGTACATCCAGTGCAGCAACACCACCATACGTCGGAGCGTTCATATAGTCGTACATCGTGTAACCTGCATCAACATCTAAAAACAACGTATACACAAAGGGTGAGCTCACAACTTAGCTCAATAAGACAATCAGACAGTTTCACAATATTATGAATGAGTAACAATCATTTTATGTTGTGGTATGGTTTAAGTTTGCAATGTGCTATAGAAAGGTTTGGTGGCCCCCGCACCTCTATACACGAGTGTGTGGCACCACACAGTAGATCACACTACCACCGACCCACATGCACCCATCATGGGATATAGATAGAGCTAAGGTATACCCTTACCTCCCCTGATACTCCACCCATACCAGTACCTAAGCCCCTACTGGCCAGGGCTTGCAAACTGGGCTCGCAACTAACCAATCCTATATGTCATCAATGTAGGCTCTATCCCAACACAGCCGTCTACGACATAGAGATAGAGCTAGAGCGTGCAGGCCGGGCTGGAGACCACAATACCTTACCTCCCCTTGATACCCTATCCGCAACTAGCACACTAGGATAGAACAATACGCAGGTAGACCATATCCCAA
Source organism: Protea cynaroides (assembly GCA_028583415.1). Classification (NCBI taxonomy): domain Eukaryota; kingdom Viridiplantae; phylum Streptophyta; class Magnoliopsida; order Proteales; family Proteaceae; genus Protea; species Protea cynaroides. Next base: position 56,955,367 of record CM053274.1, on the reverse strand, counting down.
CATAACTCCCTACGGCATAGAGATAGAGCTAAAGCATCGTGGCCAGGCCAGCGTCAACATCGGAGACCACAGTGTCACATCATCATGGCCAGGTCAACATCAACATCGGAGACCACCGTGCCATGACCTTCCCCTGGTACCCCACCCATACCAAGCATGTTAAAATAGAATACTACAAAAGGTGCCAGTGTAAGGAATGATCCCAGGCCCCATGCCCTTCGCACTCAAAACAATCACATGCCTAACAATCACATCCTATCATGCATGAACAATAATAATAATTGGAAATAAACGATGATATGTGAATATGCACAAACATCACATCATATATATTCAGGGTTATTAATAATGATTTACTGTCCATTAATTATTAGGGTTTAGGTCAGATTCCCTTACCTGACGCTCGTTTGATAGCTTGCTCCACGTCGCAAGATCTAAACGTGCTATCACAAAGTCCTACATAATATTAGGGTTCAATTAGAATAGTTTCTTAGGGTTTCACGTTGGTCGGAAAACCAACGAGGTTATAAAAATACACTCACAGAGCTGACCCGTGGCATGTACCGGTCGCAGTTCTGTAGGGAAATCTGGTAACCGGTATGGTCAGCCAGTCCCCGCAGACCATCTCCCCCCGGAAGGTACCAGTGGCAACATACCGGTCACACAGGGTTCAACCGGTATAGTCGATCGGTATGTCTCTGGAAGACCATACTTTGGGTTTTTTCGACTGTCGTCGATCATTCTCCATGGTTTCCAAGGTTTCTCCTATCCATTCTAAGTCTGAGCTTTGAGTTAGAGTTCTCTCCAACTCATTCAAATCTAGTTTTGATGATAATCACCCTAGAACTCGAATCTAGGGTTTGACGGCAAATTAGGGCTTAATGTCCAATTAGGCTTTGCATGGTATTAATCCAACCATACAACTATCCGAGAGTCATAGAGTAAGAAGAATGATTAAAACACTTACCGTCGACTGGCGTAAGGTGAGCGTCGTCGAACGGCAATGGCGGCACTTCCTTCTTCTTCCTAGCTTCTTCACCTTTCCAACCTCCTTCTCCTCTCTAGGGTTTGTGAGGAATAATGGAAAGGATTCTAGGAGCCTTAGAGGGGTTAAATAGGCTAGGATTAGGGTTTAGTAACCCTATTAGGGTTAGGAAGGTCCAGGTATTAGGGTTTAGGAAAGTGGGACCTGCAGAGATCCAATTCTGGATCATGCTAGTCTGCTGCGTAGACCATACCGGTCGACCGGTACCATCGACCGGTCAACATAAAATAATGATTATTTGACCGTCTTTGTTTTGATTTCGTACTAGTTTGTCATCCGCTCATCCCGTCTGGCACGGTGATGATCGGAAGACCTGTTACGACATGAAATCAAGGTTTAAATCGGTTTCATGGAGTGCGGGTCTTACAACTCCCCCATCCTTAAAAGAAATTTTATCCCCGAAATTTGCATGTAGGTCTCACAACTCCCCCACCCTTAAAAGAAATTTCGGCCTCAAAATTTGAACGTACCTTGATCGTCGAAAAGGTTAGGGTACTCCTTCCTCATCGCGCTCTCCTCCTCCCAAGTAATTTCTTCGACATCTTGGCTTTTCCAATGCACCTTCACATAATGGATATCCTTACTTCGAAGTTGTTGTACCTTTCGACTTGAGAGCATTACAGGCACCACTTCAAATGTTAAGTCTTCAGTCAAGTCTGGGGGTCTGCTGTCAAGATGTACGATGGATCCCTGACATACTTCTTCAATAATGATAGATGAAACACATCATGAACGCTTGACATAAATGGTGGTAAAGCCAATTGGTATGCAACATTACCACGTCTGGTCAATATCTCGTATGGTCCCACATACCTGGAGCATAGCTTTCCCTTCTTACCAAACCTTTTCAAACCTCGCACCGGTGATATCTTCAAGAATACTTTGTCACCCACTGCAAACTCCGGATCTCGACGTCGATTATCCGCATAGTGCTTCTGTCGAACTTGAGTTGTCTTTACTCTCTCCTTGATTTGATCAATTACTCGACAAGTTTCTTCAACAAACTCCGGTCCTACAATTCTTATTTCTTCCACCTCGTTCCATAACAGAGGTGTTCGACACTTTTTCCCATAGAGTTCTTCATATGGAGCCATCTGAATTGTAGCCTGATAGCTGTTGTTATAAGCAAACTCGATAAGTGATAGCTTCTTGTCCCAAGCTCCCTTGAAATCTAATGCACAAGCTCGGAGCATATCTTCTAAAATTTAAATAGTCCTTTCTGACTGCCCGTCTGTTTGAGGGTGGAATGCTATACTAAACTTCAACTTGGTTCTCATAGCTTTATGTAATCCTCCCCAGAACTTTGATGTAAAACGAGGGTCTCTGTCAGATACTATACTTTCTGGGACACCATGAAGTCTGACTATATTATCAACATATAACTTGGCCAGCTTGTCCATGGTATACTGAGGTCTGACCGCAATGAATCGAGTTGTCTTGGTGAGTCGATCGATGATTACCCAAACTACATCCACTAACCTTGGTGTCAAAGGTAGGCCAGTGACGAAATTCATAGTAATATAATCCCACTTCCACGCAGGCTCCGATAGTGGTTGCAGCAACCCTGCGGGTCTCTGCCTTTCTGCTTTAACTTATTGACAATTCAGACATTGGAACACAAAACGAGCTATATCCGCTTTCATACCCCTCCACCAATACAGTCCTCTTAAATCATGGTACATTTTGGTACTTCTTGGATGTATCGAATATGGAGTGTAATGAGCTTCAGTCATAACTCGATCTCTGATATTGCAGTCTTCACTCTCAGGTATACATAACCATCCACGATACCTGAGTACCTTGTCTAAATCCAAGGTAAAGTCAGGATTGCTCGTACCCTTCTCTAAGTTTTCTTGCACTGTCTTGAGATGTGGATCCTGTAGGATTTCTACCTTGACTTCATCAACTAGATCCGGTGAGATCTTCAAAGCTACGAACATCATGGTAAACTTATGAATTATGTCACACCCCAATTCTGCTCCAACCAGAATGGTGTGATGAACCGTCAATAAACCAATGGTTCAACAAGAATCTCACAATAGGCTATCCCACATATGATAAACCAAAACACATTCCACATTAATCAGAGGTAATAAAATAAATAGCGAAAGTCTTACAGATAATGAACTAAGGTCCAATCATGATAAATAATTAATATTCTATTTATTTCCAAGTAACCAAAACATAATTTAATACATATTACAATATCCAAATATGAAAACTAAACACTAAACGTATCCACCATTGAAATGCTCGTTTAACGAACTATGTTCGTCCTCCACAGCTTACTCATCATAGCCGCCACATGTTCATATGTTGGCGTGTCGACATAATCTTCAATTATAGTACCTGCAACATCAGAAACTAAAAAGAATTGTGCGCACGAGGGTCAGCTCTCCAACTTGAGCTCAGTGAGAAAACAAAACAATGCAACAAACATATGCATGCAGTCAAATCATAACTTTGGTCTGATTTATAGTTTGCACTGTGCTATAGAAAGGATAGGTGGCCGCCGCACCTCTATGCACGAATGTGTGGAAATGCCCAATGAAAACGGCACCGTCGCCCCACAAGCACCAAGAATGGCACAATATACACCCCATGAAGAATGGTCATGGCTGTACCGATTGATACCATACCAACAAATAAACCCCTGCTGGCTAGGGTTGCAAACTGGGCTTGCAACTAACCAAATCCTAATGCCAAACAGTGTATCCAAGGCCTCACCCCAGCATCCCTCAGAACATCCATAGAAATAGAGATAAGGCCCCCTGGTAGAGTCAGAGACTACAAGGACCGAGACCACCTCCCCTGATACTCTACGACATAATAGTTCTGCTAAGGTAATGGCGATACGACGACATCAGTGGACATGACTTGAGTAGACCATGGCACAATATACCCCGATGAGAACGGCTTTGAAGTACCGGTTGATACCATCCCTATCCGCACCATGTACACCAGCCAAACACAAACATTCACATTCCTATTCCTACCATCATCAACATCATCATGTTATAATCAATAAATTTAAATATGCATGAACAGTAATAATAGAAATATTGGATGACATGTTGAATGCACATTACAAGTATACACGCATATCAAAATCATGGTATTGGACTCAAGAAATAAAAATAGTTTGTTATTAACCAATTAGTTTAGGTCTTGTTCCCTTACCTTAGCTTGTTAATAGATCCTTTTCCAAGCTTTAACATCACCTTTATAATGTTATTACATTGCTAGAAGACCTAACAAAGTCGATAAAATTTAATTAAAATTTATTCTAATTTTTAAAAACCATTCTGTTAACTGAGGGTCGGAGGTACGGTCAGAGTCATGATCGACCCTGGGTGTGACCCTCCCCAAATCTGGACTTCCAGAACCCTGAGGGTCGATACTCAGGTCACATAGGGTTAGATGGTCATCGACCCTCTGTGCGACCCCCTATGGGTTTTGGTCAATTTGCCTCCTTTTAGTCCATTCTTCGTGTTTGGGGTCCTATGGCTTGCTCTTACGGTCCATTCAACATACATTCCATGGTCTAGAACCATGAATCATCCACCTATACAGCTTTTATGTATTCTCCCATGATTTTCCATGGAAACCTAACCATGGGTTGATGGTTTGGGTTTCTCCGAGATCATATTCTCTTCATTACCTAACCTAAGGTCTGTAGAAACTCATGGAATTAGTATCCATACCTGAGAATAATACTCCTTCTCTGCAACTCTTCTTCTTTTTGCTTTTTTCTCTTCCTTGCTTCTCTTCTTCTTCTCTTCCTTCTCTTCTCTTTCTCTCAATTCAATTAGGGTTGTAAAAGGAGTGAAAGAGGCTTAGGGACGTCCTATTTATAGAGTAAAACCTCCCAAAATAAGTCCCATTGAGTTTAGGAAAGGTTCCAATCGAAATTAGGAAAGTTTCCTAATTTTTGATTCGTGCTATTTTTCCCGAATACCGAGGGTCGATGGGAGGGTCGGACAATTTGTTACACCCCAATTCTGATCCAACCAGAATGGTGTGAGTGAACCATCATTGAACCAACGGTTCACACCAGGATCTCGAATAGGCCGTGTCCACTCATACAAACCATTCCACATAACCACAATCAGAATATAAATATACAGCGGAAGACTTTAAATAGAATGAACTGAGTATCTATTGATAATTTAAATAAGTATCCAATTATCCAAATTCAAACACATAAAATAATATCATTATATCTCTTTAATCCAATCGATAATAAGGAAAATAAATAAATAAAAACCAATCAAAGGTACACGCAGAAAGGGCACTCGCATGAAGCGTCATGCTCGTCCTCTCCTGCCTGTACACCCAAGCAGCAACATCACCATAAGCCGGGGCATTCACGTAGGCATCCACAGTGTAACCTGCATCAACATCTAAAACAATGTACGTACAAAGGGTGAGCTCACAACACAGCTCAGTAAGACAATCAGACAATTTCACAATATTATGCATGAGTAACAATCATTTTATGCAGTGGTCTGATTTTAAATTTGCAATGTGCTATAGAAAGGTTTGGTGGCCCCCGCACCTCTATACACGAGTGTGTGGCACCTCATGGTTCACACCCCCATCGGCCCACATGCACCCATCATGGAATAGAGATAGAGCTAAGATACCCACGTACCTCCCCTGATACTCTACCCATACCAGTACCTAAGCCCCTACCGGCCGGGCCGCAACCGGGCTCGCAACTAACCAATCCTATATGTCATCAATGTACGCTCTATCCCAGCACAGTCGTCTATGGCATAGAGATAGAGCTAAGGCATTCCCATACCTCCCCTGATGCCCTATCCACAACTAACCCACCAGAATAGAAACAATACGCAGGTAGACCCTATCCCAACATAACTCCCTACGGCATAGAGATAGAGCTAAAGCATCGTGGACAAGCCAGCGTCGACCTCGGAGACCACAATGCCACATAACCATGGCCAGGCCAGCATCAACATCAGATACCATCGTACCACGACCTTCCCCTGATGCCCCACCCATACCAAGCATGTTAAGACAGAATACTACAAAAGGTGCTAGTGTGAGGTGCGATCCCAGGCCCATGCCCCACTCTACACACTAACGAAAACACTCACATGCTTAACAATCACATCCTATTAATGCATGAACAATAATAATAACTGAAAGTAAAGGATGGCATGTGAATATGCACAAACATCACATCATATATATTCAGGTAATTAACAACTTACTGTCCATTAATTATTAGGTTTAGGTCAGATTCCCTTACCTGACGCTCGTTCGATAACTTGCTCTACGTCGCAAGGTCCAAACGATATGTCACAAAGTTCTACAATATTATTAGGGTCTCATTAGAATATATTGTTTAGGGTTTCATGTTGGTCGGAAACCAACACGGTTACAAAACACCCTCACAGAGCTGACCTGTGGCATGTACCGGTCGCAGCTCTGTGGGAAAGACTGGCGACCGGTATGGTCAGCCGGTCCCCACAGACCAGCCTCCCGAGGGATACCGGTGGCAACCTACTGGTCGCACCATGTGCAACCGGTATGTCTCCGGAAGACCATACATGGGTTTTCGACTGCCGTCGATCATCCTCCATGGATTTCCAAGGTTTCTCCTATCCATTCTAAGTCAAAACTTGGAGTCAGAGTTATCCCCAACTCATTCAAGTCTCGTTTCAATGAATATCATCTCAAAACTCGAATCTAGGGTTTGACGGAAACATAGGGATTATTGGCCAATTTAGGGTTTTAGATCAATACCTACTTTGCATGGTATTGATCCACCCACACAACTAACATAGGATAAGAAGAATAGTTAAAACGCTTACCGTTGACTGGCGTAGCGTGAGCTTCGTCGAACGGTAATGGCAGCACCTTCTTCTTCTTCCTAGCTCCTTCTCCTTTCCAACCTCTTTCTCTTCTCTAGGGTTTGTGAGAGACAATGGAAAGGATTTGAGGAGGTTTAAGGGTGTATTTAAAGGCTAAAATTAGGGTTTAGTAACCCTACTAGGATTAGGAAACTTCTAGGATTCGAAATCAGAAAAATGGGACCCACAGAGGCCAATTTCCAGATTCCCGCACTTAGCTGCGCAAGCCATACCGATCGACCGGTACCATCGACCGGTCAACATAAAATGATGACTATTGGTCGTCTTTGGTCCGATTTCATACCTGTTTGTCATCCGCTTGTCCCGTCTGGCCCGGTGATGATCGGAAGACCTGCTACGACACAAAACCAAGGTTTAGACCGGGTTTACGGAGTGCGGGTCTTACAACTCCCCCACCCTTAAAAGAAATTTCATCCCCGAAATTTGCATGTAGGTTTCACACAATTCATAGACCCCCTGCGACCCCTGGTCATGGGTCGATGGGAGGGTCGATGGGAGGGTCGGACCTGTCTGTTAAAACCTACGACCCTACCCTCATTTTGACTGTTTTTTAGTAAATTTTCATATTGGGTCTTGGTTTTTCTTCACACACTTGTTCCACTTGGCTTGACCATGATATGTAGACGGGTCCCGACACAAAATATAAGGTTAGGCCGGGTTCGTGGCGTGCGGGCCTTACAACTCCACCACCCTTAAAAGAAATTTCGTCCTCGAAATTTAAAAGTACGGATCTTACAACTCCCCATCCTTAAAATAAATTTTGTCCTCAAAATTGAACGTACGGATCTTACAACTCCCCCATCCTTAAAATAAATTTTGTCCTCCAAATTTGAATTTACTTCGGAGTCAATAGGTGAGAATTCTATTTCCGCATTGCATCTTATTCCTCCTATGCACTCTTCTCCACGTCTTGTCTTTGCCAGGTTACCTTCATATAATAATTATCATGGCTTTGGGAACATTGTACCTTCCCACTAGTGAACTAGGCTGGTACCACTTCAATAGTTAAACATTCTATCTAATCCAGTGATTCCGTGGTCAATACCTTTGATATGGATCTCCAATGTACTTCTTCAATAGAGATACACGAAATACATCCTGCACACTAGACATGGATAGCGGTAACGCTAATTGATATGCAACTTTTCTATGTCTCTCCAAAGTTTATAAAATCCGACACATATATAGGATACAACTTTCCCTTCTTGTCTAATCATTTCAAACTACGCATAAGTGATATCTTCAAGAACACTTTGTCACTTATGGTGAACTCAAGGTCTTGGTGTCTCTCCTGACAATCCTGAGCTATCCTGCCCCTTTTCTTTGATCTTGTTTGCCACTCGATAGTTTTCTTCATTAGACTTGGGTCTCAAAATTCTTCATTCACTAACTTCATTCCAAAAGAAAGGAATTTGACATTTCTATCGTATCTGCTTCATAGGTAACATTTACATGGTAGCTTAATAGCAACTTCAATTCACGGTGACTTCTCAACTCAAGCTCCTTGAAATCAATTTTACAAGCTCGGGGCATATCTCTTAGGACCTGTATAGTCTGCCCCGATTATCCGTCGGTTTGGGGTAAAGTGCAGTACTAAACTTCAACTTTGTCGCCATTATTTTCTGTAGATCCTCCCAAAACTTCGAGATAAGGCATAAGCCTCTGACCGACACTAAGCTTTCATGCATACCATTCATTCTGGAAATATTATCTATATATAGCTTGGTTAGCCGCTCCAAAACATACCGAGGTCGTATCGCAATGGAATAAGCTATCTTCATAATGCGATCAACCATCACCCAAACCATGTCAAGCAATCTGGGAGTCAGTGGCAATTCATTGGCATAGTTCATTGTACTGCAGTTCCACTTCCAGACTAGCTCCGATAGTGGTTATGGTAAGCCATGTTGGTCTTTGTCTTTCAGCCTTTACTTACTGATAATTTAGACACTTGAACACACACTAAACCACATTTGTTATCATTCCTCCTTACTAGTACAATCTCTTCAGGTGTTTCTTACCATACGATTACTTCTATCTTAAAGGGGTCCTCTTTAATCCCTTTATATGATGCTACGGGATCCAAGAAGATCACTTTGTTTAATCAGGTCTCATATTTCTTGGACTTGGCGTAAAGCTTTTCATTTCTCAGTTGTTGTAAAGCTGTTCTAAGATCCGTGGTATGAGTTGCTTCATTCTTGGAATAAACCAAAATATCATCTATGAAAACTATGATCGACGTGTCCAACATGTCATGAAACACCCAGTTCATCAGTTCCATAAAAGATGTAAGGGCATTGGTTAATCCAAACATCATAATCGAGAACTCATAATTGGCCAATCTTAGTTCTAAAACTATCTTCGAGATATCGCTATCCAAATTCTTCAGCTGATGATATCTTGATCGAAGAACAATCTTAAAAAAATATCTTTGCTTATTGCAACTGTTTAAACAAGTCATCAATCTGAGGTTGTGAATATCGATTCTTGTTCGTGAGCTTGTTAAATTCTCGATAGTTTATACGCAGACAACACTACCATCCTTCTTCTTCACGAATTGCATTGGCGCTTCCCATGATGCAATACTTAGCCGATTAGAACCCTTGTCTAATAACTCTTGTAGTTGAGTTTCAATTTCTTCTACTCCGTAGGAGCTACTCTACAGGTGCCTATGACACAAGTATCATCCTGGGTAACAAGTCGATGACGAACGCGGTCACATGATCAGATGGTAACCTAGGTAAGCCTAGAACGCATCGAGAACTTATGCGTCATATCAATACCTTCCATCTATGGTGCTTCTTTGGTAACGTATACCACAGATACCATGTATCCAACTCATTTCTATTCAAAGCATCTCTTCGCCTTTAGCATAGAGAGGATCAGCTTCTGCTTACTAGGCAATATGCTTCCAATAAAACCAAATTATATGCCATCTTTATTCTTAAATGATAACCTCTTCTATGCACATAATCACTTTGTAGAGTGTTGAGACAACTAGTCTATTCCCAAGATGACGTCAAAGTCTGCCATCTCAAGTTTATTTAGGTTGCGTCCAAATTTCATCTGTCCATACGATTTGGACATTCTTCGTAACACTCATCCAATACAACATCTAGTCCAAAAAGGGCTTGTACTAGCAAAATCTGGTGTAACTGTCTAAGGAGCTTGTCTAGTTCCTTTATCTCTTATGATTTCTCGAAGACTATCGTCAAAATCTCATATTACACTTATTAGCTTATATTTCTTTTATCCTTGTTGTTCTACCCTGATCTTTCTTTCTTATACCTCGAAAAATATCTTGTGATTGTTACTTCATATCCCAAGTCTATCTATAAGCATTAGGGTATATGCTTATAAATTCATTAATTCTGTCAAACTGTCTTGGTCTTTGCTTAATCATTTCCTTTAACATTGGGCGTAACTCAGTATTACTTGTACTAATCTGAATACTATCAATGCCATGATTTTTTACTTTATCCTTGTATCCACTCTTAGATTTGCCTTTAGGAATCTTCTGCTTTGTCAAAATTCATATTGATATAACCATCTTTAACTTTACTTAAGTGCTATCTACTCTTTCCTACTTACTCTTGATAGTTTTCACTTTTTTTTTCTCATGCACTCTTTTATAGATATGGCTCATATCCATCCATTTAGAAATCTCAAAATAGATTCTCCATTACTTCATCTGAGGTTCATTGGCTATAGCATTTAATTTGAATCCAATCATCTTTCTTCTAATAATTCCATTATCACTAATCATCTTTATCAACAAAGGTCAGGGAATGTATGAATCAAAATGTTCATCCAAAAGTGATTCAATTCCTTCTATTGCTTTAGCATAATGAAAACACTAGCTTTATCTAGTGAACCTAGGTTTAAAGAATCAAGTGTAAATCTTTGGTAATCCAACCGGCATCCAAAGGTCATTAGGTCGCACGGTGGTCCAAATACAAGAAAATAGAGGTTTTACAGTCCTTAACATCATGGTTACAGGTTCTATCAAGTATATAATGCCATTGGTCAAGACACTACAAGAGTAAATCTAGAGAAGCTTTCATACATCAATAAATCAGGTATAAATCTGGAGAAAGATTTCGTACATCAATAATTCAGGTATAAATCAGAAGATGTACACTCAACATGATTAAACATTTAACTGTTCATTCAGTTCATATCACTATTCATGTTGTTGATCATGAGAGTGGCTCAGATTGGAATAATCAGGACTAATACTAAAGAAACAATATCTATAACTCCAATTGACAGGTCAAATCAAGAAGGTATCCTGTCAATGTACGAGAAATTAAAATCTGGTATGTGCATCCTCAATAATCATAAGAGTAAATCAATAATGCACCGCATCCTATATAAACCTATCTAGATATATGGCCATAATAGATTTGATCCTTTGTTGAAACTGTCCGAGGTATCATCTTCAGAAGACATTCTTTAATCCTTGGTCGAATCATTTTGTCATGATGCAGCTATCCCATACATTGGTGGCTGATAAGGGTAACTACCTTGATACACTGCTTGTTGTGCTCAAAATTTCTGCACTGGGGTATGCATTACTGGGACATGCTGTATGGTAGGCACTGTGTTATAGCTAACATGTGTTGGGGTACAGTGATGCTATCAATTGGTACCATACTTGGTTTGACTCGGAGATGTTGATGTAGCATCGGCAACTTGGGTATTGATTTACATAGCAACTTGCATAGTCAGTCTCATCTGTTGTTGCTCTTGTATTTTATTGGGTCAAGTTTATGACAACAATAACCAAGGTACTTAATAGTCCAGGTGGTTGGCTGGAGTGGTCTGGTTGTTCACCTCCTTTGATTTGCTCTAATCTGATTATCAACTCAGACGAGTTTTCATTACCCATTCTTGACCCAGATAGTGGTGGGGTCAAGTTGCAACATCTCTTCATAATGCTCAGTGGGCAATGGATCAGCGTATAATGGATCTCACTCTGAATCTCCACATCACCCAGGAGTATAGCTTTATCTTCTTTATAGTTGCTCTTATTCTTAATGTGTGACCATTATTCTCTTATCTCTATTTGGATTTAGCCCGAGACCTTTCCCTTGACCTTTACAGGGAATTAGGCATTACTAGCCGTTTTTTCCTTCCTTTGTCATACGTCGAATTTCACATCTTGTGAGTACCAACTCGGCATTCAATTTTTTTGCTTTACAGATGCTTCCTTCTTCTTACAGTACTATATCCTTTGTATTCCTAGATAACTGCCCGACTTATAGATAATACCCTATATTATTTGTTTATCAGGATGAATTTTGGTCTTCTCTTTCTGTTTGATTGTATATATATGGTTTCACCTTTTATATGTACATTATTGTCTTGTTAAGTTCTGTCTCAACCAACACAGGTGCTTATGGTGTGTTTGTATTAAATCTTTTAATTTATCCTAACTCAGTTCATGGACTCCAGTGGTAGTATTCAGGTTCAATGGGTAAGGCCTACGAGAGCTCTAATACCAAGTTGTCACACCCCAATTCTACTCCAACCAGAATGGTGTGATGAACCGTCAATAAACCAATGGTTCAATCAGGATCTCACAATAGGCTATCCCACATATGATAAACCAAAACACATTCCACATTAATCAGAGGTAATAAAATAAATAGCGGAAGTCTTACATATAATGAACTGAGGTCTAATCATGATAAATAAATATTCCATTTATTTCCAAGTAACCAAAACATAATTTAATACATATTACAATATCCAAATATGAAAACTAAACACTAAACGTATCCACCATTGAAATGCTCGCTTAACGAACTATGTTCGTCCTCCACAGCTTGCTCATCATAGCCGCCACATGTTCATATGTTGGCGTGTCAACATAATCTTCAATTATAGTACCTGCAACATCAGAAACTAAAAAGAATTGTGCGCACGAGGGTCAGCTCTCCAACTTAATCTCACTGAGAAAACAAAACAATGCAACAAACATATGCATGCAGTCAAATCATATCTTTGGTCTGATTTATAGTTTGCACTGTGCTATAGAAAGGATAGGTGGCCGCCGCACCTCTATGCACGAATGTGTGGAAATGCCCAATGAAAACGGCACCGTCGCCTCACAAGCACCCAGAATGGCACAATATACACCCCATGAAGAACGGTCATGGCTGTACCGATTGATACCATACCAACTAATAAACCCTGCTGGCTAGGGTTGCAAACTGGGCTTGCAACTAACCAATCCTAATGCCAAATAGTGTATCCAAGGCCTCACCCCAGCATCCCTCAGAACATCCATAGAGATAGAGCTAAGGCCCCCGGTTAGAGTCAGAGACTATAAGGACCGAGACCACCTCCCCTGTTACTCTACGACATAATAGTTCTATTAAGGTAATGGCGATACGACGACATCAGTGGACATGACATGAGTAGACCATGGCACAATATACCCTGATGAGAATGACATCGAAGTACCGGTTGATACCATCCCTACCCGCACCATGTACACCAGCCAAACACAAACATTCACATGCCTATTCCTACCATCATCAACATCATCATGTTATAATCAATAAATTTAAATATGCATGAACAGTAATAATAGAAATATTGGATGACATGTTGAATGCACATTACAAGCATACACGCATATCAAAATCATGGTATTGGACTCAAGAAATAAAAATAGTTTGTTATTAACCAATTAGTTTAGGTCTTGTTCCCTCACCTTAGCTTGTTAATAGATCCTCTTCTAAGCTTTAGTATCACATTTATAATGTTATTATATTGCTAGAAGACCTAACAAAGTTGATAAAATTTAATTAGAATTTATTCTAATTTGTAAAAACCATTCTGTTAACTGAGGGTCGGAGGTAGGGTCGGAGTCATGATCGACCCTGGGTGCGACCCTCCCCAAATCTGGACTTCTAGAACCCTGAGGGTCGATACTCAGGTCACATAGGGTCGGATGGTCATCGACCCTCTGTGCGACCCCCTGTGGGTTTTGGTCAATTTTCCTCCTTTTAGTCCATTCTTCGTTTGGAGTCCTATGGCTTGCTCCTACAGTCCATTCAACATACAATCTATGGTCTAGAACCATGAATCATCCACCTATACAGCTTTTATGTATTCTCCCATGGTTTTCTATGGAAACCTAACCAGGGGTTGATGGTTTGGGTTTCTCCGAGATCATACTCTCTTCATTACCTAACCTAAGGTCTGTAGAAACTCATGAAATTAGTATCCATAACTGAGAAGAATACTCTTTCTCTGCAACTCTTCTTTTTTTTTCTTTCTTCTCTTCCTTGCTTCTCTTCTTCTTCTTTTCCTTCTCTTCTCTTTCTCTCAATTCAATTAGGGTTTTAAAAGGAGTGAAAGAGGCTTAGGGACATCCTATTTATAGAGTAAAACCTCCCAAAATAAGTCTCATTGAGTTTAGGAAAGGTTCCAATCGAAATTAGGAAAGTTTCCTAATTTTTGGTTCGTGCTATTTTTCCCGAATACCGAGGGTCGATGGGAGGGTCAATGGGAGGGTCGGACAATTCATAGACCCCCTGCGACCCCTGGTCATGGGTCGATGGGAGGGTCGATGGGAGGGTTGGACCTGTCTGTTAAAACTTGCGACCCTACCCTCATTTTGACTGTTTTTGAGTAAATTTTCATATTGGGTCTTGGTTTTTCTTCACACACTTGTTCCACTTGGCTTGACCATGATATGTAGACAGGTCCCGACACAAAATATAAGTTTAGGCCAGGTTCGTGGCGTGCGGGCCTTACAAATTAAACCTTGCTCGACTGGATCTTCTGCAGTCTCTATTATGTATTCTTCATCGCCTACAATTGAACTTGAGGCTGCAGCACATAATGCGGCATTTGTATTTGGTCCTGCCTCAGGTTTCGATGCCCACTTCCTGCTTAAGGCGTCAGCCACAACATTTGCTTTACCCAGATGGTACTGGATGTCACAGTCATAATCTTTTAATAACTCTAGCCATCTCCTCTGTCTCATATTCAGATCCTTCTGAGTGAAAAGATAAGTTAAGCTCGTGTGATCTGACTTAATCTGAAACTTTTCACCGTACAAGTAGTGTCTCCAAGTTTTGATGGCATGTATAACCGCTGCTAACTCTAAATCATGGGTTGGATAATTCTTCTCATGCTCTTTTAACTGTCTTGATGCATAAGCAATTACCTGTTCTCCTTGCATCAATACACACCAAAGACCCAACCCTGAAGCATCCGTATATAAGGTAAACGGTACGCTTGGTTCTGGGATGGTCAAGATAGGTGCAGAGACTAGTCTTGACTTCAAAGTCTAAAAGCACTTCTCACACTCATCTGTCCATATGAATTTCTCTCCCTTCTTGGTTAGTCTGGTGAGTGGAACAGCGATCCTAGAGTAATCCTCCACGAATCTTCTATAATAACCAGCCAACCCAAGGAAACTACGAATCTCTGCAACAGATTTTGGTGCTTTCCAGCCTACTATAGTAGCTATCTTACTTGGATCAACCTTGATACCATCTTCAGATACTACATGGCCCAAGAAATCCACTTTCTTCAGCCAAAACTCACACTTCTTGAACTTAGCATAAAGCTTCTCCTTTCTCAGTCGTTGTAGGGCTGCTCTCAAGTGTGTTGCATGAGTCTCTCTGTCCTTCGAGTAGACCAATATGTCATCGATGAATACGATGACCGAAGTGTCCAACATATCATGAAACACTCAGTTCATTAGTTCCATGAACGACGCTGGTGCATTAGTCAACCCGAACGACATAACTAGAAACTCATAATGCCCATATCTTGTCCTGAAAGCAGTCTTCGGAATATCTCCGACCTTGATCTTCAGTTGGTGATATCCTGATCGGAGATCAATCTTCTAGAAAACCTTTGCACCCTGAAATTGATCGAACAGATCATCTATTCTAGGCAAAGGATACCGATTCTTAATCATTAATTTGTTCAACTCACGGTAGTCGATACATAGCCGTACACTTCCGTCCTTCTTCCTGAAAAATAAAATAGGTGCTCTCCAAGGCGATATGCTAGGTCGTATGAAACCCTTATCTAATAATTCTTGTAATTGGGTCTTCAACTCCTTTAATTCGGTAAGGGCCATCCTGTACGGTGCTTTAGACATCGGCGCCGAACCTGGCATAAGGTCTATCACAAATTCTGTAGCCCTGTCTGAAGGTAAACCAGGGAGATCCTCTGGAAATACATCTGGAAACTCTCGCACCACATCTAGATCTTCCATCTTTGGCACCTCAGTAGTGATGTCGACTACAGACACTAAATACCCCACTCCCCCCTTCTTTAAGTATCTCTTAGCTTTTAGGGCGGAGAGGATCAGCTTCCGCTTCCTAGGTAACTTGGTCCCAGTGAAGCTAAAATCCTTTCCCTTTTTATCTATAAGCACAAGCTTCCTTTCACCACATAATAGGCTAGCTGAATGGTGGCCTAGCCAGTCCATTCCCAAGATGACATCAAAGTCTGCCATCTCGAGTTTTACCAGATTGGCTTCTAAGTCTCGGCCCTCAATACAAACTGTACACGGCCCATAGTATTCAGTCAAAGCCACCTCGACTCCTAACGGAGAGGGAACTATCAAGCTTGGGTTCAAGTGCTTGATCGGTAATTCCATTCGCTTCCCAAAGAAAATAGAAACAAAGGAGTGCGTGGCCCCAGAGTCAAAGAGTACTTTGGCAGGTATACTAGTTACATTTATAATTCCTGAAGTTTTTTATTGTCCCTTGGTTCTACATGCTCACATACACAATGAAATAGCAAGCTAAATAGTAAGGGGTAGAGTCATACCAGTGACCACATCAGGTGATGCGGCTGCCTCTTTGGTGGTGACAGCAAATACTTTTCCTTGCTGTGGAGGTTACTTCTTATTTAGAGTGCAGTTCCTTGCAACATGACCCAGTTGCTGGCAGTTATAACATTTGATATTCGGGTTGGGTCCAGCGAACTGTGGCACAGGTGGTGCCGTGTTGTTCCTTGCAGGCACTGTAGCGGACTGAGCCCTGTATCGGCAGAAAGGTCTATTGTTACCGCCACTTGAAATCTCCGTAGCGGGTCTCTTCAATCCCCTGTTCTGTGCAAAGAAGCTGTCCCTCTGACTAGATTCTATCACTCTTGCAACCTGTACAGCCTCATTATAAATTTTCTTGTCCAGACCCAAGATATGCTCTCTGATGCTTCCACGCAGTCCCATGGTGAACCTACGTGTCTTGGTCTCTTCCTCTTGCATACTTGCCGGTGCAAAGAAAAATAACTCTTCGTACCTCTGCTGGTAAGGATCCACAATTGACTGAGACTGCTGCAGATTTAGGAATTCCTTATCCATCTGATCTCTGAAACTCTTTGGGAAATATTTATCGAAGAAGGCTACCTTGAACACTGCCCAATCCACCTGTGTATGCTTTGTCTCCAGATATGCCCATGTAGAATTCCACCAAGCATTCGCATCCTCTTTTAGCATATGAGTGGCAAACAGTACCTTCTCATCCTCTGTACAAGTCATCAGGCAGAAATTCTTCTCCATTTCTGCAACCCACTGTGCTGGCCACAATGGTTTCCCTATCTTACCTGTGAATGTAAAAGGCTTCAAACAGTGCTTATGGTGTGTTTGTATTAAGATTTTTAATTTTCCTATCTCAGTTTATCGACTTAGTTAAATGCAATATGGTTTGTTGGACAGAGCCTAGGAGCTCTGATACCAAGTTGTCACACCCCAATTCTGAACCAACCAAAATGGTGTGAGTGAACCATCACTGAACCAACGGTTTACACCAGGATCTCGATAAGACCGTGTCTACTCATACAAACCATTGCACATAACCACAATTAGAATATAAATAATACAGCGGAAGTCCTTAAATAAATGAACTGAGTATCTATTGATAAATTTAAATAACATAATCAATTATCCAAATTTCCAAACATAAAATATAATATCCTTACATCCACTTAATCCAACTAAAAATAACTGAAAATAAAAAGAAGTCAATCAAAGGTACACGCAGAAAGAACACTCGCATGAAGCATCACGTCCTCTCCTGCCTGTACATCCAGTGCAGCAACACCACCATACGCCGGAGCGTTCATATAGTCGTCCACTGTGTAACCTGCATCAACATCTAAAAACAATGTATACACAAAGGGTGAGCTCACAACTTAGCTCAGTAAGACAATCTGACAGTTTCACAATATTATGCATGAGTAACAATCATTTTATGTTGTGGTCTGGTTTAAGTTTGCAATGTGCTATAAAAAGGTTTGGTGGCCCCCGCACCTCTATACATGAGTGTGTGGCACCGCATAGTAGATCACACTACCACCGACCCACATGCACCCATCATGGGATAGAGATAGAGCTAAGGTATACCCGCACCTCCCCTGATACTCCACCCATACCAGTACCTAAGTCCCTACTGGCCAGGGCTTGCAAACTGGGCTCGCAACTAACCAATCCTATATGTCATCAATGTAGGCTCTATCCCAACACAGCCGTCTACAGCATAGAGATAGAGCTAGAGCGTGCAGGCCGGGCTGGAGACCACAATACCTCACCTCCCCCTAATACCCTATCCGCAACTAGCACACTAGGATAGAACTATACGCAGGTAGACCCTATCCCAACATAACTCCCTACGGCATAGAGATAGAGCTAAAGCATCTTGGCCAGGCCAGCGTCAACATCGGAGACCACAGTGTCACATCATCATGGCCAGGTCAACATCAACATCGCAGACCACCGTGCCACGACCTTCCCCTGATACCCTACCCATACCAAGCATGTTAAAATAGAATACTACAAAAGGTGCCAGTGTAAGGAATGATCCCAGGCCCCATGCCCTTAACACTCCACACACCAATGAAAACAATCACATGCCTAACAATCATATCCTATCATGCATGAATAATAATAATAATTGGAAATAAACGATGACATGTGAATATACACAAACATCACATCATATATATTCAGGGTTATTAACAATGATTTACTGTCCATTAATTATTAGGGTTTAGGTCAGATTCCCTTACCTGATGCTCGTTTAATAGCTTGCTCCACGTCGCAAGATCCAAACGTGCTATCACAAAGTCCTACATAATATTAGGGTTCAATTAGAATAGTTTCTTAGGGTTTCACGTTGGTCGAAAAACCAACGAGGTTATAAAAATACACTCATAGAGCTGACCGGTGGCATGTACCGGTCGCAGCTCTGTGGGGAAATCTGGCAACCGGTATGGTCAGCCAGTCCCCATAGACCAGCCCCCCGGAAGGTACCGGTGGCAATAACCGGTCGCACATGGTGCAACCGGTATAGTCAACCGGTATGTCTCCAAAAGACCATACTTTGGGTTTTTTTCGACTGTCGTCGATCATTCTCCATGGTTTCCAGGGTTTCTCCTATCCATTCTAAGTCTGAGCTTTGAGTTAGAGTTCTCTCCAACTCATTCAAATCTAGTTTTGATGATAATCACCCTAGAACTCGAATCTAGGGTTTGACGGAAAATTAGGGTTTAATGTCCAATTAGGGTTTTAGATCAATACCTGCTTTGCATGGTATTGATCCAACCATACAACTATCCTAGAGTCATAGAGTAAGAAGAATGATTAAAACACTTACCGTCGACTGGCGTAAGGTGAGCGTCGTCGAACGACAATGGCGGCACTTCCTTCTTCTTCCTATCTTCTCCTTTCCAACCTCCTTCTCCTCTCTAGGATTTGTGAGGAATAATGGAAAGGATTCTAGGAGGCTTAGAGGGATTAAATAATCTAGGATTAGGGTTTAGTAACCCTATTAGGATTAGGAAGGTCCAAGTATTAGGGTTTAGGAAAGTGGGACCCGCAGTGATGCAATTCTAGTTCTTGCTAGTCTGCTGCGCAGACCATACCGGTCGACCGGTACCAAGACCGGTACCATCGACCGGTCAACATAAAATAATGATTATTTGATCGTCTTTGTTCTGATTTCGTACCTGTTTGTCATCCGCTCGTCCCGTCTAGCCCGGTGATGATCGAAAGACCTGTTACGACATGAAATCAAGGTTTAGATCGGGTTCACAGGGTGCGGGTCTTACAACTCCCCCATCTTTAAAAGAAATTTCGTCTCCAAAATTTACATGTAGGTCACACATATGGGCTATGGTTCCGGTGTCGGAATGTCCTCCATCTGTTCATCATCATCACCCCCTATCTCTTTTGCATAAGCCGCATCGGCTGCTGTTGCTGCTGCTGGAGCTACCGCTACCCTCCTAAGCGGATGAGGACGAGCCTCTAACTCCTCATCACTGATCGGCAGGTTATCCATCTTCATCCAGACAATGGCAACCCAGTCAATGTCTGATGTCATGGTCTCTTCAATCGCAATCTCATCCCTCATGTCCACTCGAAAGTGCTGCAGGAGTGTAGTGATAGGCCGGCCATATGGAAGGTTGCTTATCTGGTCAGGCATGGTAGCCTGACGCATGGTCTTGATGATAATATAAGGAAGACAAACCAGCTCCCTAGAGCAGACACAATAAGTCAGGTACTGGGTGAGCTAAGATAACTCACTATAATGGTCGCTCTAAGGAACAATATCATGCTGGATAATGCGGCAATATACTCGAGGAACAGGTCTCAAACTGGCAGCTTTCATGGGAGCCCCTGGGTTAAGGATTTGCTCTGAAACCTCCTGGCGTAGATCATCAGTAAGGAAACCCTTCATTTTGGGAGCGCAGTAAACCAAATCACCATCATTAGGGATCCCCAAGAGATCAGCGAACTGGTGAGTGTCGAAGGATATGGGGACACCTTTGACAAAGCTGGTGAGGCGGAGGTCCCTACACTGGCTGAAATCGTTAACATCCCCCTCGACCTCCAGGTTAGCATAGAAGTGCTTGACCAGGTTGGGTCGGGTAGTCACTGTATAGGTGATAACGGGTAACCACCCAAGTGCACCAAAGGCTGCTTCAACATCGAATTGCTGTAGCTGCCCCAGGTTTACGCAGCATCCAGATTCTATGTTTTTCTCTTCGAACCATGGGAAACGGGCTTGCGTCGTCACCGAACGAAACCACCACTCATCAAACTGCGGAACTGATAAGTGTGGACGGTTCATGCCCGGAGCGTATGCATGCTTACCAGCACCTCGATGACGAGACATTGTTTAACTACAAAACAAAACAAAACAATGAGAATTAGTCAAAAATTTTCAAAATTTCGATAGCATAACGACAGTATTTCAAGAAAAGGCTTCAAACTCACCCAAAATGTGGGAAGGAGGACTTATGTAACCATTTAACAACATATAGAGACCAAACAATCATCAAACAAGTAAGAAATTCAACAATTCCAAGAAAAAAAATTGATTTTTGACCAAAACCTAGGTAAAAAATCCAAAAATTTTGATTTTGAGAAAATCATACGGTGGAACCTCAAATAAGTTAAGGGCTTTTGTTCATAGAGGTCCCAAAACTATTTCTAAGCCGAAGGAAAAGAGTTCCTACGGTTAGAATCTTCTAAACCAAGAAAAATCTAGTATTTGGGCAAGAAACCATGAAGAAACGATGTAAAATGGAGAGTGGAAGGAAGAACCTTACTTGGAGATAATGTTCAAATTTTTGATCAGAAGAGAATCGCTCCTAAAGTCATCGGTCGGACTGTAGCAATGCACCAAGTCAGAGAGGAATAGCCACCGGAGAGAATGGAAAGAAGAAAAGTGAGAAATGACTCAAAATCATGATTTTTAAAGCTTATTAGGGCATACCGGTCGACAGTTTTGCCATATACTGGTTGACCGGTACCCCTGGGTATATCGACCGGTACCTCTCGGTCAGGAGAAAATTCCTGACCGGTCGACCATACCGATCACACCATACCCTACAAGGCTGCGACCAGTACATCGACTTTTACTTCTAGGGAAGTCCGAGAGGTTTCTCCGCCTGGACATACCGGTCGTGCTACAATATACAGTGCCGCGACTGGTATGTTGAGACCGGACAATTATTCTAAGCCCAGAAAAGTTTGAGAAAATTTTTAAAAATTTTGATTTAAAGTTTCCATGACAATTTTCACCTCGCACTGTTAAAAACTAATACTATTATGACAAATGTGACTATTCCAATGTACCTCATGTGTTATGTCTTCTTCTCAGATCCAAACAATAAAGAGTAATCTAAGATGGCAGGCGGAAATGGTCGCAGAGGTTCACGAAAATGTCACCACTTAAGGGTGCATCAAACCGAGGACAATGTGGAAACAGGAAACGTTGGTGAGCAAAACCTGAACCCAGAAGATGGAACCCCAATTAGAGATGTAAATGGATCAAATTTGGAAACTATCCGAATTTAAATCCGTATTCAAATTACTCCATCCGAATTTGAATCCGGCTCCATCGGATGTGTTAAAACTCACATCCGAATTCGAATCCAAACTTTAACCAGATATCCGGTTAAAATCCGATTCGAATCCGGATTTATTAAACCTGTTCATGTCCTACTAGTCATATGGGTACTCATACGGTTATGATTGTTTAAACACCATAAAAAATAATATAATTCTGATTATAAACAAACCCATAGTTCATGTCTACTACTCAAAAAGCTCAAACACCAAGATGACCATGATTTTCAATTACCTAGCTTAGAGTTCATTGATTATGAATGAAAAAAAATCTGATCCCATCCATCAAAACAATCCACAAAATAAAGGTTTGTGCTAGATATGTTCAGTCATAGTTTCCCACAAAAGAAAGGACAAATAGAACAAATTTATCAAATACAAGATGTCTTTGAACACGAATAAACCATGAAAGACAAATAAAAAAAAATTAAACATAGACACGACATTAAGAAAGATAGACTAAAAATCTCTTCATTGCATCTTAAGTTCCTCGTTGTCTTCATCCCTCTCTATTCCAAAAGCATCCTGCAAGAAGGAATAAGTAAACTTTAATAGCCTCACAAGGTTTATGCAATAAAAGAAAATTAAGAAGGATAAACTAAGAATAATAAGAAAAATTCAATAATCTTACAAGATTTCACAGCATTTAATAGAATCAGATGGATCTAGAAGGTCATGCATCCACAGTGTTAGCTGATACATTAGATACACATGACAAAAAAAAATTAGTATGAATAAAAAAAATTATATGTTATAAGGTTTTAGAATAGCTAAATAAAAATATAAATACTTACAAGATTTATATGATGGCAGCCAATCCTTTAAGAAAATTAATGCTTCTACAATATCTGGAAGTAACAAGGAACGATACTCAGTTATTAATCTACCTCCAACACTAGAGGCTGATTCTGATGCAACAGTTGATGCTGGATGGATATCACGCACCATCATAGAAAGAATTGGAAACTTTGGACTGTTGTGTTTCCACCAATTCAAAATATCAAACTGATACTCATCATCAGTAGCTGGAAATAATCCTTCTTCTAAGTACATATCCAATTCAGTCTTTTGGTGGCTCCTTACACCCCCAGTACGTTCTTGAATGAATTTAAAGAACTGCTTGTTCCCAAATATCGATTTATCATTCGTGGAATGTTCATCAGAGTCCTTTCCACGGGCACCAATACTTTCGGATTCATCTCCAACTACACCACCAGAATTACTATACTTGCTTGCATACTCAGAAAAGAGGTCAACCACATCATTTTTTTTATCTTCCTAACGTAGTATTCACAATCATCCTCATAAATCATTTGCAAAGCATACTCGACGAGTTGTATCTTGTAGCGAGGATCAAGGACAACCCCAAGAGCCATAAATAAATTGGTATCCCTCCAATACTTATCAAACTTCAATCTCATTGTGCAAGCCATAGAACGAAGACAACCATCATCACTTTGTTCCCATCGGAGTAAATTGTTTTAAACATCACACACACTTTTAAAGTAGAAGTTCGCAGTAGGATACTTGGTTCCAGATACGTGCTTTGTGGCATCATAAAAGACTTTTAAACACTGTTTAATTTTTTTTGCACTTACCCCACTCATCTTCAGTTTTTCAATTTTTTTGCACTTACCCCACTCATCTTCAGTTGGCAAGGTCTTGAAATTAGTATCCAATCTG
The DNA here is from genome assembly GCA_028583415.1 of Protea cynaroides. Taxonomy (NCBI): domain Eukaryota; kingdom Viridiplantae; phylum Streptophyta; class Magnoliopsida; order Proteales; family Proteaceae; genus Protea; species Protea cynaroides. Next base: position 56,931,342 of record CM053274.1, on the reverse strand, counting down.
CAAGATGCTCAAATGCATCCCTTACCTCCAAATAATTATGAAGCATTTCGTATGTCGAATTCCATCTTGTTGGGACATCCAAAGAGACTTTCTTTTTATTTGACAATCTACATTGAGACAATGCATTCTCTCATTTTTCAAATCTTGATGGTGATAAATTAACCCATTTAACCATATTTCGAATCTTTATCAAAGAATCTCTAATTTCTTCCAACCCATCCTGAATAATTAGATTCAAAATATGTGCACTACAACGCATATGAAACAATTCACCATTTCTCAACAAAGTTTTTTTACGCCCAATCCATTGCTTTAAATGCCTAACCATGACATCATTAGTAGATGCATTGTCCACTGCAATGGAAAAAATTTTCTTATCAAGATTCCAACTCAATAACTGAGCTTTTATACGCTAACCAATAGCCTCTCCAGTATGGGGGGTTGGAAGCGGCTTATAAGAAATAATCTTCTTATTCAAATTCCACCCTTCATCGATATAATGACAAGTAACCACACAATAACCCAAATTTTGATGTTCTGCAGTCCACAAGTTTGTTGTGAGACTAACTCGGGAGGTTAGTTTATCCAAACATTCATACAACTTCCCCTTGTCTTCTTGAAAATCATCCATAATATCCTTTCTCACAGTAGCTCGCGAATAAAATTTGACCATAGGATTTATGTTACGTATATAAATTTGAAAATATTCATACTCAGCGATATTGAATGGCAAAGAATGTTTGGCAATCAATCGAGCAAAATCTTTTCTAGTAGTTACTGAATCAAACTTGAAATTGGCCAATTTAGGGGTTGACTCTTTACTACTCTTAGACATTGATATAAGCTGCTGGCCAACATCTTTTTGGGTCCTCCTGCTACATGTTTTTCTATGAGTATTTAAATGACTAGTACCCATAGCACTTGAACCATTAAAAATCCTTCCACAGTGTTTGCAAGAAGCTGTCACAGTTTTGTCCCCATTTACAACTCTATTAAAGTCATTCCAAACCTCAGATGTAATTTTTCGACGTTTGGATTGAGATGGTGTTAATTCTACATCCACAGTTGTTTTGTCTTTTTCTTTGTCCTTCTCACTAGCAATGGATGGGTCAATAGATTCAATACCCTCATTACTAACTATGGGTGTAGCAACATTTGTCGGAACAATAGAAATTGATCCAACATTATCAATATTTCCTTCCATCCTTATTTTGATATAAGTCCCTATTAAGTGTCAAATAAATAATTATCAACAATTATCCAACAAGAAGCTAACAAAAAATAAAAAAAGACATGCACTTCTATGATATAATTGTAGTGAGATTTTTTTGGATCCTTAGGCAAAAGACAGAATTAATTTCAGCTAAGATACTCAGATTTATGTAGCAAAAAATTAAATGAGCTAAAGCTTCATTAAATTAAGCTAAGCTAACTTCTGTAACATCCTCTTAAATTCGAATCAATCTTTTGGGGTTGATGTGCAAGCAAGTAGGGGGATGGGTTCTGCCATCAACCCAAGGTTCCTTTCAATCTTTCATGGTGTATTGATAGTGGCGTTCATGACCATAGAGCCCTATAATCCCATAAAACCTAAATTCTAAACCCTAGAACTTTAAACTCAGGAATCCTAAACCTGAACAAAGTGATGAGTTCCAAACCCTAAACTCAGGTTTTGGGTTTAGAACAAAGTGATGAGTTCTAAACCATAAAACCTAAATTCTAAACCCAGGGATCCTAAACCTGAACTCAGGAATCCTAAACCCAAAACTCAGGAATCCTAAACTCAGGAATCCTGAAAGGCTAAAATATGAGTTCACAAAATAGCTAAAATATGAGTTCACAAACTGAGAACCCTGGTATCTCAGGGAAGCAACAGTCACAGTGATGAGTTCACAAAATAGCTAAATATAAGCATCTAAAAACAGAGGAAAATTTATCCAAAACCAAAAAGCTATTGAAAAAAACCCATTTTGGATGCTTAAATCTAAAGGTTATAAATAATACACCATACCTGAGTCGCCGGCAGTATCAAAGAGGAGAAGAAGGAGTTGCAATCGGTGGTTCGTCGGCGATAAAAAGTCGACAATACTCAAAGCCTTTAACAAACTCAAACTGAGAACGAAGAAAAGATTGATAATGTTGACTGTTGAGAATTGATTCTTGAAGGAGAAGATAAGGATGATGGCTGCCGCTGATAGCAAAATAACGTTGAATCAACTGATGTCGCTGAGAATTAAGAGCAAGAATCACAACTTCCCAAGGTAGAGGCGGAGGCGGAGCTGAAGCCATTAGGGCTTTTACTTGTAGACTTAAAGTCTTGTGATTCACAGATTCTGAGGTAAGAAATTAAGAAGTGGAAGAGCTGAGGAGTCGTCCATGCCTCCAACTTCCAAGGCTCTGTTCTTGGGAGCTGAATCCTGAAGAAGGAAACGAAAAACCTAAACAGCTAAACCTAAGTGGTATTGAGCAATGAGAAAGTTAATATGGTAGGGTTTATCAGTTTATGATATTTACGTAAATACGTAATTATGTCTTCTACACAAATAACAAACGGAGTGGATAATCCGCTCCGTTTAGATAGAATCCGAATTCACATCCGGCTCCGGCTCAAATTATTCGAATCTGCATCCAAATCCGATTGTTCAGATTCGGATGCTCTTAAACGGTTACGGATTCGAATCGAATCCAGATTTTCGGCTATCCATTTACATCCTTAACCCCAATGAGGGATGATGGGGACAGGACACCAATGAGAAATGGTAGAGAAGGGCAGAGTCACAGAGCACCAACAAATCTGCCAGGCCCTCCTCACACTAACTCTGAGACTATTGTGACGAATCTGGTCTACCAGATGGAAGCTCAGTAGAAGACGTTCTTGAACGAGATGCTGAAGATGTTCAGGCCACCGGGATATATCCCTACAGAAGGTACGCCTGAGTCTGAGGGAAATAACACAGCACTGCTAGTGGATGGTAGCACTGGGTCAATGGGTCAAGAACAGAACCCACAACTACCACACCAATTTCCAACATCTTCTGCCTATCAAGGGATCTATCCGTACCCACCACCATGGTATGGAACAAATGCACAGGGGTAGAATGACCTAAGTCGAGCGGTGGATAGGTTTTTGAAATTGAAACCCCCTACCTTCACAGGGAAACCAGGAAAACCACTGTGGCCTGCACAGTAGGTTGCTGAGATGGAGAAGAACTTCCATCTGATGACTTGCACCGAGGATGAGAAAGTGTTATTTGCTACACACATGTTAAAGGAGGATGAAAATGTCTGGTGGAATTCTACCCGGACATACTTGGAGGCAAAGCACACCCAGATCACCTGGAAAATATTCAAGGGAGCCTTCTTCGATAAGTACTTTCCTAAGAGCTTTTGTGATTAAATGGAGAAGGAATTCCTTAATCTGCAACAATCCCAGTTGACTATTGATGTGTACCAGCAAAGGTACGAAGAGTTGTTTTTCTTCGCTCCAGCAAGCATGCAAGAGGAGGAAACCAAAATCCATAGGTTCACTATGGGATTGCGAGGAAGTATTTGGGAGCACGTCTTGGGTTTGGAGAAGAAGGTGTATAACGAGGCTGTGCAAATTGCTAGGGTGATTGAAGCAAGCCAAAGAGACAGCTTCTTTGCTCAAAACAGGGGACTGAAGAGGCCTGCTACTGAGACTTCGGGTGGAGGGAACACTAGACCATTCCGCCCCTACAAGACTTAGTCTGCTGTGGTGCTAGCAAGGAATACTACTACACCACCACCATCACAGGTAGCTGGTCAAAACCCTAATGTCAAATGTTTCAACTACCAGTAATTGGGCCATTATGCAAAGACTTATACTCTACCTAGAAAGCAACCGCCACAACAAGGGAAGGTATTTGCAGTCACCACTGAGGAGGCAGCCGCATCACCTGATGTGGTTTGGTACGATTTCGTTCCTTACTATTTTGCTTATTGATTTGTTATGTATGAACTTGTAGAACTAAGGGATAATTAAACTCCAGGAATGGTAGATATAGCTGGTGTACCCGCCAGAGTACTCTTTGACTCTGGGGCTACACACTTCTTTGTTTCTATGTCTTTTGGGAAGCGATTAGAGTTACCTGTCAAGTCCTTAACCCCAAGCTTGTTAGTTCGCTCTCCATTGGGAGTAGAAGTGGCGTTAAATGAATGCTATGGGCCACACTCAGTTAGTATAGATGGGCGAAACCTAGAAGCAAATCTGGTTTAACTCGAGATGGCAGACTTTGACGTCATCTTGGGAATGGATTAGCTAGCCCAACATTCAGCTAGCTTATTATGTGCCAAAAGGAAGTATGTTTTTAAGGATGATGAAGGAAAGGAGTTTAGCTTCACTCGAACCAAATTACCTAGGAAGCAGAAGCTGATCCTCTCTGCCCTAAAAGCTAAGAGATGCTTAGAAAAGGGAGGAGTGGGATACTTAGTGTCTGTAGTCGACATTGCTGCAGAGGTGCCAAAGATGGAAGATCTAGATGTGGTACGAGAGTTTTTCGATGTATTTTCAGAGGATCTACCAGGTCTACCTCCAGACAAGGCTACAGAGTTCATGATAGACCTTATGCCAAGGTCAGCGTCGGTGTCTAAGGCACCTTATAGGATGGCCCCTACAAAATTAAAAGAGTTGAAGACCCAGTTACAAGAACTACTAGATAAGGGTTTCATACGACCAAGCATATCATCATGGGGAGCACCTGTATTGTTCGTAAAGAAAAAGGACAGTAGCATACGACTATGTATTGATATCGAGAGTTGAACAAGTTAACCATCAAGAACCGATACCCTTTGCCTAGGATCGATGATCTGTTCGATCAGTTGTAGGGTGCAAAGGTTTTCTCAAAGATTGATCTTAGATCAGGGTATCACTAATTGAAGATCAAGGCAGGAGATATTCCGAAGACTGCTTTCAAGACAAGGTTTTCTCCATTCTTCTCTTTTGTCTTCAACTCAACTCGCCTCCATTAAGTTGCTACAGTATCGACCGCACAAGTTTGGTGATTCTTTCGTCGATCCACGACCAATGTTCCATTCTTCCAGGTATGTTCCCTACTAGTCTCTTTTTTAAGCTTTCATATCTAGGTTTTTCTCCATTTATAGGGTTTTCTTCAAATTACTATTTTTCTGACCGTAAAAATTTGATTTTTGTTGGCGGCTTTTGCTATTGGCCACCCAATGGATGAAAGCCCTCAAGAAAATTTGAGTTTCATCGGTTAGTTTATTAGAAACTTGAAAATTCCCACTTTTGACCTAAATTTTGGGGTTTGTTCCCAATTATCAAAATTTCTATAAATTTGACCTACTTAGTTTAAATTTTCGATTGTATGAGCCTTGCAGGATCGTTTGGGACCTATGTAAGTCCTCCTGCCCAACTGTTTGGGTGAAAAATGAGACTTTTGGCCAAATCACACCGTCATAATGCTAAAATTTTGAATTTTTACTATATCTGATGTATTACTTGTTGATCTATGTCTTTGCAGATAACATGGCTCACACTAAAGTCCCCAGAGTTTATGATCCCCATCACTTTCGGTGTATTGAAGCAGAGACACGGTATGCTCGGTATGAGCGTAAGAAGGTGGAAGGGGGTCGTTGTGTCAACTTGGCTAACTTAGCCCTATTTGATGTGGAGGGCGCATTCGGTGATATGGACTGGATTCCTATGATCTTATATGAGGGTTACACCTGTCTTGAGTTGGTGAAACAGTTTTACGATAATTTATAGATGGAGGGTGACCCAGAGGACATAGATAGGGGTAGAGAGCTCAGGATCACCAGTTTTGTTAAAGGGTGGAGATCTCCTTTAACTGTCAGGAGTTGGCTAATCTCCTAGGTATCTCAAATGATGGTACCTTAGTATACTGTACACCCAAGGAACCCCAGTTCCTGTCAGTAAGAATGCGTGCAGAGATTGACAGCCAGATTCTTAGGGATGATCGCTGGCAGATGAAGGCATTCAACCTACGGTCGGAACCCCGAGTGTATTGCAAGATTATTCAGCACAACCTGATTCCTCATAGTGGACACTATGAGAAGGTTTCACAGTTGACCCAGTACCTCCTGTACTGCATCTGCGGTAGGCAACCTATCTGCCATCCTTATATCATTATCAGGACTATGTTCCGTGCCACGACGCCTGGACTGGTGGGTAACCTACCCTATGGGCGTTTGATCACCACTCTGCTCACTCGCCTGCAGGTCGACTTGGTTGATGAGAGGATTCATGAGGATACTTTTTCGTCTGACCTTGATTGGTAGACCATCTGCAGGATGGGGATGCAAGATGCTCAGGTCAGTGACGAGGAGAGAAACGCTATGGTGTGTCCCCGTACTCGAGTTGAGATAGTAGATGCGGAAGCGGCACCAGCAGCAGCAGCAGAGGTCCACGAGGGTGATGCTGAGGAGGAGGATGATAGGATGTTCATGGACGTGGACGCCATACCTCCTCCATCACCACTGCATTCCACTGGAGCTGGCCCTTCTCGGGTTCCTTCCCACTCAGCTGGTCCATCGCACCCACCACCAGATAACGTGATGGGGTTGCTGCATGAAATTTGAGAGGCCCAGCATGCTACTGATCAACGGGTAGTGGATCTGGTAGCTAGTCTCCAGATGACCCAGACTCAAGTAGCCTGGCTTACGAGGGTATATGCTGAGGACTATGATTGAGATCGTGAGGCACCTCCTCCTCCAGCACCCCCAGCTCCATGATGCATTTATTTCTTTTTTACTTTATAGTACAGAGCAACTGTTCGGATTGTGGACCGTACTCTGATTCGGATATATGTTATTTTTATTCTCATTTGATGTATACATGAAACTTGTTTTTTCTTTTCATATGTGCATTATTCTCTGTCTTAGTTATTGTCTCAAACAATACAGGTGCTTATGTTGTGTTCTTATTAAAGCTTTCAAATTTTATCTTAACTCAGTTCACGAACTCTTGTGGAAGTATATAGGTTTAATAGACAAAGCCCGAGAGCTCTGATACCAAGTTGTCACACCCTAATTTTGAACCAACTAGAATAGTGTGATGAACCGTCTATGAACCAATGGTTCAACTAGGATCTCATATAGGCCGTGTCTATTTGATTAAATCAAATACAACCACAATCATAATCAGAGTAAATAAATAATAGTGGAAGTCTTTAATATAAATGAACTGAATCTAACAGTGATAACATAATTAATTATCCAATTATCTTCGAATGACTAAAGACCCAAAATAAAATAAAATAAATAAATAAATCAATTACATGTTCCGATAAATCAAGAACTAAATCTAATAAAAAACACATGAGTTACACTAGCACGACGAATCATGCGACTCCACCATAGCTTCCACATCAATAGCAGCAACATACCCGTACACTGATGCACTCATATAATCTTCCACAGTAGGACCTGCATCATCAACTGAAATATTCGACGTCGAAAGGGTGAGCATACATTATGGCACAGTGAGCAAACAAAACAATGCAACAAACATATGCATGCATTTAATTCATATCTTTGGTCTGGTTTATAAGTTTGTAATGTGCAATAGAAAGGATTGGTGGCCGCCGCACCTCTATACACGAGTGTGTGAAGCCGCCCAATGGATCAAACACCATTGTCATCCCACATGCACCCATCATTGAATAGAGATAGAGCTAAAGTGCCCGGATCAAACACCGCATAACACTTCCCCTGATGCCCTATCCATACCAACACATAAGCCCCTATTGGCGAGGGCTTGCAAACTGGGCTCGCAACTAACCAATCCTAATGTCAAATAGTGTATCCAAGGCCTCACCCCAGCATCCCTCAATACGTCCATAGAGATAGAGCTAAGGCCCCCTAGCAGAGTCAGAGACAATACGGTCCGAGACCACCTCCCCTGATGCCCTACGACATAATAGTTCTGCTAAGGTAATGGGGATACGACGATATTAGTGGGCAAGACTTGAGTTGAGATAGAGCTAGAGTCTGGTGATCAGGATGAACCACAGAGTCACGTCCTCCCCCTAATGCTCCACTCGCATCAAGCACACTAACCACACATGTCACACCCCAATTTTGTACTGTTCAGAATGGTGTGATGAACCGCTAATAAACCAACGGTTTAACTAGGATCTCAAATAGGCTGTGTCCGTTTGCTTAAACCATACACATCCACAATCATAATCAGAGTAAATACACAATAGCGGAAGTCTTCAATATTAAATGAACTGAGAATCTAAATGTGATAATCATAAATAAAATACCAATTATCTTTCATTGACTGAGACATAAGTAAATAAAGTAATCAATTACATTCACTCAATAATCCAACTAAAATCTAATAAAAAACGCATGAGTTGCATTCGCATGACGAATCATGCGTCTCCATTATATCTTCTGCGTCCATCACCGCAACATGCCCAAATGCGGGAGCACTCATATAATCTTCCACGGTCATACCTGCATCATCAACTAAAATATTCAAATTCGAAAAGGGTGAGCACACATCACGGCTCAGTGAGCAAACAAAATAATGCAACAAACATATGCATGCATTCAATTCATATCTTTGGTCTGGTTCATAAGTTTACAATGTGCTATAGAAAGGTTCGGTGGCCGCCTCGCCTCTTTACACAGGGTGTGTAAGCCCACCCAATGGATCAAACACCATTGTCGTCCATATCCATCCCACCATGGAATAGAGATAGAGCTAAAGTGCTTAGGACCGCACCACATCACACTTCCTCTGATGCTCTACCCATACCAACACGTAAGCCCCTGTTGGCAAGGGCTTGCAAATTGGGCTCGCAACTAACCAACCCTAATGTAAATCAGTGTATCCAAGGCCTCACCCCAGCATCCCTCAATACGTCCATAGAGATAGAGCTAAGGCCCCCCGACAGAGTCAAAGACTACACTGTCCGAGACCACCTCCCCTGATGCCCTACGACGTAATAGTTCTGCTAAGGTAATGACGATACGATGATGTCAGTGGACAAGACTTGAGTAGAGATAGGGCTAAAGTGCTTAGGACCGCACCGCATTACACTTCCCCTGATGCCCCACTCGCATCAAGTACACTAACCACACATAAACATTCACATGCCTATTCCTAGCATCATCATCTTCATCATGTTGTAAATAAACTGAATTAAATATGCATGAATAGTAATAACAGAAATAGTAGATGACATGTGATATGCATATTACAATCATACAATCATAGAATCATACATGGTATTGGACTCAATAAACAAAAATAGTTTATTATTAGCCAATTAGTTTAGGTCATGTTCCCTCACCTTTGATTGAGTGTAGATCCTCTTTCAAGCTTTAAGAATCACTTTTATATCACTAGGAGAACCTAGCAAGTCAATAGATTTTAACTAGAATTAATTCCAATAATTTTAAGCTTGCTGTATAGCTAGGGTCGCAGGTAAGGTAGCAGTTGTCTAAGACCCCAGGGTATAGGGTCGGTCATAGGGTCGGTTACCCATCGACCCTAGTTGAGACCACAGCCTCCCTAGACTTCCCGAGAGCATGGGGTCGATCCTATAGTCTAGTAGGGTCGGTTACTAATTGACCCTACGTGCTACCACACATAGTTTGAGTCAACCTTTCATCCTACAGTCTGTTCTTTCATGTTTGGATCCTTTGGCTTACTTTTATAGTCCATTCAATGATTGTTCTATGGCTTAAAACTCCAAGTTACACACTTTACTTTGTTTACAATGATTTCCCCCATGGATTCCATTGGAATTTATCCATGGATGGATGATTTGAGTTTCTCCTAGATCCTACTCTCTTCACGAACTATTCTAGGGTCTTACATAACTCATGGAGAATGTATTCATACCTTAGGGTTGTTGAGATTCAGAGATTTCTCTGAATTTCTTCTCCTTAGTCTTCTTCTCCAATTCTCCTTCTCTTCTCCTTCTCTTCTCTTTCTCTCACTTTCAATTAGGGTTTCAAAAGGAGTGAAAGAGGCTAAGGGACGTCCTATTTATAGAGGAAAACCTCCCAAAAGAAGTCCCGTCGAGATTAAGAAAGGATCCCCTTGAAATTAGGAAAGTTTCCTAATTACGGTTTCAATTTGTCATCCTAGGGTCGATGCTAGGGTTGCAGGACCCGTCGACCCTAGGGTCTCAAGTCATCTAACCCTCGGACTAAAAAGTCATGGGTTGGACTCTATTGAGGTGGGGTCGACCCTACCTGTTTAGGCATGCGACCCTACCCTCAAATTTACTATTTTTGGGTCAATTTCATACCTGATCTTGTGATTTCCTTCACGCACTTGGTTCATGTGGCTCGACCATGATAGGTAGACCTGGTACAAGGTGGTAAGACTGGTTAGTTTGATACGGATCTTACAACATACATACATTCACATGTTTATTCCTAGTATCATCATCATCATCATGTTATAAATATACAGAATTAAATATGCGTGAACAATAATAACAAGAATATTGGATGACATGTGAAATGCACATTACAAGCATACAAGCATGAAATCATTCATGGCATTGGATTCAATAAGTAAAACAGTTTATTATTAGCCAATTAATTTAGGTCTTGTTCCCTTGCCTTTGGTCCATGGTTGTTCCTCGTCCAAGCTTTGTAAATCATTTTTAGACCACTTAAAAACCTAACAGATTTATAGATTTTAAATTAGAATTTATTTCCATTAATTTGGACTTCCAGAAGATGAGTGGTCGCAGGTGCGGCTGCACCTGTGGCCTCAGTTTCTGCGACCACAGGGTGTGTGGTCGCAAGGTGTGGTCGCATATCATGCAACCATACATGCTACCACACCCTCCCTAAATTTTCCCTAAGGGCGTGTGGTCACTATGTGTGATCGCATATTATGCGACCATACATGCGACTACACCCTCCCTGGAACTTTCCCGAGGGTGTGTGGTCCGTTATATGGGTCTCGTGTGGTCGCATATTCTGCGACTACACATGCGACCACACCCTCCTTGGAATTTTTTTGAGGGTGTGTGGTCGATTATGTGTGTCTCGTTGGTCGCATATCATGCGACCACACATGTGATGGTCGACTTTTCACTCCCAACTCAATTCCTTCATGTTTTGATTCCTTGGCTTATCATCATGATCCTTCTTATGATTGTTCTATGACTTAAAATTCATATTTTACACAATCCATCATCTTAATAAATTCCCTCCATGGATCTCTTAGAATTTGTCCATGGTTTGATGATTGGGGTCTCACTTTGAATCATTATCTCCTCCATGATCTATTCTAGGTATTCAACAGATGTGGGGGATGGTTTCATACCTTATACTTGTTGAAGATTCAGAGTTCTCTCTGAATTTCCTTCTTTTAGTCTTCCCCTTTAATTATCCTTCTCTTCCTCCTCTTCTCTTTCTCTCTCTTTCAGTTTGAGTTCTAAAAGGATGAAGAGACTAAGGGACGTCCTATATATAGAGGAAACCCTCCATATAGAGTCCTACTTAGATTAGGAAAGAACCCCCTTCGAATTAGGAAGGTTTCCTAATCACTAAGTTTGTCTGAGTTCGTGTGGTCGCAGGTGTGGTAGCAGAACCCATCGAACACACAGTCAAAAACTGCGACCACAAGTCCCAGACTTCTGTGGTCGCTTTATTCTAAGGTGTGGTTGACCACACATGTTTAGGTATGCGACCACATGCTCCTAATTAGCTAATTTTGGATTTAATTTCATACCTAGCCTTATGGTTTCTTCACGCACTTGGTCCGCTTGGCCCGACCATGATAGGGAGACCTGATACAAGGTGGTAAGACCGGTTAGTACGATACGGGTCTTACAACTCCCCCCTCTTATTATAAATTTTGTCCTTGAAATTTGCACATACCTTCCGAGTTGAAAAGGTGAGGATATTGCTTTCGCATAGCATTCTCTTTTTCTCATGTGATCTCTTCTATATCTTGGCTCCTCCAAGTAACCTTAACATAATAAATGTCACGGTTGCGTAAACGTTGAACCTTCCAACTGGTAATTTCAGTTGGTGCTACTTTGAATGTCAAATCATCAGTTAGATCCAGTGGATCCACTGTTATCACGTGTGTTGGATCACTGATGTACTTCTTCAGTAATGAGATATGAAATACATCATGCACACTTGACATAGATGGGGGTAGTGCTAACTGATATGCCACTTTCCCACGTTTAGCTAGAATTTCATATGGCCCAACATATCTCGGACTTAGCTTCCCTTTCTATCCGAATCTTTTTAAGCCTCGCATAGGTGATATTTTCAGGAATACCTTATCACCTACGACGAATTCAAGGTCTCGACGTCAATTATCTGCATACTGTTTCTGACGGTTCTGAACTGTCTAACTCTTTCCTTAATAATGTCGACTACTCGACAAGTCTCTTCAACAAACTCTGGTCCAACAATACTCCGTTCTCCAACTTCATTTCAAAACAAAGGAATTCGACACTTCTTACCATACAGTGCTTCATAGGGTGACATTTGTATAGTAGCCTGATAGTTGTTGTTATAGGCGAACTCGATCAACGGTAGTTTCTCATTCCATGATCCTTTGAAATCAATAACACAGTCTCAAAGCATGTCTTCTAAAATCTGAATGGTATGCTCCGACTGTCCGTCTGTCTGAGGATGGAACGCAGTACTGAACTTCAAAGTTGTACCCATAGCCTTCTATAATCCTTTCCAAAACTTTGAGGTAAAGCGTTGGTCTCTGTCGGACACAATGCTTTCAGGTACACCATGCAATCTGACAATATTATCCACATATAGCTTGGCCAACCTCTCTAGGGTATACTAAGGTCGTATAGCTATGAAACGAGCTGTCTTAGTCAAACGATCCACAATCACCCACACCGCGTCAACTACTCAGGGAGTTAATGGTAACCCGATGACGAAGTCCATAGTGATGTAGTCTCATTTCCATGCTGGTTCTGGCAGTGGCTGCAACAATCCTACAGGTCTTTTCCTTTCAGCCTTTATCCTCTAACAATTTAGGCATTGAGACACAAATTTAGCTACATCCGCCTTCATTCGTCTCCACCAATATAGCTTCGTCAGGTCATGATACATCTTCGTACTTCCAGGATGTACCGAATAAGCGGTGGTGTGAGCTTCCTTCATTAGTCTATGTCTAATATCCAAGTCTTCATTTTCAGGAACACATACTCTTCCTTTGTATTTTAGTACATTTTCAACGTCCAAGGTGAACTCAGGAGTAGTCCTACCTTTTTTGATGTCTTCTTGCACCGTTCTCAGATAAGGGTCTGATTTAATAGCGGCTTTTACTTCGTCTATCAGATCAGGTACAATCTTCAATGTGGCAAACATATTTGAAAACCGATGAATAAACCCTTGGTTGGTTGATCCATCCGGTGTATCTATCACGAACTGGTCATTACCATAATTGAATACTTCTCCTGTAACACACATTGCTGCAGTCGTGTTCATAGTTAGTTAAAACAGAAACGGAAAAAAAAACAAAACGGGACGGAAAGGGTTTTAAATGGAAAAAAATAAAAACGATACGGTCAAAAAAAGTTCAAACATTTCAAAAATGGCAAAAAAAAAACAGATGGTACAGGTTTTAAACGGATCAGATATAATACGGTACGGTGAATAAACAACAATATAGTCCCATAAATTGAAGAATTACATTAATGAAACATGTAAATCTATTGGAAAAGCATACCTAAATCAATAGGAACAGATGACATTTATGAAGTGTTTGGCCATAAAATGGTGAGAATTATCATCTTCAGTCAAGTAGTTAATTGATGTTTTATGCTTGTCCAAGACTCTAAGCATGAATCCATAGAGAGAGAGAGAGAGAGAGAGAGAGAGAGAGAGAGAGATCAATGGTGGCTTACAATATACAATTGTTATGACCCATAACCCACACCCCACCCTTACAAGTAATAAAGTAATGAATTTATAAACAATTATGAGGAAGTGGCAGCCTTTAATCCCACATCGGTTACGTGTAGAAAGCAATAAGAATATTAAACGATATGGGATTAATCAATTCATTATTTATTAAAGATGCAGGTTAAAATATATTAAAATACGGATACAGTACGGTACACGATTTAAACGGCAAGGCTTGGAGTATGGAGTATTTTAAAGTATTTTTGAGATCAATACGATAATACGCGTATTAAACGGTTGAGTACGGTACGGTAGTATGGTACGTGTTTAAAACGAGTTTTAACTAACAGAGGTCGTGTTAACTTTCCCTGGGATTTTATCATTGCTTTTCTGCTTAGCACATCAGCAACTGCATTAGCCTTTCATGGATGATTCTGAATATTGCAATCATAATCCTTCAATAATTCCAGCCATCTTCTTTGTCTCATGTTCAACTCCTTCAGATTGAAAAGATAAGTAAGACTCTTATGATCTGATTTAATCTAAAATTTCTCACCATACAAATAATGTTTCCATATCTTAACAGCATGTATCTGCTAATTTCAAGTCATGAGTGGGATAGTTCTTTTCATGCGTCTTCAGTTGTCTTGAGGCATACGCAACTACTTGTTCTCCTTGCATAAGTACACATCCTAAACCCAACCCAGACGCATCAGTGTACAAGAAAAATTATTGTCCTGGGATCGAAATAGTCAAGATGGGAGCTGATATCAATCTAGCCTTCAATGTTTAAAAACCCTCCTCACATTTGTCGGTCCAAACAAACTTTTCTCCTTTCTTAGTCAAACTGGTGAGAGGTACGGCGATTCTAGAGTAATCTTCCATGAATCATCGGTAATAACCAGCTAAACCTAGGAAACTTTTGATTTCTGCAACATTCTTAGGTGCTTCCCATTTCACAATGGCTTCAATATTACTAGGATATACTTTAATTCCTTCAGCGGATACAACATGGCCTAAGAAAGCAACTTCATTTAGCCAAAACTCACACTTTGTAAATTTTGCATAAGCTTCTCTTTTCTTAGTCACTGCAGAGCGACTCTTAGATTTGTGACATGAGTTTCTTTGTCCTTGGAGTAGACTAATATGTCGTCAATAAACACAATGACTGACGTATCCAACATATCATGGAATACCCGATTCATGAGTTCCATAAAAATTGCGGGTGAGTTGGTTAATCCAAAAGACATGACTAAAAATTCATAATGTTCATATCTTGTTTTGAATACTGTCTTCAGAATATCACCTTCCTTAATCTTCAACTAATGGCATCCTGACTGAAGATCAATTTTATAGAACACCCTGGCACCTTGCAATTGATCGAATAAGTCATCGATCCGAGGCAACGGGTAGCGATTCTTGATTGTAAGCTTATTCAATTCTCGATAGTCTATACACAGTCGAATGCTACCATCCTTCTTTTTCACAAACAATACCGGTGCTCCCGATGGTGATATGATGGGTCTGATATAACCCTTGTCCAGTAATTCTTGTAATTGTACCTTCAGTTCCTTCAGTTCAGTAGGAGCCATTCGATAAGGTGTTTTAGATACCGATGCAGCTCCGGGTATAAGATCTATAACGAACTCTGTCGCTCTGTCGGGTGGTAGTCCTGGTAGTTCCTCAGAAAATACATTTGAAAAGTCACACACAACATCAATATCCTCCATTCATGGTGCTTCCTTGGTGAGGTTGACCACGGATACTAGATACCCAATTCCCCCTTTCTCGAGGCATTTTTTAGCCTTTAATGCAGAGAGAATGAGTTTTCGTTTACGGGGAAGTTTGGTTCTCGCAAAACTAAACTCTGCTCCTTCCTTATCTTTAAATGTCAGTTTCTTTTCTGCACATAATAGGTTTGCAGAGTGTCGAGCTAACCAATCCATTCCCAAGATAACGTCAAAGTCTGCCATCTCGTGTTGAATTAAGGTTGCATCCAAAATCTTTTCGTCGATAAAACTAGAGATGATCCATAACCTTTTTCTAGTTCCACTTCTAATCTCATAGGTGAACGTATCAGTAATTTGTAGTCTAAAGGTCTGAGGGGTAGATTTAGCTTCTTTTCAAATGACAGACATAAAAGAATGAGTAGCTCCAGAATCAAAGAGTACTCTGGCGGATATGCCATTAATAGGTACCATACCTGTGATTTGATTTAATTTAGTCTACATGCTCACACAAGGTAGTACAAAATGAAAGGTTCAGGTCATACCTGTGACCACATCAGGCGATGCGACAGCATCCTCAAATGTAACTGCGTAAATATTTCCTTGTTGTAGCTACTTTCTTGGCTTAGGACACTGCCTTGAATAATATCCTATTTGATTACAGTTAAAGCATTTTACTCCCTCACTACTTTGCTTCTGTTGCGGTTGGACTGTTGGAGTAGTCTTGGCTGTAGCATTGAAGCCTTGAGTACGGAAGGGTTTAAAGGTCTTTGTGTTCCCTCTGTTATATGAATTTCCATTAGGCCTTTTGATACCTCTGTTCTGAGCAAAATATCTTTCCCTCTGGTTCGATTCCAGTACTCGAGCAATTTGTACCACTTCATTATAAATCTTCTTTTCCAGTCCCAATACATGCTTACGGATACTTCCCCTAAGTCCCATGACGAACCATCAGATTTTGGTATTTTCCTCCTGCATGCTAGAGGGAGCAAAGGAAAACAGCTCTTCATAACGTTGTTGATACGCATCCACAGTCATCTATCCCTGATACAGACTCAGAAACTCTCTTTCCATCACATCTCTGAAACTTCTGGAAAAATACTTCTCGAAAAATGCTTCTTTATAGATAGCCTAGGAACCAAAATGTACCATGATTTAAGAAAACTATATTGGTAGAGGGGTATGAAAGCGGATGTAGCTCGATTTGTATTCCAATGTCTAAATTGCCAGCAAGTTAAAGCAGAAAGACAGAGACTCGTAGGATTGTTACACCCACTACCGGAGCCAGCATGGAAGTGGGATTGTATCACAAGGGATTTCGTCACTAGCCTACCTTTAACACCAAGGTCAGTGGATGCAGTATGGGTTATAGTATATCGACTTACCAAGACAGCTCGCTTCATCGCTGTCAAACCTCAGTATACCATGGACAAGGTAGCCAAGCTATATGTGGATAATATAGTTGGACTTCACAGTGTTCCAGAGAGTATAGTATCTGACAGAAATCTTCATTTTACATCAAAGTTCTGGGAAGGATTACAGAAAACAATGGGAACCAAGTTAAAGTTTAGTACAGCTTTTCATCCTCAAACAGACGGGCAGTCAGAAAGAACTATTCAAATCTTAGAGGATATGCTCCGAGCGTGTGCCCTAGATTTCATAGGAGCTTGGGACGAGAAGCTATCGCTTATTGAGTTTGCTTATAACAATAGTTACCAAGCTACAATCCAGATGGCTCCATATGAGGCACTCTATGGGAAGAAATGTCGTACACCTCTGTTATGGAATAAGGTGGGAGAGAAAAGGATTGTAGGACCGGTTCGTAGAAGAAACTTGTCGAGTGATTAATCAAATTAAGAAAAGAGTGAAGACAGCTCAAGTTTGACTAAAGCACTACGCAGATAACCGACGTCGAGATCTGGAGTTTGCATGGGTGATAAGGTGTTCTTGAAGATATCACCTGTGTGAGGTCTGAAATGGTTTGGTAAGAAGGGAAAGCTAAGCCCCAGGTATGTGGGACCATACGAGATTTTGATCAGACATGGTAATGTGGCGTATCAACTGGCTCTACCACCATCCATGTTAAGCGTTCATGATGTGTTCCATGTTTCTTTATTGAAGAAGTATGTCAGGGATCTATCGCACATCTTGACAGTAGATCCACCAGACTTGATAGAGGGCTTGACATTTGAAGTGGTACTTGTGATGCTCACAAGCCGAAAGGTACAACATCTCCGAAGCAAGGATATCCATTATGTCAAAGTGCATTGGAAAAGACAAGATGTAGAAGAAATCACTTGGGAGGAAGAGAACACGATGCGAAAGGAATATCCTAACCTTTTCGACGAACAAGGTACGTATGAATTTTGAGGCCAAAATTTCTTTCAAGGGTGGGGGAGTTGTGAAACCTACGTGCAAATTTTGGGAACGAAATTTCTTTTAAGGGTGGGGGAGTTGTAAGACCCACATCCCATGAACCCGATCTAAACCTTTAATTCATGTCGTAACAGGTCTTCCAATCATCACCGGGCCAGACGGGATAAGCGGATGACAACCAGGTACAAAAATGGACCTAAAAGTATGATATTTTTCATACCGGTCTATGGTACCGGTCGATGGTACCGATCGATCGGTATGTCTAAGCAGGCAAACTGATTAGATCTGAAAATGGATCTCTACGGGTCCCACTTTCCAAATCTCGAGCCTAAGGACTTTCCTAACGTAAGGAAACTTTCTAAACTATATCCTAGTCTATTTAAGGACCCTTAAACCTCCTTAAAACTCTTTGATTGATCCTTACAAACCCTAGAGAGGAGAAAAAGATCAAAAAAAGAGAAGGAACTAAGAAAGGTGGGAGAAGAGCCGCCGTTGGACGAAGAACACCATAGTTGCAAACCAACAGTAAGTGCTTGAACTTCTCTCTAAGTTAAGCATTATAGATGATTAATCATGAATTGATCAATACCATGCAAGTCTAGGTATTGATCTAAAACCCTTAAATTTACCGTCAAACCCTAATACAATTGATGAACCCGAGATTCGCATTCTAGGCTGAGGATCATCGAAACTAGGACTTGAATGGAACATGAAACAACTCTAACTCATTGTTCAGGCCTAGAATGCATAGGAGAAATCCTAGAACCAATAATAAGTGACCGATGGAAGGCAAACACCAAGATTGGTGGTCTTTCGGAGGCATACCGGTCGACCATACCGGTCGCACCATATGCGACCGGTACTGCGATCGGTACCTCTTGGGGACTGGTCTGTGGGGGACCGGTAGACCATACTGGTCGTGCCTTGCCCCACAGTGCTGCGACCGATACCTGCGACCGGTGTGCACTGTGTGGGTGTTTTCAATACCAGTTGGTTTCCGACCAACGTGAACCCTAAGAAAATTATTCTAATTCAACCCTAACATCGTGTAGGACCCTGTGTTAGCAAGTTTGGATTCGATGACACGGAACAAGCAAACAATCAAGCATCAGGTAAGGGAATCAGACCTAAACCATAATAACTTAATAACAGTAAAACGTTGTTAGTAATTATGATTCTGTGGAATGGTGCTTGTGCATACTCACATGTCATCTTTACTTTCAGTTATTATATTGTTCATGCATACTCGCTATGCTAGGATGTGATTGTTAGGCATGTGATTGTTTTCGTTGATGTGTGAAATGGGAAGGGTCTGGGGTCTGGGATCATTCCTCACACTAGCATCTTTTTGTATCGCTTCTGTCTTAACATGCTTGGTGCGGGTAGGATATCAAGGGGAGGAAATGGCACTGTGGTCTCCAGTCTAGCCACTAGACTCTAGCCCTATCTCTATGCCGTAGGGAGCTGTGCTGGGATAGGGCCTGCTGTGATGACATATAGGATTGACTAATTGTGAGTCCAGTTTACAAGCCCTCGCCAATAGGGGCTTACGTGTTGGTATGGGTAGGGCATCATGAGAAGTGTTGTCGGTGTTTGATCCAGACACTTTAGCTCTATCTCTATGCTATGGTGGGTGCATGTGGGACGACAGTAGTGTTTGATCCATTTGGCGGATTCACACACTCGTGTATAGAGGTGCGGTGGCCGCCAATCCTTTCTATAGCACATTGTAAACTTAAAACCAGACCATAATGTGAATGTTACTCATGCATGATGTGTGTTGCATTGTCTGATTGTCTTACTGAGCTAAGTTGTGAGCTCACCCTTGTATATATACATGTTTTTAGATGTTGATGCAGGTTACACTGTCGAGGACTACGTGGATGATCCAGTATATGGAAGAGCTGCTGCCCTGGAAGTGCAAACTGGGGAGGACGAGCATGACGCTTCATGCGAGTGCCCTTTCTGCGTGTACCTCTAGGATATTTGATTTGTTTATTTTATTTGTTTTCAGTTGGATTTATAAATGATGTAAGGATAATTATTTATGTTTTGATGTTTTGAATAATTGGATAATTTATTTAAATTATCAATAGAGTACTCAATTCATTTAATTTAAAACTTTCACTGTATTTAATTATATTCTGATTATGGTTATGTGCAATGGTTTGTATGAGTAAACACGATCTTATTGAGATCTCGATGTAAACCGTTGGTTCAATCATGGAAACAATTCAGTGACGATTCACTCACATTTTTTATTCAATCGAAATTAAGGTGTGACAGACACACATTTCAAACCCATGCATTGTTGAATCCTTAAGTGCTTTATTGGGTTTTGGGATTTGTTGAGAGCTTGTATAACTTCTTGTTTTATAATCGTGCAACAAATCAGCACCAAGTGCACCATCTTCTCCGCCAAAGGTTTGAACCAGTCAGAAATAATGATATCTTTAAAGGAAATGCCAGGTGAAGTTAAATGGGTCAAGTGGGACAATTCCCTTACTTCAATGCCCTCATTGTTGCCCTCATTATTTTTATTTTCATTACTCACCCTCCATCTTATAATTTCTGCTTCTTCCATCTTCAATTCCTCCAATTTGTGCAAATGAGAAATTACCCCCGCTTGAATAGAAACTCTGCTCCTTGACACATCCAAGTATCTTAATTTACTTACACCTCCCACCCATTCAGATATGAGGATTCGGTCACAATTGCATAAATCTAAAACTAGGAGCTGTGGGAGCAATCCTAGTGCAGGCAATGCTAGCAAGCCTCTACAACGTTGTAACCCTAGCACCCCAAGATTCACCAAACAAGACAAAGAATTAGGGAGAGATTTCAATTCATGTGTGAAAAAGATCAAGTACGCTAAGATGATCCATGTATTGGAAGAAATTTGTTATGGGAATAGTGTGGATCCCCCAACAATTGCCCACTAACAACGTGGCTAATTTTTGGCATCTATCTCCCAATTCCGGTAACTCCTCAATTCTTGTATTCATTAGTGAAATCCTTGTTGTACTTACCCACTCGATAGCCTGTGGGGCCTCTACAATTGATCCACCAGTCCTTATCAAGAACTTGGCGCTACTATCAGACTCTGGAGAAGTAATCCATAGTGCAAGTTCTCGCATCCTATCATGCATCCTCACACTACCTTCATACTCTCCATCTTCCAACATGCAAGCAGCTTTCAAGCTCCCAATCAGAGCCTCACCTTTATTTCTAGCAGCTGTCAAGCTACCTAATCTATCTACTAATCCCTCTCCAATACAAAAATCTAATATCTCGTAGTCTTTCCTTATGTTATGGTCTTCGGGGAAGCAAACACAGTAAAGAAATAGACTCCTAAGCAAACCATCATCCTCCAATCTATCATAACTCAATTTTAAAAGTAGAAGTACTTTTCCTTCATACCTCGGATATCTTTTACTGATTCTTTCATTTCCCTTTCAGCATTCGCCCACTCCCCGACTCCATGTCGATTTTCCATTGCACAGGCAACAGTAACGATTGCAAGAGGTAAACCCTCATACCTCTCAACAATTTTTTCAGCAAAAGATATATAGGATTAGCGGTAACATGTTGACCAGCTTTTTCAACAAAGAGGGTCCATACCTCATCTCCTGATAATGGTTGCGCTTTCATTGTGAAATCAGCATCCATATCCGTGCAGACATCTTGATTCCGACTTGTCAATATGATTTTACTCCCTTTGTGGCTTCGAGCTGGGTGAGGGATTCCAACATTCTTGAGCTCTAATTGTTGCCACACATCATCCAAAATTAGAAGAAATTTCTTCTTCTTGAGGGCATCCGACAGTTTATCTCTTGCACCATCCTCAGAAGTATTTGATAAATCTAATCCGAGGCGCTCACTGATTCTGGTTTGGATGTTTTGTATGTTGGGAGTGGCCGATACTGTGACCATAATCACGGTATCAAAACAAGAATTCTCTTTGAAGTGATTGTTTACTTTTGCGACCAGAGTTGTCTTACCCCACTCCCCCTATACCATATAATCCAATGATCCCAGAACGTGGATCAGATATGAAATCAAGCAACTGCTGCAGGGTGTGTTGAGTTGATGGCTGGTTTTGGATTGGCTCGTCTTCAATCTCTATCACGGGTTCTGGAGAAGGCTGCCTTGCCACAAGAAATTGTTCAGTGAGCCTAAGATCATCCTTTGTCTTGAGGTTTACAGACCTTTTGCTCACTTTGTAGTGTGACCAGCAATTCACACACCAACCCCTTGCACACCTCCCTTGATTATACTCCTCTTCTATGCCACCGACTTCCATTTCGATTTCATTGACAGGCCTCGAACCAATTTCTCGTTGCATCAGTCTGGACTTGTCCAGCATTTTCTTCTGCTCTTAAAGTGCTTTGCTCATCATTCCTCCTTGAGTTCAGATTTCGAACTGAAGTTCGTATACCATCAACATTGTCTCGAGAATTCCTCAAGTAACTTGTCTGTCGAACTAAAGGAGCAATCAAACATGCGTCGATAATATTTACAAATGTCCCCAAAATATCCATGAGAGGAGAGGATGTGAAAGGGGAAAAGGATAAAACAGAACAAATGAAAGAAAATTTGCTAAAATTTATGGAGGTAGTAGGATGAGATTAAAACTATAAATCAGAGAGATGCATTTTTGTATGAAAGAGGAACGTGGAAATGATTCAGAAGGAGAAAACAAATAGGCTAGCTGTAAACACAAGAACAGATTATGAAAACAGGAGAATTTGAGCTACAAATCAGTCGTAGAAAGAGAGTCATTGAAGCAGCAAGGGAGTAACAGAAATCACCCATTAAGGATGATGGACAAAGGCAGATATAGGATATCTTTATACACAAATGCGTCTCGCCTTTCAAAGATGGCAAACTTTGGATTCTCCCAATGCATCACTTTAGTTCCTTCTTTTTCTTTTTTTTTTCTTTTTCTGCTCTGCTAAACTTTTTCTGCCTTGCTAGAGAAGTAAGGTACGTTGTTATATTTGGCAAAAAAAAATTTTGTGAAAGAATGTGGGAACGATCAAGAATAGTTTACTTGCATCTACTTATATTTTCTTTGGGATTCTATCATCATTCATATTCAGTGGATCCCACACCATATGGATCCCACACTATATCGTTAGTGATGTTATCCCATGAAAATGTACATGCAAGTCATCCAAACTCTGAACAATCCCCACAACTTAATCCCCCACCTTCAATTTTCTCTTCTTGTGGGTTTCCTACAAACCCGAAATCCATATTTGCAGTAATTCTGTGAATGGGTAACAATAATGCAGGCCCATCCTGTCTCCTTCGTTTTGTGGTTGAAACTGTCATCGGCGATAGTAATGGTATGGGTATCCGGCGAGATTGGTCGGTAGACATGGTATGAAATTTGAATGGTTTGATTGGAGTTGAGGTTGTATTGTCGTTGGATCACTCAAAAACCCTTTCACCCCTCTATCTCATATACCAAAATATCTCTTATATTTGGAGGTTTATATGATGGTCCTCCAATGACATCCCATAAAAGAGAATCAATATCAATGGGCCAATAATACAAGCCGATCTCAATAGACAAGACTCTTTTTTAAGAGGGCATTCCATGGTAAGACCAGGAAAGGTGCAAAACGAATAAAGTGAGACTTCAAATACTATAGCAAAATTATTTCACTTTATATATATATATATATATATATATATATATATATATATATATATATATATATATATATATATATATATATATATATATATCTTATCAAAATAAGAAAAAAAATATTTGGCAGTCCCATTTTATACTAGGGAATGAAAAGACCACTCCATCCCTTGTCATTTCACCTCCTTTAAGTGAGAGGGTAGAAGGTAAACGGCGATTCCTGATCTATTATTATATCATAGAGTACTAAGATAGATTGGAAGAAGGATTCGGATCGTCTCCTGTTTGGAGGCGAACAGGATAGCATCCAGCTCGTTCGATGAGCGACAACTGGGTATCTTTAAATCCGATGGTAAATTCTTAATACGTTGTAACACCGAATCAAAATGCTTTGAAATGCAAAACCAGCAAAACCGGTAAAGCTAAAGTAAAAGACGTAATGTCAAAGTCAGGCATCCATCCACCTTTGCATCTTTACAGTTGGTTCATTTGCTCGTGCGATTTCCCTTCTCCACACAGTCATAAAGTCTGCCGAAGTAAAGAATCTAAACACATAACCCTTTGTCCAGTGCAGTCATTTCAAAACGAATTGAACCCCACTGATCAGAGAGGCTTTTGTACATATCTTTCAGTAGCATCCCTTTGGTAAAAACCCTTCCAATAAGCGCAAGTTTGTACAATTCAACTTGCCTATTGTATGCTGCTTGTGGTATTACAACTCTCGTTTATACCACCATCTTCAATCGGTTTTGGAAGAGAGCTCAGATCAGGTAAGCCTGCAGTGACTGTTGCAAAAGAAGGATTGCCCAGGCCATTAGAAGCTTGTCCGCTATTTCCTGCAGCAACCTGTGCAAATGTAGCTGGTAAACCAGATCCTCGAACAGACGGACCAGGTCCGATTTAGAACTACTACTTACTTGACCAGAACTGTGCAAGCAATATTTTGACATCTTCAGGTCAATAGAACTTTGGAAACACCGAATTACTTGAGAACCTTGGTATATCCAGCCACTTTGCCCTTGAGTCCTGTTTCTTCTCAAGCTGTTTCCTTACAGCTTGGTTGTTTTCCTGGTTGCATAGATTAGCTTAGCAGTGGTCATTTGATTTTTGTGGTGCCAGCACCCTAATCCAAGTTCTTCTTATACAGGGAAAAAAAATTAAGCGGCCAATTGAGTTTTGTGTTAATTGGGATACAAACCCAAAATGTAGTTCCCAATTCATGCTATATAATAAAGATTTATGCAAATTTAACTGATATAATCATTCCAATATGGATAAATAGGGTTAGGAGAAGAATATCTATTTTAGGTGCATTATAATTTATAGAGCTTTTAAACCAGTGGATGTGTGCATATCCTATGGAATCTGATCATCTCGGCTCAAACCCATTGCAACATTTGAATTGGTTTAGGATACTTTTCAGTCTGTATTGTTGTACAACGAATTCCATTCTTGGTGTACCTTAACTTTCTTTATATATATATAAAGAAAAAGATTTTGTAGTGAGGTCACTCATGTAGTAAGGATTCTATCACTCAAAATGGATCAGCATCTATCCCAAGGCGGTTAAAATGCATCAGAATAAATGTCGATCTATTTTGAATGGATGGAATCCTCATTGCAGGAGTGACCTCAGAAGTGCCTCTGTTGTTGTATTTGTTTTGTTTCTAAGCAAAAGACATAGTGGTGGGTTTCTTAAGAAAAATTTTGTGCAGTCTCAGAACAATAACCACTAAAAAGTAAATGTTGATGAAAGGTGAAGCAAGTATCAGGGTCAACTAATGTAGTAAGATGTGTGACTTATGCGGTGCTGGCGTCAAGAAAGTAAGTAAATATCATTTTACTCATAAAAAAAAATCAGGGTCAACTATGATGGGATAACTTTAGATGTAGAAGTAACAAAACTCCAATGATATGCTTTTGACTGGCAAAACAGGTGTTCTTTTAAGTCCTATTATGCTTTTGACTTCTTTTTTTTTTTTTTTTTTTTCCTTTGTGTTTTTTGGTAAAAAGGAGTTCTCTTGAACAGTTTATAGCAGTCCACAATTGTTGAGGTGAATCAATGAGTGATGGATTGACTCAATGGCAAACATGTTATGTCCAATCATTGGTTTTTTTTATTTGGATCTCTCAAACCCATGACACTTGGAGATTATTTAATTTCTTGTGAATATAATTAGACATTGCGATAGGAGATTGAAAATTGAATGAAACTTTTAAGCCAATCCTGCCAAGCTAATTTAGAGTTCTTTGTGACTTTCATGGATGATTTTTCCATCCAGAGCCAGAGAATGGGTATGAATAGATATGATATATAGTGGCAAATGTGACCTACCCTTTTTATAATCACATTCCAAGATTCATTCAGATACAATAATGACTAATCCAATCTCAGCCTCTGCAACCTCATCCGAGTTTCAATGTTAAACAAAACTCAAATGGAATCTCCGTGTCGTGAGTCGGCTTGAAGTGTTGTTTTATTTTTATTTTTTGGGGGGATAAATAGATATTCTATTATTCATACAAAGGAATACAACAAACTGGACAGTCGTGAGAGACCCAAACAAAACACACAACAGAACAAAAATTAACTAAAATAACAACTGATACTAGACTACAACATACCTAAGACTCAACGAAAAGAAAAAAACAGTCACTGCTCATCAGACTCGTTTTTTAATGTTTCCACGATATAACTAGAAGATGTTTAGAAAACTAGAAGGAATACGAACTCCTCCGGAAACCAGAGAAGCAGAACTAAGAATACCCTTGGAATTTCATGACTCTTTTGGATGGTGCAAACAATTTCTTATAGTAACCTCCCAATACCAGAATTAATCATTATGGGCCAAGATTGAACCTTCTTGTTGCAGTGTTCAATTCACAAGTTACAACACAAACAAAAGATGAATAAAATCTGAAGGCAGAGTTAGAATGAAACGCCAACACCAATAATCTCCATTTTTTTATAAAAGGAAGGTAATGCCCTAAAACATTATTAGAATCCTAGCTAGGTTCTTAATTCTCAGTTTTGAGATCTTCTCCAAGACAAAGAAGAGGAAACTGATGATAAATTAGAGAGATTCCAATTCAAAAATTTTTAAAAAATTTGCACCAGGAATAAAAAAAAAAGACAGATTTATGTTGGTAAAGCCACAAGAATCTAGGACCCATTTGTAAATTGTTCATGAATTATTATATCATTATTGATCACAGAACTCAATCAGTCACAGTTACAGGAGAAGTCGCAGAAGAAGAAGAAAGCTAATATTCTGAGGTCTCTCAGTTCTCCTAACATACCCACTCGCCTCTTTCTCCGAATACCTACAAAACCCTTTCTCTCCATTGCTCCGCCACAACTCCTCCCCATAGCTCCGGTGGGCGTAATACGCCTAAACTCCAACCGCCGCTGCAACTGTCTTCTCAATGCCATCATCCGCTTCCTCCGCTGGAAAAATCTCTATCGGCAGCCTCTCGTAGCGCCCAAGACTCCTTCCTTCCAACTCGTCCATCCGTTCATGCCCTTTTGCTGTCACTTCGTAAAGCTCCCCCCAGACTCGATCGCCATGGCCCAAGAGATTGATGAGGAAAGGAACATGAAAGGGTCCACAGACAAGTGGGAATCTTTCGATGGTTTGGTAAACGGCAAGAAAGATGGCATCGCCTGTTGGCATCAGGTCTTCGATGGAGGCCATGGTTGGGGAAGCCTCGTTTCAAGGTCCCATGGGTGCAGCTCAGGTGAAGCTCAGTGTTCGATTCTTTTGTGAAGTACCCATTTCTTTTCTCCTCTCTACGTTGAAATCTGTTAGTTGAAGGCTTGAAGCCTGAGAATATTGATTAGTTTCAATTATTAAGAGGAAAGAGAGGTGAGTGATTTGATGATGACATGAATATCAGAGAAATCTGATACAGATTTTGTGATCAGGGGTGACGTATCAGTAATGCGCATCGGGTGAAGGCCAGTCGTGATTGCCCTGATGTTAGGACTGGATTAGATTGGACAAGGTATATTAAAACCCTAATCTAATCCTAGAACCCTCCGTCTTAGCCCAGGCCAGCCCTGGCCCTGATTGAGGGCCAAAAAATCACAACCCTAACCCTACCCTTAGTCCTTGATTCAGGGTTGGATTGGACTAAAAAATCATACCAACATTCAATTAAGTCTTTAATCTTGTACCTCCCCCGCAAGGAACTAAACAATTAACCTTGAAAGAATGGCCAAATATGTGGAGATGATGATTGAGAGAAAGTGGTATTATGTCAAGGCCATTTCAATTTGGGTTTGGTATGTCTCGCAATAGCATTTTCAAGTCATCGGAACCAAGGATCCAGCGACGCCAACAGGACACATCTCTCTCAGCATGTCTTTTCTGTCCGATTATTGCTCCCATCATCATCTAGAGTGTCGACCCCCTTTTTCTCTAGGGCTTTACTTTCTTTTCTTCCCAATACCAAATACATCCATCTTCTCCCTCTTTATTTTGAACTTTTGATTAACCGTGTTCTTATCTCCGCCCTATGCGTGTTCTTATCTTCGCCCTGTGCGTGGTTGGTTCTCTCTTTATCCCCTATGCTTCACTTCTTGGAGTAGCTGCTGCTTCTTCCATGAGGCTTCTCAATTAGAATTGTCAGGGTTTGGGGAACTCCCTGGCAATTCGTTTGTTGTTTAACCTCTTCAAGACTGATCAGCTTGATCTCATTTTTTTGATGAAAACAAAAATGAGTCGGGTGAAACTAGAGCGTCTTTTCAGAAGGTCCAGTTTTGATCACTGTTTTGTTGTGGATCCATTCCATTTCTCGAGGGGTTTAGCATTGCTTCGGTGTCACTCAATTTCAATGGAGGTTATGTCTGCAACAAACCGTATTATTGATTGCAAGGTTATTATTCCATCAGGTATGGAGTTCTTTCTCTCCTTAATATATGGCGACCCGGTTAAATCACATCGAGAGGTTGTGTGGAATCGGATGAGAGAAATTGGAGCTATCAGGCAGGGTTCTTGGCTGTGTATTGTAGATTTTAACTCCTTTCTCTCTTAGAGGGAGAAGCTTGGTTGGAAATAGGGCAAATTTTGGGGATTGTCACAGATTCAGACAATGTTTTGAAGATTGCTCTCTGGTGGAAATTCCTTCAAAAGGTTCATTGTACACATGGAGTAATAAAAGGGCTGGGTAGGTGAACATCAGAATTCAATTGGATTGGGCCTTCGTCTCTACTTCTTGGTGGGAGAACTTCCCAAATACAGTAATGTTAGTAAAACCACTTTTGGGATCTGACCATACCCCTTTGTTACTGGATACAAATTGGTCGATTGTTCAAGGGAAGAGACCCTTTTGTTTTGAAGCGATGTGGATGAGACATGCCGATTGTGTTAATGTGGTGGAGCATTGCTGGAGTCCTCCTTATAATGGCTCCCCTGCTGATTCCCTCATTGCAAAAATTAGGGACATTAAAGACAAATTTCGTGTCTGGAACCGAAAGGTGTTTGGAAGACTCAAGCATAATATTGATCGTCTCAAGAAGCAATTGATACAAGTTCAACAAAAGCCATTTTGTTTGAGATCTAAAACTAAAGAAAAGGAGCTCATTGTGCAGTTGGAAGAAGAGCTTTTGAGGGAGGAGATCCTTTGGAAACAAAAATCCTGTGTGGAGTGCCTTCGGTCTAGCGATGCAAATACGGGGTATTTCCATGCCACTACAATTACTAGGCGAAGCAGGAATCGGATTTTAAAAATTAAACTCCCATCAGGTGCTTGATCTAAATCAGAACAAGAAGTTTATTCTACTTTTCATCAGTATTTCTCTAATGCATTCCAGTCTGAGGGTTGTGATGCTTCGGCCCTATCTGCGGTGCTTAATGTTGTGACCCCTGTTATTTCATCGGAAATGAATGATGATTTATCTTCTATTCCATCAGTCGAAGAGGTTCGTAGAGCTGTCTTCGCTATGAGCCCCCTCATATCATTGGCCTAGATGGACTCCCCTTGGCATTCTATCAGAAATTTTAGAACAACACTAATGCCAAAATCTGCAGGTTTGTGACTGATTTCTTTCAGCATGGGTCTCTGCCTGCTGCTTTGAATACTACTTATTTATTCTTGATCCCTATAGTCCTGCATCCGGAATTATTGGAGCATTTTAGGCCAATTAGTTTATGTAATGTGTGTGTGAAAATCATTTCGAAAATTATGTCTTCTAGACTCAAGCCTCTCTTGGGAGATATTATCTCTAGTAATCAATCAGCCTTTGTACAAGATAGGCTAATTTCTGATAATATTATAATGGGCCATGAGGCCTTTAATTATATCAAGAGACACTGGAAGAGAAAAGTTGGTTCTCTTGCTTTGAAGCTAGACATGCAAAAGGCATATGATAGGATGGAGTGGGTTTTTATTGAGCATATGTTAAAGAGGCTGTGATTATCTTATTTCTGAGTGCAGCTTTTAATGACTTGTGCGTCTTCGGTTAAGTATACATTAATCATTAATGGGGCCGAGTGTGGATCTTTTGTTTCATCTAGGGGCATTCGACAGGGTGATCCCCTATCCCCAGCTCTTTTTATTTTGTGTGCCCATGTCTTGTCCTCTGTGGTAAACTCTCAACAAGTGGCTGGAGTTATTAAGGGGCTACACCTAAAGTAAAGATCCCCTCCATTGACTCATTTACTTTTTGCTGATGACTACCTTCTTGATGACTACCTCCTTTTCACTCGGGTTAATATGGATGAGATCATGTCTTTAAAGAATTGTTTGAATCTTTATTGTTTAGCCTCTCGGCAAAGAATTAATTTGAAGATATCATGTTTAACCTTTAGCCCAAGTACTCCAATGAAATTTAAACGGTGGTTTTCCAAGATCCTCAAAGTTCCATATGGAAGTGGCCCCTCCAAATATTTAGGTTTGCCGACCAACTTTGGGATTTCAAAGAAGACCCTCTTCAGTTCTTAGCTGGACAAAATTACTTCAAAGATGCAGAATTGGAAGGCCAAGTTATTGTCAAAGGATGGTATGGAAATTCTTCTGAAGTCTGTGGCTTTACCTTTATCCGATTTTGCGGCTTCTCATTTTAAACTACCAGCTTCTTTTACTAATGCTTTAAAAAAGGTTTAAAAAAGATAGTAGGGGACTTCTATTGGAATAATGGTAATAAACAAAATAGTATTAATTGGATCTCCTAGGTTAGGCTTTGTCCTTCTAAGGAGAGGGGTGGTTTGGGATTATGAGATCCTCTGTTACAAAATAAAGCTTTACTTATCAAATTTGCTTGGAGGGTATGGAAGAACCCGACTGCACCATGGGTTCAATAACTGTCTATTATCTAACAACAAATTTTTTACATGCTTAGTTAAGGAATATTCCCTCATGGATTTGGAGAAGTGTCATTGAGGGTAGAGACTTAATGATGAATGGTCTTATGTGAAAGGTTGGGTCTGGAAATCAGATTAATATTTGGAGGGATAGATGGATTCCTCACCATAAAGATAACAAAATATTTAGTATTCGACCTCCTAATTGTCCTAACTCTTTGGTGTCTGATTTAATTGATCATAGATTACATATATGGAAAGAAGATCTGCTGCAACATTATTCCAATGGGAGGAAATTAAAGCCATTCGTCAAATTCCACTTCGGCACTTCTAAGAGGATGATCAACTCATTTGGATTGGAGCTAAAGATGGTAAGTTCACTATTAAGTCAGCATATCATTTACTTTCTAATATAAAAGCTAATGAAAGGTCGGAGCTTCCATCAACTTCGAAGGCAAAAAGCTGGCAACAAGTGCCACGGTCAGTGTGGAAGATGATATGGAGTTGTATTGCTTCACAAAAAATAAAGGAATTCTTATGGCGTTAAGACCGAAACCATTAATCATATTTTGTTGACGTGCCCTTTTGCAAGAGCAGTCTGGTGGGGTTCTTCCATTTCTTTGAGAATTTCAGAGGGTGTGGATACTCATTTTGTCTCAACGGTTATTTAAAATGATTTCTTCCACACTTTTAATTAAGCAGGAGAAGAGAGCTGTGTTTGATCGGGCAACATTTATTTGTTGGAATTTATGGATCACCCACAATGATCTTTATTTCAACAAAGTTGAATCTCAACCTAACTTTGTCTTTCGTAAAGGGACAAGTATTATTTGGAATTTCATGAAGCTAGAGCAAGTGAGGCACATGTTGCATTAAGAGATCTTAGTTCTACTACTAATGACCTCATTATAGGTAGATGGACTCCACTCCCTGTAGGAGTTGTGAAAGTTAATGTGGATGCGGCCATGGCTGAGGATGGGTCCGCCAATGGTATTGACATTGTTTGTCGCAACACTCAAGGAACTCCTGTTTTGGCAATTTCTTGGCAACTTCCTTTCGATACCGCCTTGATGGGGGAAGCATTGGCATTGCGGGCTGGAATTCAAGAGGTGCTGGACAGTGGTTTTCTTAATCTTATTCTTGAGTCCAACTGTAAAAGTTTGATTGTTGTGCTTGAGGATAGTTCCTCCTCTTTTGATGTTTTTGTCAAATCTATTCTTGATGATGTTCGATCATGGTTGGAACTTGGGGAGTCTTATTAGATTCCAATATGTCCATAGGGAGGCTAATGGGATAGCCCATTCCCTAGCCAAAAGGGCCTTAAATTATAAGGAGAAGGTTGTTTGGTCTAGTTTCAATGCTTGGATAGTTGATTTGTGCAACAACGATTCCTTGGCTATTTTCCCAAATCAATAAAAGCATCTTTTACCAAAAAAATAAAAAAACCATCTTCAATTTGTAATGTACTTGCAATATTTAATAATGCAATCTCTGACTCTCCTGTCATTTTTTTAGAGAAAAATAAATTATACTTTACCTCCTAGGAAGGTATCCCACAATTTCTTTAACAGATAAAAGAAAAATCAGAAAAGGGATTCAGATTCAGATTCAGATACAAGATTTACTTCAATTTATTTCTCCAAAATTTATATAAGGACCATTGAATCCTATCACTGAATTAAATGATCTGAAACTAGAAGTGGCCCTCACGATTTCGCTACCCTTTTGTTAGATCAGATATGATGATTGATGAATCAACAAAAAAAATTATGACTCCTAGATGACTATAATATAGTCAAAGACAAGTGCAAAGATGTTTTCCAAAGTCTCATCAACAAGGAAGAATGGCACAAATGAATGTATTTTCAGGTATCAATAAGTAATAACCCCACAACAAATGAAGCCACTATATGAAGTGGAAAAATTTAACCCTACATCAATAGGAGAAGAAAAACATTAAAAAGAGTCTGTATCAGCTGCACGTACGCTCTTTAGACGACAAGTGTCCTATGAAATTAACAGTGCTAACTTCTATTAACTATTAAACACTGTTTTAATTCCATTTTTTTTCTCCCATTATTTCTTATTAATAAGATAAGTTAGCTGAAATAGTAGATTGGTTTTTTTTTTTTCTTTGAAAAATAAAATCTTCCTTAATTAAAAATCATATTTGAATTGATAAATAATCTCTCACATTTCTTGGGTTGTTTTTTCTTTTCATTTTTCAATTTTTATTTTTTTAACAGGAACATCTTCCCTGTCAACTGCAAGTCTTCTTCCTCAACTTCGCCTTTCATTTTGATTTCATTTTCTTATATTAAAACCTAGGAAGAAGTTGTGAACCCGTTGAGGAAATCATGACAGATAGAAGGAACATCATCTTCTTCATCGTGAACCTTGGATTGATGTTCCTTCTCCTTTCATTTTGATTTCATTTTTTTATACTAAAACCTAGGAGGAAGTTGCAACCTCATTGGGAAAATCATAACAAAGAGAAGGAATAACATCTCATTCATCATGAACCTTGGATTGATGCTCCTTTCCTAGTGGTTTCACAACATTAGATAATCAAGAAATTTTCTAGATATTCAAATATGATTTGGATTAAGAAAGATTTTATTTTTCAAATAAAAAATAACTAATTCAGTTTGCTCACCATTAAAATAGGAAGAAATGGATAAAAGAAAATAAAATTTAAAAAAAAAAACAAATTAAAAAATCATTAAGAGTTTTATCAAAATAGTGAGTAATTAGAGTTTTATTTCTAATAGATTTACTTACCTTAAAAATCGTAAGAGTTTTATTTCTAATAGATTAACTTACCTTAAAAATTGTGATTGCCCATTCACCAAATCAATTACCTAAATAAAAGGAATTAAAAAATAGAATTTATTTAGCTAATGAAAGTTAGCACCCTTATCTCCATAGGACACTTGTTGTCCAAAGAGCATAGTTACACAGTTAATCCAGATTCAAGAAGTCTCGCTATAAAAGGAGACATCTCCTCTAACAAGACCTTTACAGCCAATTAGTCCCACGTCAGTAAGACTAAAAAAATACTAGAGAATATGTAAGTCAAAAAAGGAGACGTAGACATTTAAAAGAAGCACAAGATCACGAAATTGAATACTTAATCGTTCTGTGTTTTTGGTCGGGTCATATCAAATTTCTGGTCAGCACCATGAACGACCTGTTAATACATCATCAAAGATCCTGATCCTGATCATTTATTAAATGATCGGTCTGGTTTTGGTATTTTTTTATTAGACCCAGTTGCTTTAACTGGTGCGGTCTTAGTTCCGCATCCTTGAACCATGTGCTGAAATGGTTAAAACCTAAAATTTCCAATTGGTGCGGTCTTAGTTCCGCATCCTTGAACCATATGCTGAAATGGTTAAAACCTAAAATTTCCAATCACCAAGGGTATTTCTAGTCAACATCTCTATATGCCACCTTCAGCACAAGGATGCAACTAAAAGTGGGATGCGGCTCATCTCAAGCGGAGAAGTCCCTCAAGTTGGCGATCGAGTGGTTGGAGTCGGTCTGACATTTCAGGTGTCTCATCTCTTGTTCTCTACCAATTGAGTTTGTCATATTCCATCCAATTGATGGCATTAATGCTCTCCCCCTAATGCTGAACTCATATCGTCTCTTGTTATTGGACAGCATACAGCTATGATCTAATGGCTAGAGTTCACTCGGTGCACATACCAATACATCAGTATGTGCATCTAATGAACTCTATCCGTTAGATCACGATTAGATAGAGACGAAGATATCTATTATCTACAACTAGATTAATATCAATTGATGTAACTGAAGTAACTAATAACCATCATTAAACAACATAATATATAATGAAAAATTGCTTCAGGTGAAAGAGCTTCAAGATCAGAAATTATCTTCAAGGCATGTGGGAACAGATATGAAACAAGACATAAAATAACGATCCTATTTTACCTATTGAATGAACTCCCATGCATGGTGCACGTGTACAGTCATACTTTCGACCATTAGATGAAATTACAAAAAAAAAAAAAAAAGGAAGAAGATGTAATCTCAAAACTACCCGTCCCCTATTGAATGAAGGGTTGATGCCCTAATCATGCACATGCACAATCCATACACTTTGCACCACACACAGGCTCTAAAGTTTATTTTATTTATTTATTTTATATATTTAGGTTGCAAGGAGACTTGAACTTATGACCTCTTCATTATGAGGTATTGGTCTTTCTCAATTGAACTATTCCATTGAAGTCCGAACATAATGAAATGTGACTTCTAAAAGAGCAGTCTCTAATGCTGCGTTTGGTATGTATTTTGATATTGTAAAATGAGAACTAATTAAAATGTGAGATATTTCAGTTATAGGCTCAAAAAAAAAAAAAAAAAATGAATTCCAGAAAAGACTATAATATATATATATATATATATATATATATATATATATATATATATATATATATATATATATATATATAACCAATTTCTAGGATCCAAGCTCAAGAATACATTAGAATACCTTGCTAGAATGCATACCAAATGCAGAACTAAATGCATGATCAATCTTTAATTCAATATATTTAAGAAATTTCAGTAAATCATGTTGTCAGATGACATTTCAACTTTCTCCTACAGTCCCACTCCTCTATTCAACTTCTGTTCCAGTTTGTCATCAGAGTCCTTCCTAGGCGACTCACCCATTCTCTTTTTCTCTTTCTCTGTAATATAAACTCTGAATTTTTTATTCATGTGTATCATTTTCTTGATTTTCAAATGTCCATTACAAAAGGGTCTCTGATCCCCCATCAAAGGAACGTTACTCTTTTGTTTCAATCATCACCAGCACCTCTAGCTTCACCTCCCTCCACCACTATAAAACACAGGAGCTTACAATTCATTGTAATACATAAACAAAGAGACAAAGCAATCAGCAGTGAAGCTCCAGAGCCTAGTCGACTGCAGATCCCTGGCCCTTCTCCTAAACAAAAGCCTGCTTGTCCTTTTAGACAGTTATAATTGATATATAAAGATACAATTTTTTTTTTCTATTGTGAAGGCTCTATTACTACTATTTTAAAATTGTAAATAATTGATCAAGATAAAAGTATAATGTAATGAAGCAGAAACCATTTGCTTTCTTGGAAGCCTTCATCTGGAATACATAACATAATTTTCATTGATTTTCACAGTTTTACAACCATCATTTTTGTAAACCCTAGCTTCTATCCATTCCTCACCTGGCAGAAAAACTAGAAAGGGTGACCTTATTTACTAAAAGAGCCTCTATACTAACTGAAGAAATGTCTGACTGAACATTGCTTCTCCCTGTGGGAAATGTAGGTTGTAAAGAATGCTATCAAACAGTTCCTAAATTAACATGGCAGCAAGGGGGATAATTTACAAAGTAATGTACATAATTTGATAAAAGTGAATACGTTTCTATCAAGAAAGTTGGAATTTAAAAATGGCACTGAAACTAAAACTGTGACATATTTAATGAAATAAAGACCACATACCTGTGATCAAACTCAAATGAATACCCAAGTTTAACTTAGGTGTTTGTCTTTTCACAGAAGTAAGAGTTGCAGTTAAAAGATAGAGCTCTTATTTCAAACGGGTTCTGAGTCATATTTGTAGTAATGAAAAACAGAGAATCACTCTAATGTCTTTCCCTTCTGACGCGTGTACAGATTTTTAGACGCCTAGAGTAATCTACCCCGAATTAACTCAAAACCGACTCGGATCAAACTGTTATTGGACATGTAATAAGTGGAGGTATGACATTCCTATTGGCCCCGGTCTAGTCTAGGCTAGCCCGAAACCGGCTTGAAAAAGTGCACTGATGAGTCCAAACCTGATAATGGTCTGAACCAAATCGATTTAGACCGAATGTTAAACCCTAACTTCACTACTTCAGCATTCGATATGGTCATAATAGGTTTCCTACCGGGTTTTCAACCCAAACCAGCCTGGACCAACCCTATAACAACCGGATAAGCTAAGCCCAATAACTACCTGAAACCGGACCAATTAATTAATATGCACAGTTCATTCCACCGAGCCCAAACCTCTTAATGGATAAGTTTCAATCAAGGCTTATAAATCTTGACACCGGTTTGGCCCAAACCAAAACCAGCCCAGACCGGTCCGTTGACACCCCTAAGGTACATAAGTCCCTTCCTAGATCTCACTAGAGGTGCAAATTTTACCATGACAACCCTAATACGCTTGAACCCACTCTGAGCCTGGGCAGGGCCAAACCCGCCCCGAACCCTGACAGGACTAGGTTTGGGTTCATGTTTTGATAAACCCTGATAGGGTCGGGCTAGGTCTAGGATGAAGCCTCGGGCTGAGCCTGGTCCAACCTAGCCCGACCCTGTATTGATGTATTCGTTTAATATGTATTTCTTTAAATTCAAACCCTAAAAAAAGTAAAAACCTTTTGTCTGTCTCAAACTCGCACTCACTCTCACGTCGCCTCTTTGGCTCCCTCTTCTTATTCTCCTTCAAAGATAGCATTGAAGATAGAGGAGATGAAGATCTAGATCGTCTTCTTCCTCTCAGGCGAAGGCTGAAAAAGGCCATCATCGATCATTACTACTAGACCGACACTGATGTCCAACAATGGTATCTCCTTTGTTTATTCATTTCTTTTTTCTGTTGTGACAAGCTCTGATCCTTTTTAGCAATCGGAAGATTCTCTATTAAATTTGCTACAAAACCTAGCAAACATGGATATAACATTCAAATCTCTCAAGGCAAGTGAAAGAACGAAAAAGTAGACAAATTCCTTATTATTTTGGTAAATTTCTCAACTCATTATTCGGGAGATGGACATAGGGTTTCAAAACCAAATTTTGTAAATCAACTGAAAATAAAGAAAAAAATTACATATATGGAGTTTGCGATTTTGAATAGACAAGGATAAACGGGAAATTCTACACTCATTGGTACAAGAAATGGAAATTTTTATTTGAATAATGTTAGAAAAACAATCACTTTAGTAAAGCTCATTAATGGTGCTAGCTGATGGAGACTCCCCTCAACTCAACAACCAAATAAGCACGCAAAACAGTTCATTTGCACGTACTTGTATCCTTTATGGGATTTCATCACCATTCATTCATATTTAGTGGGTCTCACACACTAGAGGTGGATCATACACCACATTGACGGTGATAGGATCACATGGAAAATAAATGTATATGCAGGTGATCCGAACTCGTTTTCCTTCACATTCTAGGCTGTCAAAAGTACAAGAATGTTTATTATTTTCAAGTTCCTGATTTCGCCTACTCTCCAAATCCACACAGTAACTATCAATTATCAAAAGACGTATTCAAACATGGGGCAGCCTACCTTCAAATGCTTCAAAAGCTCAAACTGGGGTGCAGGTTGATGCTGACCCAGGCAGGGTTGGGGAGCCTAAGGTGGTTTTAAGAGACTTAGGGTTGGGTTGGGGTTTGTAAATACCCAGCTGATCAACTTATTGCAGCCCTAGATCTTACAGTATCATGCATAAGTCCTAACTGCTAACTGCATGCCTTGTATCTTCTTTTATTTATAAATAAAATAGTGTCTCTAAAACACCAAAATCTTGGAGAGAATTAAGGAGGTAATTTAAAATTAATATATAAATTAAAAAAAAAGGGAGAAAGTAATTAAATTAATTGCAGATGAATATTATATTTTCAAGACTTCAACAGAACTTCTATAAAATAATAGAATTAAGGGATAAACCAAGAGATCAAACCAACAAGATCAACTACCAAAATTGATTAAAGTCAACTACCCTCAACGGTTCATTACAATGAAAAAAGATTATGAATTATTGTAAGGAAGAACAAACAATAAGAACCAACGTACGTACATAATAAGAAGGTGACGGACGGCGCGCTTCTTTCATTAAAACTTCCCAAACCCAAAATCCCAAGAAAATCCGGCCTGAGGAATAATTGAAGTAGTTCCTCCCTCATCTTGCCTTGCAGGAATCACTCCTAGAGGAACCGAATTAATAGCCAAGAATGAAGATGAAGAAGAAGCAGTTTCCATCATCTGATCAGCACGTTTCATCACATTCTTCCTAAGCTCTTCCATGGCTACCATCACTTGTCTTAATTCATTCACATCAAGCTTATCAATTGGTTCTTCCCACCAAAACTGATGCAGTTTCTCTTTCTTCAACTGATCATCTAGTATCATCAATCCCTTCTTCTTCTCAGTTTCCAGTTCTTCATTAACCTCAGTTAATCTCCGGCTAAGTTCACGAACGGCGGAACCATCATTGTTGTTTTGTGCAATAGAGCTCCTGTCTACAAACCTATTTATCACAGAATTAACAGATGAATGACCGAAAGAGAAGACCTTACCCACCGGTGATAAGACAATTAAGGCGATCTCAGCGCCACAAAGAATGCAAAGTTCACTGGCTTTCTTGAATATCCCCTTTCTTCGTTTTGAGAAGGTATCTTGCCTGTAATCTACATTCTGAATTCTCTTAATTTCAATCTTCTGACGACCCTTACTGATCTTTCCCATAATCACAAGTGTTTTTAATGAGAAATAAAGAAGGTTTGACAGGTTTTAATATAAGGATTTGTTGGTTTCTTTTATATATAAAGAGAAGAAATCAAATTAGATATAGAAGACACGGGCCGGGGATTTATTCCTTTATACCTTTTTCTTTCCATTTTTAATACATTCCTTCTTCGCGGAGACAGAGAAGGAGATCGCGCTGGAGAGGAGAATCTTGCTTGTCTAATTTGGTTCAAAAAGGTCAATCTTCCAATTCTAACGGTTCAAAAATATTCAAATTCAAACTGTTGAAGATACCGATTCCTGCATATTCATTGGTTCGGGGCTAGCAGCGTCAGCGTCAGCGTCAGCGTGGGAGAACCTGGTGTTTTGTTACGTCAAAACTCAAACGTACGTGGGGCCAATTAATTGAACTGGGTTTTGGTTTTAAAAAGTCCGCGACTGATTGTGCCTCAAATTACATCCGGTCATTACTCATTACAAGAAAGGAAAATAGCACTTTTCTTTTGTTTAACTTAGGTCCATTGAAATCTCATTTTAATTATTTAATGCATGGGTGTCAACAGGCCGGTCTGGTCCAGCTATTCAGTCCAGATTGAAACGGTTCCGGACTTTATAAGTCCAGATACCGAAACAAGTTTATGTTCGGGCTGGGTAGGCTAAGCTGGACAAATAAATTAACACCTCAAAATGGAAAGATCATGTGTTCAATTCTCCAGAATTCAAGTAAGGATTTCTTCAAACACAATCAACTCAAACAACATCATATCAACTTCTCAACAGCAACACCAACACCGACACCACCAGAAACGCTAAGGTCTTGGGTCCAGTCTGGTTCAGCCTAGTTTAGCTCAACCTGATTCAGTCTACCCTTGTTTTATGTATCATAGATAAAAGATTTTGTATACAATACTATACATACATGGTTATACTTTTAAACATCGAATGAAGAAGTATAATCTCAAAATTATTCCTTCCCTATTAAATGCATGAGGGGCTGATACCTTGATCGTGTATGAAACCATTCTTTATATTATATTAAAGGAAGAGATTTCACCAAAATAACGTTCTTCTACTCCTCACATGTACCGGAAGCCACACCCATGACTCACGAGAGCATGCCGTGGTGTCAAGTTAGACAAAGGGAAACTAACTAAATCTCTTTTTGGTATGTATTATAGAATTAATTATATAATACATTATGACATATATAATTGTTCAGTATGATTTATGGTATTTATTTATATTTAAAATAAATAAATTGATATAATCTAAAATCTACACATGAGTTAAAATGTGTTTATCATTATTGTGATAATCTATTATTACTTCTTTATGTCTAGTGGTATTAAACTATTATTATTTATGACTTATAATTTTTTCTAATAAATGATTTATTGTAGATAGTTCATAAATATAAATACAAACTATACCAAAGAGAGCCTAAAGTGAGTCAATTTGGTTTCTGGAGAGCTGACTAAAAGAAAGAGATGGCTAGAGCCGACTAAAAGAAAGAGAAGGCTACTTCTATTTGTAGATTCTTATTTATTTTAATTTATTGTAAATGAAAAGTAAGATCATAAATGATACCAAACACTCACAACTGAGAGAATGCATTATATAATCCATTCTATAAATTATACCAAAGAGAGCCTAAATAAAGAATTATTCCATCAATCCACCATGTTCTGTGCCAACTTTCTCTTCTATCTCTAATG
Organism: Protea cynaroides; assembly: GCA_028583415.1. Taxonomy (NCBI): domain Eukaryota; kingdom Viridiplantae; phylum Streptophyta; class Magnoliopsida; order Proteales; family Proteaceae; genus Protea; species Protea cynaroides. The sequence continues at coordinate 56,890,148 of CM053274.1, read as the reverse complement.
TTAAATGATAAGGCATCTGACTGAGAACCAGGGAATCTACATTGACTGCATACGACCATAGTTGATGCTATATCAAAGGGCATCGTCACCAGCCAAAACCAATCACACAACAAATTAGAATGCATGCATCGGGTTGCACACAAACTGCTAAAATTGGTTATGGTCCAGAGGAGATGGAATCAGTGAAGGAAGATCTGTTCCAGCACCACAATAATTATAGGAATGTAATTGATGAAATTGGGTTGAACCTGGTTTTGTCTGGGCTCCTTATAACAAGAAATTGACTAATCTTTTGATGGTTATTAATCATTGTATTATTTTTTTATCATATAATACGCATTATATGCATAAAAAACCACACTTTTGTCCTACTTTGATTTTTTTTTTTTTTTAAGAAACAAGTAAAGAATGCTATCAAAACAGTTCCCAAATTAACACGGCAGCAAGGGGGAAAATTTACAAAGTACTGTACATAATTTGATAAAAGTAAATATGTTTATATCTTTTACCCAAAAAAAAAAAAATTGTTTCTATCAAGAAAGTTGGATTTCACCACAAAAAAAAAAAAAAAAAAAAAATTGGATTTAATAAATGACGCTGGAGCTAAAACCGTGACATGTTAAATGAAATAAAGACCACATAATCGAACTCAAAAGAAAACTAAAATTTAACTTAAGTGTTTGTCTTTTCAGAGAAGTAAGAGTTGCAATTCAATGATAGAACTCTTATTTCAAACGGGTCCTTTAAATCATAATATTTATAACAATGAAAGACGGAGATCCACTCTAATGTCTTTCCCTTCTGAAGTGACGCTTAGAGTAAATCGGTCCAAATTAACTTGAAATCAACTCAGATCAAACTATTATTGGATATGTATCATATTGAGGTATGCCATATCCTACCTGTCCCGATTTGGTCTGGCTAGCCTAAAACTGGTCCAAAAAAGTGGATTGATGAACCTGAATCCGATAATGGTTTGAACCAAACCGATTTAGCCAAATATTAAACCCTAGCTTCACTATTTCAGCATTCGAGATGATCTTAACAGGTTTTCTATCGGGTTTTCAAGCCGAACTACCCTGGACCAATGAGATAACAATCCGATAAGCTAAGCCCGATAACAACCCAAAATCAGACTGATCGTTGGTTAATATGCACAGTTCATTCCACCCAGTCCAGACCTCTTAATAGACATGTTTCGGTTAAGGCTTATAAAACCCGACATCTATTTGGCCCGGACCAAAACTGGTCCACTCGCCCAAACAAGCTCGTTGACACCCCTAACGTAGATCTCGCTAGGGGTACAAGTTTTACCATGACAACCCTAATCCGTCCACCCTGAGCCTAAGTAGGGCCAAACCCGCTCTGAACCCTGACAGGACCTGGTTTAGACTCATGTTTTGATAAACCTTGACAGGATCAATCCGGGTCTGGGTTGAAGCCTCGAGCTGAGCCCAGTCCAATGGACGGTATATTGATGTATTCATTTAATATGTATTTCTTTAAGTAAAAACCCTAAAAAGTAAAAACCTTTTGTTTGTCTCAAACTCGCACTTACTCACTCTCACATCGCCTCTATGGCTCCCTCTTCTTCTTCTCCTTCAAAGATGGACATAGGGTTTCAAAACCAAAATTTGAGCTGAAAATAAGGAAAGAATTTACATATATGAAGTTTGGGATTTTGAATAAACAAGGATAAATAGACACTCTGCACTCATTGGTATAAGAATTGAAATTTTTATTTGCATAAAGTTAGAAAACAATCACTTTTAATGCTTAAATTATGCTCGTTAATGGTGCCAGTTGATGGAGACTCCCCTCAACTGAACAACGAAAAAGACACGCAAAACAGTCAACAGCAAGGTGAAAAGTGAAAACACTAATTCTGTTTTCCTTGAGAATAATTCATCTGCATTTACTTGTATCTTAGATGGGATTCCATCACCATTCATATTCAGTGGGTCCCACACTCTAGAGGTGGGTTCCACACCACATCGACAGTGATGGGATCCCATGGAGAGTACATGTACACGCAGGTGATCCAAACTCGTTTTCCTCCATGTTACAGTACTTCAAAAGTACAAGAACGTTTATCATTTTTAAGTTCCCGATTTTGCCTACTCTCCAAATCCACACAATAACTATCAATTATCAAAAGACGAAAGCAAACATGGGGTAATGCCGTAATGGCTATGCAAACATGGGGCAGTAAGCCTACCGTCAAATGCTTCAAAAGTTCAAACGGGAGCCTGATGAACACATTTTATGTATGAATTTAGGGCATAAAATATACATCTCTTATTCTATTTATGATGCTTCTCGGGTATTTAATGTTGATTTTACGTTTGATGGGTATAGGTGAAAGAATGGAGAAATTTGAGTTTAAAAATATCATTTTATGAATTTTTGGTGATCCTGTCCAGTTAACTCACCCAGTCAACTCGGCAGTCGGGCATAAGACTAATTTTATGAGGAGAGCCACGAATTTTGTGTATAAGATCAGCCTTGGACTAAGTCAAAGAATAGCCCAATCTCAAGTGAAAGATTTCATTCTCTTGAGAAAATATTCCTTAGTTATTTGGAATCAAATTTACAAGATTGTCATGGCAAGGAAGAATGGAAAGCTCCAATCGATTATGGAATTTTTCAAAAAGAGATAATAATGTTAAAGATATGATGAGTTGGTGCAAGATTTTTTCTACTCAAGAATCGTCCATATACAATGAACCTAGAAGATTGGAATTCAGTTACCAAAATTATCTCCACAAAATCTCTTGTAATTCAATTGTAAAGATTGATTGTGATCTTTACTCTCTTGTATATATATGTGATGCTGAGCAATAGAAAATCATCCAAGAATTTTATTATGAGTTTTTTCTTAGTTTTGAGAATTTATGAGAGAGTTTGAGATTCTTAGTTTTTTTCTTTTCAAGTTGTGTTCTTCTTGCTTAAGTTTATTTTTATTTCAGATTTAGAACTCTGTAGTAGGGTAGATAAATATAGGTTGTACCCCATTACTAATTTAATTTAGGAGAGAAGGATCCCTTTGTAATCGTTTGCACATCGCCTTGGAGTGACAACAAGACGACGAGCAACGACAGAGATAAGTTAAATCTTCCATCGAGATAAGTTTTTCTTACATTCTTTTACTTTTAATTTCGTTTCTTTCTTGCAATAAATCTGTGTTACTTTATGGTTAGTGGTTTTGTAAATTTTCGTACCGCTATGAATGGTTATTATTGTTTTTTGATTAATTTTTATTTAAAGTGATTAGGGTGTTAATTCAATCATATCCCTTTGGTACGCTTTGCCTTATTTGAGTTAGGATAATAACGATTCCTCCCTGAGATCGACCCGTTACTCCACGATACCGTGCACTTGCGGTTACATACATATTTAATTCACATCAGAGCCGCAGCCCGGCTGGGATGTGGGTGGACACTGGCAGGGTTGGGCCGTGTCCGAGGGTGATTTTAAGAGACTTAGTGTTGGACTGGGGTCTATAAATATCCAATTCAACCTGTTGTTATTGCAGCCCTAGATCTCGTAGGATCATAAATCTTAACTGCTAAATGCATGCCTCGTTTTTTTTTTTTTTTTTTAAATAGTGTCCCTAAAACACCAAAATCTTGGAGAGAATTAAGGATGTGGTTAAAAATTAATATATAAATTAAAAGAAAAAAAGGGAGAAAGTAATTAAATTAATTGCAGATGAATATTATATCTTCAAGACTTCAACAGAACTTCTATAAAATAATAAAATTAAGGGATAAACCAAGAGATCAAACCCACAAGATCAACTACCTAAATTTATTAAAGTAAACTACCCTCCACCATTCATTACAATAAAAAAAGATTATTAATTCTAACGAATAACAAACAATAAGAAGCAACGTATATAATAATAAGGTGACGGACGGCTTCTTTCATTTAAAATTCCCCAAACCCAAAATCCCCAAACCCAAAATCCCAAGAAAATCCGGCCTGAGGAATAATTGAAGTAGTTCCTTCCTCATCTTGCCTTGCAGGAATCACTCCTAGAGGAACCGAATTAATAGCCAAGAATGAAGATGAAGAAGAAGCTGCAGTTTCCATCATCTGATCAGCACGTTTCATCACATTATTCCTAAGCTCTTCCATGGCTACCTTCACTTGTCTTAACTCATTCACATCAAGCTTATCAATTGGTTCTTCCCACCAATGCTGATGCACTTTCTCTTTCTCTTTCTTCAACTCATCTTGTATCATCAATCCCCTCTTCTTCTCAGTTTCCAGTTCTTCATTAACCTCAGTTAATCTCCGGCTAAGTTCACGAATGGAACCATCATTGTTGTTTTGTGCAACAACAGAGCTCCTGTCTACAAACCTATTTATCACAGAATTAACAGATGAATGACCGAAAGAGAAGATCTTACCTGCCGGTGAGAAGACAATTAGGGCGATCTCAGCACCACAAAGAATGCAAAGGTCACTGGCTTTCTTGAATATCCCCTTTCTTCGTTTTGAGAAGGTAACTTGTCTGTGAACTTGATTCTGAATTCTCTTAATTTCAATCTTCTGACGACCCGTACTGATCTTCTCCATAATCAGAATCTTCAGAGAGAAATAAAGAAAGTTAGAAAGTTTGACAGGGTTTAAAGATTTGGTTTCTTTATATAGAGAAGCAATCAAATTAGATAGATTAGATGATACGAGGATTCGTCGATACCTTTTTTTCTTTCCATTTTTAATACATTCCTTTAACGCGGACACAGAGACGGAGATCGCGCTAAAGAATCTTTTCTCTGATTTCAATAATTACGGTATTTCAAACGGTTCAAAAACTCACGGTAATTCAAACTCTTGAAGATACTGATTCCTGCATATTTATTGCTGCGCTTCACAACGTAGGAGAACCTTGTGTTTTGTTATGTCAAAAGTGGGGCCAATTAATTCAACTGGTTTTTGCTTCTAAAAATTCCGACCGATTGTGGCTCTAATTACATCCGGTCATCACTCTCTTTTTTTTCTTTTTTTTCTTTTTTTTTTTTGATACATTCCGGTCATTACTCATCACAGGAAAAGAAAATAACATTTTTTTCAATCATGCAAGGGTGTCAATCAGTATGTGCGTATAGCCATTGGATTTTCTCATACCGACATAAGAGGCATGAGAAGATTTATTATCGTCATTCAAGTGCTATAGATTTTCTTTGAGACCAATCTAGGAGAGTCATGTTCGCATTTTGTACATATCTAGCATTAACAGATAATTATCTTATAGAGTTTAAAGCAGCAATGTTGGGTGTATCTTCTGTGATACCAATGGGGTACAGTCATCTTTGGATTGAAGGACTCTAAGATGGTCACGGAGGCATTTTCTAATAGGACAGTTCCGTGGCAGCAATGGATTGAAGTTCAAGCCTCTCTTCAGCGGATTAAATAGTGATTTTCTCACTGTTTTCCAGAACTTAATATAGTAGCTGATTGTTTAGCAAAACATAGTGCGCATTGTCGTGAATCTTTCATTTGGTCGCTTAAGTTTTTATTTGTTTTTGTTTATTTATTTCCTATCACTTTGGTGGTCTCCCTACGGATGGCATTGCCGAAGGTGGGGTTAGCCATAGGGCTGCAAGTTTGGCCTTGGCAACTCTAACTCGGCCCTAATCCACCCTGAACTCTAGTAGGGTTGAACCCGGCCCAAACCTTGGCAGGTCTAGGTTAGGGCCTAAATTTTGTTCAACCCTGGCAGGGTTGGGTTGGATTAGGGTTGACTCTGTGGGTTGAGGTCGACCCAACCTAACCCTGTATACATATATATCATGTAATCCAGAAGAAGTGAAAGCATCATTTCACATGGATTCGTCTTCTCGAAATATACATTTCCACCGTCCCTGAGTCCTTGTTCTCAAACATCAATTTTATGTTTGGGGGTGATTGCTGGTTTCAAGTTCACATCTTCCCATTGATTTCTGAGGAATCCTAGTTCGAGTATTCTCTCCTAATTTTCAGTTATCTTTTTGAACTTTGAATCTGATTTTTATTTGATTTCAATTGTTATTCAGTTTATTTAATCCTTAAAATACCTCTGTTCTGATGTTTTATTTTCTTATATTGATTTCTGGTTCTAAAAATCTGTCCAAGTATACTACCCTAGGATTCTTCCAAATCTTAAAATTAGACACTAGATTCTGATTGGAGTATCCCTGCAGCCCCATTTGGGTTATTAGATTGCATTGACTGCACATGTAGATGTGCTCTTAATGGTCCAAATGTGACTGCAGGGACTGCACAACTGCAGTAAACCCAAGAGATGTTTATCAATTCATTATTAACCTTTGACCAGACTTTAGACCCGATACAAACACAGTTTGAAGAAGCAGAAGCCTTCATCTTCCCAGAGAAACTGATTACGGTTTAAACTAATAATTATCTAATTCTCTAAATGCAAATGCCAACACTAGACAAACTTGCACAATGAAGAACATGGATAGAGAAGGGAGAAAACAAACAGGCCCTTATTGTGCTTCTATTTACTTTTCTTCTTTTTATTAGTTACCCAACTATGCTTCTATGCTGCTTTCAAACTTGAAAGAGGGTCATCATCATACATCTGATTCAACATCGGTATCCTCAAACTTGTTATAAATATTTTGACAACAGTAACTCTGTTTTGGCTTAAATTTGTATTTGTAATGCTCCATGCACATAATCTTTTTCATTTTTTGGGTGGGGGTAACAACTATGGACTTTAGAATTGAGGAAGTATATGCGAGAATCTAGTTTTTACTTGATTTACTGATTCGACCCTGAATATATCACCTGTGTTTTCTTGAAAATAGGTATATTTTTCATTAGTAATATTATTTTGATGATGTCACCTTTATGACATGGATGGAATAATTACAAATCTTCACTGCCATAATCTTGAATACATGTTAGTCTTTAAATTTGATCCATTTATGTAAAAAAATTCAACTAATACTAGTCATTGGACAAATTCAGGGTCAATCCGACCTTAAATCAAGGTTAACACGGCCTAACCCGGTCTTGTTAAAGTTAATTAGGGCAGGAATTAGGGTTTGGCCCAACCCTACCAGGATAAGATTAGAATTGCACATTTTCTAACCCTCACAGAGTTGGACTGGGTTAGGGGTGTAAGGTACTCAGTGTCAAGGTTATGGTTTTAAAAAACCCAACCTAACCCGACCCTGTTGCAGCCCTAGTTACCCATTTGAGTTTATTTGTAACTCTTTATTTTACATAACAATAAAAAATTTTGATCTTTAGCCAAAAAAAAAAAAAAAAAAAGAACCAGTGGAGAGTTTAACGAAGAGAGAATAAGAGATGAATAGACTAGCAAAGACATAGGACACAAAACGATATTGAAGGCCGGTTTTTATTTTTTATTTTTTTTTTATAGATCTAAAACTATTCGTTATATCTTGACGTGGTCATAGACATATCATACAACCATGGAATGTTAAATGGACAAATAATCAGGCATGAAGGGACAGCTTGGAAACAAGAGGCATTGAAGCTTCAATTCAGGATAAGAGATTATAGACGTAGAGCATAAAACATATCTATTAAAAAGTGTTCAATTTTACTTTGTTATCCCTCTCAAGGGGGTTTTTTTTTTTTTTTTTTTGGTAAACCTGAAAAAGGGATTCAGTTCATTTCATGAGAATAATTTAAAATTGGGTATGAAATTTCTTTTTTACCTTTCAAATTATGCATTTGTTAGAATAAGACAAAAGGTAACATAAATAAGGTATCAAATTCCAACTACACCTATAGGGGGTATCATTCAAATACTCTCATAATTAGGAAACTTGTATGAACTAACTACCAAACAAATTAGGAAAATTACCACTTCTACTATGGTGTAGGTAAGTTTATGTCATTAATACCATTTATCATGTGCAATTTTAATAATTGGATGGAAAGTAGATGGTCTAGGATGATAGATTACTTGTCAAATTTCATACTCAAGTCCAATCATATATTTCCACACGTATTTTTAGGCATTACCAAGTAATTCATCTCCACATGTGTATGATATTTTGACCATTATGCACTCTCCATAGCCCACGGTTACAAAGCTCCATTAGAAATTCTATTTGGGCCAAAATTTGACATACGAGTAGAAAGCCTAAGGATCTATTGGTCCATAAAACTTAAGCCTCATTTGACATGTCACATCACAAATGACATGAGAAGTTTTTAAACTAGAAACATAAGTTTTTCTAATTTGACCAACCACATTGTACACTTTGCCCAACAAAAATGCTACTTCCAATATTAACACTAAAAATTTACTCCCTATTTTACCTAAAAAAAAAAAAAATTACTCCCTAGTTTCGTGAGATTGTGATTATTTCTCATCTTTTTAATTTTACTCTTTTACATTATTCCACATTTTACCTAGATAACCCATACTAGATACAAAATCCTTCAGTAGTATGATTCTACACATTACACAAAAAATCGAGATGTGGGTCTAAATATCTTCACTTAATTTTGACTCATTCATGTTAGGCACATACATGCATGGACCAAAACTTCTAATTCCATCCACAACATAGATAGGACCCAAATGAATCAAAATAGTATAGGAAAATTACATGAATACCCATTTTGAGTTTAAATTTATAAAAATACACATCTTATGTTTATGTTTACAAAACTACCTACAATTAAGACCCCTATAATTTGAAAAACCCTAAAAACTAGAACAACAAAATAAAATCACAGTTCAAGAAGGATAAAAAAATGATCAGGTCATCCGAGCCACTAGCCTCTCACAATCCATATAGGATGCACCCTCCATTTCTGAACTGTTCCTGATCATATAATATCTTTCTTCTTCCTCTCTCTCTCTTTCTTTTCTTTTTTTGAGAGGTAAAACCCCTCTTTTTTTTTTCTTTTTCTTTTTTTTTTTAAATTGCTACATATTCCTAAGACGGCCAATGAAGAAAACTGTCATACAACAAATTGGGAGGGTAAGGTTTCAGCAATCAAATGCCTTACCTTCACTTTCATTGCTACACAAAGCTTTTGCACCCTTTTAGCAATCCCAAACAACTGATCATCCTCAATCTTCCTTGCAGAAGAAACCAAAACCACATGGGTCCCACTGAATTCATCATAAAACCTCTGAAATAAATCCTAACTGCTAATTGCATGCCTTGTATCTTCTTTTTTTTTTTTCTAAATAAAATAGTGTCCACCAAAATTTTGGAGAGAATTAAGGATTATTTTAAATTTGTATATAAATTAAAAAAAAAAAAAAGAAAAAGGAAAAAGCAACTAAATTACTTGCAGATACAAATTATATCTTCAAGACTTCAGCACCTATTTGGCCCAAAACCTACACAGACAGGCCGGTTGACACTCTAACGTACATAAGTCCTTTCCCAGATCTCGCTAAGGGTGCAAGTTTTACTATGACAACCCTAATCCGCCCAAACCAACCCTGTGCCTAGACAAGGCCAAACCCGCCCTAAACCCTGACAAGGCTGGGTTTGGACTCATATTTTGATAAACCCTGATAGGATCGGACCAGGTCTGAGTTGAAGTCTCAGGCTGAGCCAGTCCAGCCTAACTCGACCCTATATTGATGTATTCATTTAATATGTATTTCTTTAAATTCAAACCCCAAAAAAAGTAAAATTCTTTTGTCTGTCTCACAGACTCAGCACTCACTCACTCTCGTGTCACCTCTCTGGCTCCCTCTTCTTCTTATTCTCCTTCAAAGATGGCATTGAAGATAGAGGAGATGAAGATCCATATCGTCTTCTTCCTCTCAGGCGAAGGCTGAAGAAGGCCATCGTCAATCGTTACTACTAGACCGACATTGATATTTAACAATGGTATCTCCTTAGTTTATCCTTTTTTTTTTGTGTTTTTTCCCTTTTTCAGTAGTCTCAAGATTCTCTGTTAAATTTGCTACAAAACCTAGCAAACATGGATATAACATTCAAATCTCTCAAGGCAAGTGAAAGAACAATAAAGTAGACAAATTCCTTCTCATTTCATTATTCAGGAGACGGACATAGGGTTTCAAAACCAAGTTTTGTAGATTGAGCTGAAAATAAGGAACGAAATTACATAAATGGACTTTGTGATTTTGAATAGACAAAGATAAACAGGAAATTCTGCACTCATTGGTACAAGAAATGAAATTTTTTATTTGCATAAAGTTAGAAAACAATCACTTCTTAAATCTCATTAATGGTGCCAACTGATGGAGACTCCCCTCAACTGAACAACCAAAAAAATTTATATCTTTGAAAATACTTCATAGTTCACCTACATATACTTCTATCCTTAAGATCCTATCACCATTCATATTCAATGGGTCACACACTTTAGAGGAGGGTTCCAAACCACATGGTGATGGGATCCCATAGAGAGTGCATGTATATGCAGGTGATCCAAGCTTGTTTTGCTTCACGATACAAGCCTTCAAAAGTACAAAAATGTTTATCATTTTCAAGTTCCCAATTTCGCCTACTCTTTGAATCCACAAAGTAACTATCAATTATCAAAAGACGTATTCAAACATGGGGTAATGGCTATGCAAACAAGGGGCAGTAATCCTACCTTCAAATGCTTCAAAAGTTCAAACTGGAGTTGCAGCCCAGCCTGGGGTGCAGGTTGATGCATTTTCTGACCCTGACAGGGTTGGACCGGCCTGAGTTGGTTTTAAGAGAACCTTCTTTCAAGATAATTTTACTTCATATGGTGGAATGTTTCTTAGATAAGCTGAGACAAAAGGATAACAAATGTAAACGAGTACAGACATGACAAATGGGGAGAGCAGGGAAAATTTAAAAATAATAAGATAGAACTTTCAATGGCAGAAAATTACCAAATCTCAGCTATTGCTACTTGTTATAAATAAAGCATCACAACATTCACAAATTTCTCCAGCTATTTCACTGAAATATTGGACACAGAAATCTTCCTCTAGCTGCTTGGTTCGCTATATATATCATTAGAATGATACGATTTACATTCTCAACAACTCAACAAAGACTTATTTCAACTATCAAGCATCTTCATCCCTTAAGAAAGATGGAACTCCATTAAATCCAAACACAGAGCACTCAAAAAAAAAAAAAAAAAAACCTTTCATACACAGGCCAAATTGAAACAACAATTGCCAATGTCCCCACAAGCACTGAAATAAACTGTGCCATATCTCAAAATATTCCTCAGCTTCTTTCTTCGCTTGGATCGCACAAAATTGCAAAAGATAACGCTTTCTATGGTCTGCAACCCGATAACCAACAATCATCGTACCCAAATATTAAAGTGCCAATGTCTCTAAAAGTGTGGTCCATGCAACTCCAAAGAGACTAAGATAACAGCTCCAGACTACACAGCTACTTCACATTGGGGAAAGGGGGTAAAGATTCACACATACATCCACTTGAACCCCTATACTTAAGTGATCTACATAAAAGCCCCTGTCAAACACAGACACCTAGACAAATATCTCAACTATGGGGAACTAAACTGCTCTAAATCTTCACCACATAATAAACACTACCATTAATTTTAGTAAGACGTCAGTAACCAAAACCTTTTGTACCATCCTTCCTCGTTCTTATAAATTGAAGTAATCAATGGTTTCAGATGAAAAAAACAAGGCAATGTCGAATTCTTTGTATCTTCAGGAAAGAAAATATGCAAGAATTGGAATGACAAGTTCTTGTTTTTTAGACAATGTAGCTCCAATTCTACAAAAGAATCTGAAACTTTATAAACATGATTTGTTCACATTAGGGCTGCAACAGGGTCGGGTTGGACAGGGTTTTTCAAAACCCTAACCCCAATCCTAACTATTGAAACTTAACCCTAATCCAGCCCAACCCTGCCAGGGTCAGAAAATATACAACCCTAACCCTGACCCTGACAGGGTTGGGCCTAACCCTAACCTGCCCTGATTGACCCTGACAGGGCCGGGTTGGGCCGGGTCAACCCTGATTAACCCTGATTCAGGGTTAGATTGACCCTGATATTGACCCTGATTGACCCTAAACATACAACAAATTATCAAATAACAATTACAACTTAAAACATATGACAAATACAAACAAACTATGATATTTTTTTAAGAACCTAACAAATACAAACCAAATCAGTTTTAAGTGTTTAACAAGGAACAAATACAAATCATACATATATTTATAAATATATTCAAATATATACAGGATCGGGTTGGGCCGGGTTCAACCCTAACCCAGCCCAACCCTATCAGGGTTCATATAAAATTGAACCCTAACCCAGTCCTGTCAGGGTTCGGGTCTGGTTCAACCCTGCCAGGGTTCAGGGCGGGCCTGGGTGGGTTCGGGTTGTCAGGGTAAAACTTGCACCCCTAGTTCACATCCATTCCAAAATGACTCCATTTGAATCAATTTGGCACGGCAACAGTTGTTCCTTTGGGAAAAAAAAACATAATTGTCAAGTTCCAACAAACATCAAATGGAAATTTAAAGATAGATAAGTGAAATATACAGATAATGACTATCCCTGAACAGAGAAGTAAAGGGCACACCATCTGTCTCATCGGTTTTGGCACTGACTGATATTAAGATCGCGAAAACAAAATCCCAGAACCCTAGAAATATCGGCACCATCTTCCCACGCAAGAGACCCTGCGCAATTAGGGTTTTTTCTTTATCAAATCACAGAGATTCTGAAAGTCCGATGATGGCGAAGATGAAGAAAAGAATGTCCAGATTCTGCCATGAATGCCAATAGTAGCATGAACAGACCTAAAATCAAATTTCCGAGAAAAATAACTCAGAATCCCAGATATTGAAGATTCTCTGAAATCGATGGAAAAAAAATAAAAATATCAACTCAAAACTAAAAAATGACTTAGATGTTTATACTCATAATCACAAAATAGAAGTAGAATAGATCCAAGAAACCCTAAACCTAACCACATGGAGAGAGAGAGAGAGAGAGAGAGACTACCTTTAGGGGATTTAAGTCACCACTGGTTTTCAACAGAGGAAACGATGAAGCTACCCCTTCCGATTTACTCTTCGACAAAGAAGGCGATGGAGGTTGGGCTGATTAGAGAAGACAATGAAATTCTCTCCTTCCGATTTGTTCTTCAACAGAGAAGGGAGGGCTTCTGATGCTGTTCAACAGAGAAGACGGATACTGTTCATTAATAGAGAAGGGAACTTACCGCCGAGATAAATAGAGCAAAAAACCAAAGGAAAATGCCGGATTCGAATCCATCAATCGAAGAAACGCAGGAAGAAAACAAAAGATTAGAGGGAAAACACCGCTGGATTCGAATCCATCAATCGAAGTAAAGATTTTGATGGTTTGTTTTCCCTCTTTTCGATTTCTTCCTCTGCTTCTGGATTCTATGGATTCTGACTCCCAGGGAGCCATTTTGGAGTAGAAGCGCGTTTGATAAGTCTGGTTGGATTCCAACTCCCACAGAGTGAACCGGATTCAGAATGGCTTCAGAATCCAAATTTTTGGAGTCATAAATACTTGCTCCAAGCTGTTTGATCAACTTTTTGGGAGAAAGAAAATAGTTGATTCTCACATGACTCTCACTTGACCACCACCACCACCACCACCACCGTCGCCACCACCCACCACAGCCACCACCCGCCACCACCCGCCACCACCACCATCGCCGCCACCACCTACCACCCACTTCCACCATCGCCACCACCACCGCCACCAACACTACTACTGCCACCACCACCACCACCACTGCCGCCACCACTGTTACCACCACCATTGGACCCACCACCACCACCCACCACCACCACCCACCACCACCACCACCGCCACCACTGCCGTTGCCGCCGCCGCTGCCACCTCTACCACCACCACCAACATCGCCACCTCTACAACCACCGCCACCACCCCCACCACAACCACCCACACCACCACCCCCACCACAACCACCCACACCACCACCAACCACCCACCATGGCCATTACCCACCACCACCACAACCACCGCCACCACCACCACCACCACCACCACCACCGCCCACCACCGCCACCACCTACCACCACCACCCACTACTAACACAATCGTTTTTCTAGACTTCGATTGGTGGGATAAGTGTGTTACCAAACATGTTTCTAATTCAAAGATGTTCTGGAATCCATTTCAGAATTGCGTTATCAAACAAGTTTCTACTTCAAAATAATCTTGGAGTAGCCTGGAGTAGAATCCAAATTTGAACCAGAATCCAGAATCCAAAAACAGAAGTTTTATCAAACGGGCCCGAAAAGTTCCGCCTTATTAAGGGTGTCAAAACTGGGCACAGACGGAGCCAACCCGATATAATCTGAACCCAGCCCGAATCGAGTCTTACTGGACAGGTTTTGGTCTGAGCTTGTAAAACCCGATACCGTTTCACCCAAATCGAAACCAAACCGGACCAGTCCGTTAACAAACCCGAATTAGCCCAAACCGATAAAACCCAACCCGAACACCGGTAAGGTCCGTTCTGGCCCAATTTCTTAATTTTAATGGTTTTAAATTTTAATAGATTGTGTTACACTATTAGAGTTCACTTCATGATCTAAAAGATTATGTGAATCCATAGTTGAAAAGATTATGTTAATTGTTATAGTTTATTAAATTACATACATATGGAAGGAATAATGCTAATTTTATAGATAAAAATAATAAAATAAGCTATATAGTTTACATATAAAAGGGGTCCGATAAGCCCGATAAACCCGATCCGGATCGAACCAATTCGAAATCTCCTCAATAAACCCAACCCGGTATCAAACCGACACCGGACCAGCATGTTAGTTATTGTGTCCAGCGCAGCCCACCCCAGCCCGAACTCTTAATGGACATGTTTTGGGCTGGGCTTATAAAACCCGACACCGGTTCAGTTCGGATCGAAATCGGCCCAGACCGGCCCGTTGACACCCTTACCCCTTATATATCAAAGAGAGTAAAAATAAAAAATAAAAAATAAGTATATAAACATGTTCTTTTATTAGTATAAATACGTATATCAACGGTATATTACCCTCTCTACTTTTTTATACAGAATCGATATAAGATACCGACTGGATCCGAATCGTCTCCTCCCTGTACTTCACGGAGGAGGGAGACGCCCCCGTTGGATGATCGATATGTGATTCTTGGAAAAATCCTAGCCCCATGTCCTAGCCGATACCCCCTCTCGGCTCAGCTTGTAGGAGGATCCAAATCGTCTCATCCCTGAGATTCGGGAAGCGTGGCGGCAACCCCATGGATGGTCACCATGTGGAGGTCGGATGAATCCGACCCCTCCGTTCGAGCCGACAAGCCGAGCCGACAAGAGAGTGTCGGCTCGAACGGAGGGGTCGGATTCATCCGACCCCCACATGGCGACCATCCAATGGGTACGCCGCCACGCCTCCCGAATCTCAGGGATGAGACGATTTGAATCTCTTGTTAGGATGGGTGTTCGCTCAGACTTGGGGTTTGGATTTTTTCGAGAACCATGTGTCGACCATCCGACGGAGGTGTTTCCCTCCCCCCTGAGGAGACGATTTGAATCCGATACGGACTCCAAATACTGTATAACCCTCTCATTAACAGGCAGTTTATAATACTGTCTCTAATATATATATTTAGCGACGTTTATTGTACTGCCTCTAAAACAAACTAAATATTAATGCCCAGAATCGGGGCTAATAATGATCAGAGTAAGCACGGGTATTATTACCGTCCTTATACGATCATTTACCGCCTCTAACAGGGATATTTAGCGGCGGTAAATTTAACCGCCGCTAAATATTTGGCTAAAGTGTCACAATTGGAGCCTTTTTTTTTTTGTAGTGTGGTGTTTTGATGAACGATGTATCGTGAAGATTGAGATGGATAGGAAAGGAGGAAAGGAGATGAATGGTCTTTGAAGCTTAAGGAAGAGGACGACTTATTAGAGATTGAGTTGGGTTTGCTATTTGAGAGATGGGAGTATGAAGTATGACGGTTAGATGTGTGTGGAGTTTTGAAGAGATGGAGTTCACAAGGGATTGAAGAGGTAAACCAAAGACTTTGAGAGTAGAGACAGAGGTGGACAAGATTTCCATGGATCTGCAAGAATGCATGTGTCATATCTTGAAAGACCTTTGCTTATGTAGTTTGTCGGCTTTGTGGTGCAGAAAGAGATAATTTAGGAAGAAATTTCAGCCACAAAAAGAAGCTCCAAGTAGGATATGCATACATCAATTGACATCATATTAGGCTGCAATGGAGAAAACTAATTCATCCATTTTACCATAACCATGTTCCAGCTACGAGTGTATGAATATTCAGGTCATTCAATCAGTAGGACACCACTTAATTGCTCTCAAGCTCATGATAAAATAGGACAACCTAAAATCTTGACACTATCAACTATTCGTTAATCAGCCTTTTCTCTCCCTAGCTATCTCCCCCTATGCCCTCAAAAGTGAAAACCATCCATCCATCTCTTAGTTATCAAAGTTTTCCTATCATCTCTTTATTGTTTACGAAGATGGATAAGATAACCAACAACCATTATGTTAGCTCAAGATTCTAAATCTCGTGTCTCGATCCCATCTCGGGGAGGTT
Organism: Protea cynaroides; assembly: GCA_028583415.1. Classification (NCBI taxonomy): domain Eukaryota; kingdom Viridiplantae; phylum Streptophyta; class Magnoliopsida; order Proteales; family Proteaceae; genus Protea; species Protea cynaroides. Next base: position 56,873,564 of record CM053274.1, on the reverse strand, counting down.
GAAATTTTCGAGATCTTGCCGAGACACTTTTTTTTAACACATATGATGGAAATTTTTCAAGATCTTAGTGAGGTCGAGATTTCTAAGATTTCTAAGATCTCACCAAG
>CM053274.1:56794056-56872957 GCA_028583415.1 Protea cynaroides | reverse complement strand
ACTATTTACGACGGTTGTTTTCCGTCGTGAAAACTTATTACCGTCACTATTATATTTTTACCGACGGTAAATTACCGTCGTCTATTTGTCGTTAAAAGTGGCGTCGTAAATTGTTAACGACGGAAAATTAGATGCGTCGGGAATACCCTTATATACAACGAAATAGTTCTGTCGTCTTATATGCCCTTATTAACGACGGTTTGATACCGCCGTTAATATATATACCAATTGCGACGGGCACATATCACCGTCGTAAAAAGTTCTATAGAGACGCAAACCTACCCTCATGTAAAGAGGAAGTAACGACGGTTTGATACCGCCGTTAATATATATACCAATTGCGACGGGCATATATCACCGTCGTAAAAATTTCTATAGAGACGGAAAACCTACCCTCATGTAAAGAGGCATTTACAACGGTAATATAGAAAGTGTTAGTATTTTTAATGACGGTTAATTTATACCGTCGTTAAATAGTTTTCTTTAAAAATATATCCCACATATATTAATTACAAATTTTCCTGTAATATATTCATATTTTTCTCATTTCCATATATCCACATTCCACACACCAAATATATCATATCTAAATTCAAACTTCCATAATAAAATTTTGAAATACCAAAAACACATTGTCATTAATTCATAACATCAAAATACTTTAAATACATTGTCATAAGACAGTTCCAAAAACTTGAATAATTGTTCATTACATTAACACATTTAACTTCTAGAGTTATTATATATTTAGATCAATTTTTTCCCAATACATCTACTTCATTCATAGTTCTTCTTCTTCAGCACCATAAGTGTACAGAACTCCCGCATCTCCAGCTATATTTTGGGACCTATAATGATGCAAGGAAGATAGTATTAGTCACAAATAAAAAAAAATTTGATTATTAACAAACCACACTATACATTCATTAAAAAAAATATTTGGCTAATAAAACAAAGTGAGTATGATGATTTTATTCTAATCACCTATATTCAAGCAATACATTAGATAGAACACACACATCCTGTAATAGCTCTCCCAAGAAACGGGTTCATATTGGTGGTCGGGTCTAAAACATACATTCTTAATTATGAGAATCCTAATAAAAAAAATCTAATACCATGTAAATTGAAGAGAGAAAAGAAGAAGAATGGAGAGAATGAAAGACTGCTTGTGTGCACTTGTGAAGTTGCAGATTTGCAATCCACATTGACTCTTCTTGAATTTCCATTATAGTCTTATTACCTGTTATTACTAAGGAGCACAACCATATCTAGGATATGCAATGCATTTGTTTTAGTGAAGTTTGAAGATAACAATGTCTGCTTATGCCTTCTGTACTCATGCTTTGCTTATGGCTTTGAAACACATTAAATTGCATCTACAGGGAGTATGTTAATCAAGCAAATCCTATATACATACCAAGTTCAAGATAAGTGGCTGAGACCTCTGGGTCTGGGAGTGGGACCGTGTCTATAAGTTTCTTGAGGTTCATATAAATAGGCCAAAGCTATGAAATTTGTTTTGCCCATATTTGATATTCAGTCAATCCTTGAGATCTACTTCCATTTCAATTAGAAACCAATTTTGCATGGTTGATCACGTTCTTAGGCCCTGCACAAGGGCTGTAGAAACATGTTACTATATTAAAGGTAACTAAACACAAGATCTGTAATCAGCTAGTAGATGGACAGAGGAGACTCACAGAAGAAGAGATGTAAAAGTATGGTTAATTACATCCTTACAAGTAAGCAATGCAAATGTGCTTTAAGAAACTATTCTAGAGTATATGATTTGTTAGTTGGATATTTGTATTCATACACTTGAAGTTTTATCAGTTTGTTTCTATATATTATCTAACTAAAATGCATAACATGTAACTCACACAGCTGTCAAGGAGGTTAGATTACAAAAACTTGAAGGTACATAGCTAGTTTGGAAAATGTAAACCAAGAAAAGAAAAGGTTTCTAACCTTATTGACTTCGTCGTTCATTCATTAATTGAGTCATCATAGACTCCATCTGTGAAAATCTGTCATCTGTTATTTGTTTCTGTGCCTCAATGCTTTGTCTCAACGTAGAGAGTTCTTCACGTAATGAGTCATTCTCCATAGTCAATCTTTCAACCCCTATTGCTGCTGTCCCATGTAATTCTTTAGGTGAAATTCCATAACTGTACATCCGCACACGACCATGGATATCTTTTCCGACAACATCCGAGAAAATTGGCTCCTTTACTGAGATGTCATTTCGTTGTTCTTCAGGTTTTTGATTGAGACATTGGTCCATCTCATCCTGCAATTGACATTGAGGAATTCAAATGACATCATATTTTATATGAATATAGGTCGTTGTGAAATTTGTTATGTACGTACCATCTTCTTCTTTGATATAGGGTCAGAAGGACCTCCATCTTTCTTAGTATGTGTTCTTTTGAACAAATCAAAACGGGAGGGATTCAACAGTTCAGGGTGCTCCAAACGCTAGTCATGAAATTCAAAATTAGCAAAAACAAAGATATTTTGGAGTAATCGGTAGCAATATTAATAAGTTTAAAATACATATTACCATCTCCTCCTCTATACAAGCATAAGAAGTCTTTCCAGTCGATTTTGTCATGTTTTGACACTCTCTATTATCGGAATTTTGGATCGACATGGCCTACCAATTTTCAACACATTATATAGTTTTCTCTGCATCTTTGAAATTCATAGTTATAATTGAGTAGCAATAGCATACCTTATACTCTTCTGTATTCCACTCACGTAAGAGGAACTCCCAATGCTCAGTTGGAATACGACCATCCAAATGTTTCCTCCTTTCTTCATTTGTAGGGTATTTATCAAATACACTCTTCTTCAGCTCATGTTTGAATTCTTTCCAACTTTTGTTGAGCCTACTAAAAACATACCCTTTACAACTATCTGATAGGTCAAATTTTGCCTACATAAAGAGGTATAAGCAATGTTAGTTTTAAAAAAGTAGTTTTTTTTTTTTCAATATAAAAGAAATAGGAATCTACTACAAATGTTTTTATTTTTTTACCTGAACTACAGCCCATGCATTGTTCTTACATGTCTCTGGAACCTTCCTCCAACTTTGGAAGCAAATAGGGAGCAGCTTATAATTTCGGGCTTGAATTCCAATCCAAGTACCAAGCGTAGCTGATTTCTTGCTACATGGTATGCCCAATCTATTCAATCTAATTTCAAATTTCTCCCCTTCTTGCAATGTCTTTATTATGTCACATGTTGCTGGCCCTCTGCCTCTTTTTTTACCTATTTCATAGCAGACAATTAGAAGGACATGAATATATATTTACAATTATCATTAAAATTGATTGAAAAAAAAAACCCCATAAGTACACATTGACTAACCAGATGTAGAAGCTGAATCTAAGGTACCAGAGACTATCTCCTCTGCCATTTGTCACTCTGTAGTTTGATATGTGATGCAATCAAATACATATAATAAAATTTAAAATGTTACAAAGAAGAGACTATAGCATTCAAAGTGTGTAAAAAACACATATACAAGTGTATGAGAAGTTGTAAAAACTATGTTTATATGTACAATTGCATGTATTTAAACATTCAATTCAATGGATTACCATCTGAACTTTCCCCACCATTGGGGGTGTCAACTACAACTCCTGTTAAATCGGTTCGTATCCACTTGACATCATCATCGCCTTCACAATCGTCTAAGGGATGTAAAGCTTGGGTAGATTGATTCGATTAGACCCGAATCAATGCTTGTTCTTGAACTCCATTATTCTGCTCTCCAATATCATAGATATCCCTAATCTTAGACCTTATGACAACATGCCAGTTTGGACTTAAATCATCTTCTACATAAAAAACTTGCTCCGTCTGTGAAGGAAAAACAAATGGCTCGTCAAGCTTACCTTGTCCACTGTACAATAAGTGTTTAAAATTTACAGTAGTAAACCCCATCTCATCTTTATGCACTCCCATTGAAGGATCCACCCAATCACACCGAAATAACATTACTTTGATCTTATCAAAGTATTCCACCTCAATCACTTGTGTTAAAACTCCAAAATAATCAACATGTCCATCAATTGGCACCTTATCCTTTTTACTTGCGAACTTGCTTGTCAAAGCCGTTACAAATACGCCACTGTTTTGAGTTCTTCTACTAAGCTCTAGTGCCTTGGTATGGAACCTTATCCCATTTATAATGTAACCTGTGTAACTTTTAGCCTCAGCATTAGGTCCAACTACTAGCCATCTGATGTATTCCGATACCTCAACTCCTTTTTCACAAAGTTCCAATATCTGATAATATTAATGACACTAAATGAGAATGAAAATAGGGACTATTGCACATTAATAACAAATCTTTATTATGCACTTACATGCTTATTGAACCAATTTGGGAACTCTCTATTATGCCTCTCATCGACCAAACGTGGGCGAGATCGACGAGCTAAATCAGTTTTGATTTCACTGCGGTGGAGGCTTCAAAATAAACGAGGAAAGTTATGTTTAGTTGGCACTCTATCGTACATATATATTGAAGTACAATGAATAAAAATCCAGAAGGTAATACATACTTTCTATATTCTACTATCCCATCATAATGGAATAAGACATAGCGATGCACCTGCTCCAATTCAATGATGTTTAGGCGTACCATCTCGCACTTTCCCAAAGGCCTACCTCTTCCTGAGAATATATTATATGGATCTTCAATGCCTAATGACCCCTCATTTCTAGATGGTCGATTGGACTTCGTTTCCACACCTTCGAAATACCTAGAGCAAAATACCAAACACTCTTCTGCAATATATCCTTCTGCTATTGAACCTTCAGGCCTACTACGATTGCGCACGTAGTTTTTAAGTTGCTTGAGGAATCTAAACAAAACAACACTAGTGTTATTGATGTCCTATGTGATAATAATTAGTTGTATGAAAAACAATTGTTCAAATACTTGCCTTTCAATTGGATACATCCAACGGTAGTGTACTGGACCAGCAATGCTCGCCTCATGGCCCAAATGAATAATCAAGTGCAACATAACATCGAAGAAACTGGGTGGAAATAACTTTTCAAGATTGCACATTGTTACAGCAATAGTTTGATGAAGACTCTTGAATCCTACCTCTGTACCAACGTTGCTACATAAATCACGAAAGAACCCACATACCTTTACCAATACTGCTACAACATTCTTTGGCAAAACATTACGTATGGCCACAGGTAGTAGTTGTTGCATAATGATATGACAGTCATGGCTCTTTAGTCCTAATATCATCCTCTCGTGCACAATAGCACAACGTGCAATATTACCAAAGATAGCCATCCGGAACTTTCACACCACTTAAAACCTTGCAAAATGATTCCTTGTCCTTGTTAGACATTGAGTAGTGTGTAGGAGGTAAAATGATTCTATTTCCACCTTCGATCATCTTTGGCTGAAGATGAGGACGTATTTTCAAATCTTTTAAATCTTGACGTGCCTTCAAGTGATCCTTACTTCTGCCTTTTACATTCAATAATGTATAGATGATACTTTCACATACGTTCTTCTCAATATGCATCACGTCTAAATTGTGACGGACTAAGTTATATCTCCAATATGGCAAATTGAAGAATATACTCTTCTTCTTCCAGTTAAGTGGTAATTGAGGCTTCTTAGATGATTTTTTCCTCTTCTTCCCATCCTCTTCAGTAATTTCTTTGCCAAATTCAGGAAACTGTACATCCCATAATTGATCCAGATGGTCACAACCGGACAACATTTTAGGTTGGACTCTATGTTCCTCATGTCCATCGAAGCTCTTTTTATTATGCCGATAAGGGTGACCTTCTGGAAGAAATCGACGATGTCCAAAATAACAAAATTTTCTTCCATTTTTTAGCCATCGAGATGAGCTATCTTCATTACAAATTGGGCAAGCCAAAGCACCTTTCGTACTCCACCCTGAGAGGTTTCCATATGCTGGAAAATCATTAATGGTCCACATCAAGGACGCACGCAATACAAAATCTTCCTTCTTTTGTACATCGTAAGTTGCAACACCAGTGTCCCACAATATTTTAAGCTCATCTACTAGGGGCTGTAAGTACACATCTATATCATTCCCAGGTTGCTTTGGACCAGGAATAAGCAATGTCAGGATTATGTTTGAGGGCTTCATGCACAACCATGGTGGTAAGTTGTAAGGGATTACCACAACAGGCCATGTGCTATGGGTGCTACTCTTATTTCCAAAAGGATTGAATCCGTCACTAGCTAGCCCAAGCTTAACATTACGAGGGTCGTTGCAAAAATCCGGGTACAACTTATCGAACTCCTTCCATGCTTTTGAGTCAGTGGGTGTCGTAACTTACCATCGTCTGTACGCTCTTCGTGATGCCATCGCATATCAACTGATGTCTTAGACGACATATATAATCTTTGCAGCCGTGGGATCAAAGGGAAATGGCGTAATGTCTTAATCGGTATGTTCTTACCACCCTTTTTATATCTTGATGACCTACAGTGTTTACATGAATCCAAAGTTGTTGCCTCCTTCCAAAACAACATACAATCTCTTGGGCATGCATCAATCTTATTGTAATCGAGTCCTAATTCCTTGATGATCTTCTTTGTTTCATAAAAAAAATTGGCAAAGAACTTGGCTCAGGAAATGTCTCTTTCAATAACTCCAACAACATAGTGAATGCTTTGTCGCTCATCTTGCATAAACACTTGATGTGATATAGGCGAAGCAAAAATCGAAGTTTCGTAAAATTTCTACTTCCCGAAAATAACTCTTGATCTGCATCTTCTATCAACCGTTTAATATTCAGTAACTCGACACTCGGACCCCTTGTATGCTCACCCATTGCAGTACCCTCAACTCCTTCATTAACATGTGTTCCCTGCATCTCATTTAACATATTATGTATATCGTCATTTATATCTGCTTCATCAATGCCAACTGGATTTTCATGGGGAGCTGGTTGTGATGATGAAGATGGAGCTAGTTGTGATGATGAAGTTTCACCATGATAATTCCACATGACATAACCCCTGTGAAATCCATCGACGATCAGATGTTCATCAATAATGTCCTTAGTACACCAATATCGATTTTGGCACTTTACACATGGACATAAGATTTCTTGCCCGATATTCGCTTTATTAGAAAATGCGAATTCTATAAAACTTTTGACCTCTTGCAAGTATTGTGGAGATAATCTGAACCTTGCATCTCGTGAACCTCTATCAATCCAACTACTCCTAGACATTGTTGTACAAAGTAACTGACAAGATATTTAAGATAAAAAAATATTAACACTTATAATCCCTTAAAATAATGCATGTAAAATAATAAATTACAAGGTACATCACAATTATAATTCAAGCAGTAATTAAATTGCTACATTGGACATTAATTGCCGTATTTCATTTTTTGAGACTCCACTTCTACCAATTCAAATATATTTCACATTTTTTGAGGTGCAATTTCAGGCATCATATTGATACTAGTCGTTGACTTCTGAAAACATAGAAGTGGAGTCTCAAAACATGGACATAATCATGTATCATAAAAATCAGTTATAATTCCACTATGTTTCTATCGAAATTATAAAACAGTCCAACACCATAAAAACTTATTCTAAACTTAAATAAAATTCACACGGGTAGAAGAAATATTCGAAATTATAAAACAGTCCAACACCATAAAAACTTATTTTGAACTTAAATAAAATTCACACAGGTAGAAGAAATATTCGAAATTATAAAACAGTCCAACACCATAAAAACTTATTTTGAACTTAAATAAAATTCACACAGCTCTATAAATGTCCATGTCCCAAAAACTTATTTTCAACTTAAATAAAATTCACACAGCTATAGGAGGCAATGTGTATGGTGGTAGTGTTCATAAATTATAAGGGTCTGGATTTTTTCAATCGTTCATCAAACGGATTGAGATATATTGACATATGGATTGACGACAAGAGAACATCTTTCTCTAATACTAGCATTCTTATTTAGAGAGAAATAAAAAAAGCCATTGATCTCAACTAATCATTTGAATGTTGTTGTAAAACAAAACAGGAATACAGTCCTTGGGATCTGTGTTTTAGGGATTGGATCGGATCAGAGCGAAGCCAAAATAGAGTAATCGGTCTAATTCTCATGCCAATGGCCGATCCAGAAGGCTCATATGACCCAAACTGAGCAGAAAACTTCAGAAATCACTGGCGGATTTGGAGAAGCTTCATAGTAGTGGGGTGGGTGAAAATTTATTGTTTTCTGCTGCACATAATGGCTACAACAAGGTCAACACTTTGGATCAGTTGGATGCTCCCATTTATTTGCTGCCTTATAATTTTCTTTTCACTTACAAGTTTGCTGACTCCCATTTCAGACATTAAAGAGCAAGCTATATGTGGACAAATATTCTGAGAGTGTTCAGCATAATTTTTTGGATTATATTGCTGGTGGATGTGAACTTAACTTCATGGTGGCTATTGATTTTAAAGGTACTCAAGTTTGCTTTATTTTGTTACTTGAGTACTGAATTTTGAGGTTGAATAATGTTCCATAACTGAAAAATATATCCATGGTGACTATATATAATACCATTACCATTAGATGGAGGGGTTGTAAAGATCCAGAAGAGGGTCTTGCCCTCAGTCTTCGGCGAAATCAATCCTGTGAATTTGGGACGAAGAGAGATCAGGTAATTAAGGGTTTTTTAGTTCTTTGATTTTTCTTGTCAGAAAACGTTAGTCCAAGTTCGATTCTTCCTCTGTAATGTTTCCTATCTTCGATTCTTCCTCTTGTATCTTCAACAATAATAAAAAGAAAGATAATAAATTATGATATCCTTACTTTGACTCCATTTTTTTTCCCTTTCATCTTCTTCTACAATTTTGATATCATTCTCTTGCTGAGAGATTATATCCCTTATTGATTGTAACTTATTCAGAAGATTTACTGTTTTTGGCTAATTGTGTTTATTGTTCCCCTACCCCCACCCTTTTAAATTGTGAAAGGTTGGGTGAAGCAGCTAACTCTGACATATAGTGTATACTGATCAAATGGTTGAGGATGCAAATGCTGTGATATTCACCTTTGGGTCGTATCCATACCAGATGTGGAGTCGAATTCTGTCATTTCCTTTCCTACTAGCATTAAAAAAGTGAAGTTTTCTGTGGATCGAATTCCATACCAGATGTCTCTGCATTTTTATTTCTATAAATTTTGTGATTACAACATGGTTGGATATTTGGGTAGTCATATGTGACTGGGCTAAGTAATTTTCCAGAGCCTTCAAGATAAGTCTCAAGGATAAGTTTATGGAGTTTTGCAAGCTTTAGTAATGTCCTACTCACTAGAAATCCGATGTACAATGCTACTTATGAATGTCATGATATCATTGAAATTTTAATAGAATTTTTTGTTATAAGTTTTAGAGGGTTTCCTTCTATCATCTCTGGACAGTTAATGTTTTTGTTGGGAATATTTGGAATCACAGTTTTAATGATGAGTTCTACATGAGTCCCAACAAGTTGTATCAAAACCTGAGCCTACGACTCCAGATATGCCTGTGTGGTGCGTGCAACAGCTTAAGGAATGTATCCAGGATAGATTGAATCCAGAAAGTCCTAATGTATCCATCTACTGCAATGATTGAATCCAGAAAGTCCTAATGCAACATCTACTGTTCATTGAATCCAGAAAGTCCTAATGTATGCAATGAATCCAGAAAGTCCTAATGTATTGACCTTGTTGTAGCCATTGAATCCAGAAAGTCCTAATGTAGATCTTTTCGGAGTGACCTCCAAGGAACGTCCTTGAGCAACGTCCTAGACCTAATCCTTAAGCAACGTCCTAATGTATTGACCTTGTTGTAGCCATTGAATCCAGAAAGTCCTTGAGGTCAACACATTCCTTAAACAACCTTGTTGTAGCCATTGAATCCAGAAAGTCCTAATGTATCCAATGCATTAGGACTCCAGATATGCCCAGGTTTTGATGGAACAGAGATTCAAGGGGATACAACATACAAATGAAAAATCAAAATAAACCATGGATGGAGGAGAAGTCACCTGAACCTGCACAGTAGCTGCCGCCTCTTCCTCTCCTTACTTCTTCTTCCTTATCAATAGACACCGGCTGATTTTCTAACTGCACAGTACTTCCTTTATCAATAGCCTTTCTTCTGCAAATCCAAAACCCCTCTCTATTTCTGTCTCCTCTCTTCTCTAATCTCTCCCTGATTTCTCTCTTTCACTCATCTCCTTACAGCAGCACCACGGCTTTCTTCCTCCTTCACTTCTTCTTGCGGTTTCGGCTTCCCAGCTGCAACTCCAGATTTTCCACTCCCTTTCTTTCTCCCTCACTGATTTCTTCTGCTCCCGCAGCTTCTACGTACTCTCCATCTCCCTAGCTGTTTTGTGTCGAACCGGATATCAGAAGGAGAATATTTAGATGACGATGGAGAAGGAGAGAGTTACGAATTGTATTGGAGTAGTATTCCTTATTAGGTTTTGGATTTGGGAAATAGAGATGAAGATGGATATGGCATTGAACCGACGAAGATGGAGATGGATAATGGCGCGCGTGCAGTGGGAAAACATTGGGAATATGGCGCTCAAAATATGGGATAATGGAGAAGCAGTTATACATTCCTTATCCGACTGGTCATCCGAACTGTCACTTACCTGCAGGAAGTGGGAATTAAGTGAAAAAAATTAATAGAAAAAATCGGGGGAATTAATATATATCGGGGAAGGGATATACGAATTAATTAAGGGACTGAATTGTTTTTTTTTTCCTACCGAAAATGATATATATCCTACTGAAATCTCCAAATGACTTATATATATATATGTGTGTTTTCTTTTTAATTTTCTTGGATGTTAATTAAGATGCTTTACATTGATTTTGTTCTTCATATATAGTTTGTTTATTTTACCACTGTAGCACTTTTCATGTATGACATACATTGAACTGAAAGTCCTAGTGTATGATGAGTTCCTATATATGTTGTACTGAAAATCTTGACCTCCCTTCAATTCTCCTGAATTCGCACATGGATGTTGTAGCTATCGAGCATGATAAATGGACTCATCCTCCTTTCGATGCTCACGTCGATCAGGCCGGAGATATCTATGCCAGAGGATCGCAGGATATGAAGTGTGTTGGGATGCAGTACCTGGAGGCCATCCGCCGATTGAAGAACTCTGGGTTCCAGCCGGTTAAGACTCTTTACGTTTCGTTTGTTCCAGAAGAGGAAACAGGGGGTTATGACGGAACTGAGAAATTTGCCAATTCAGAAGAATTCGAGAAAATGAATGTTGAAATCCTCCTTGATGAAGGTAAAATCAGTTTTATTCGAAATCCGAAGTAGGTTGAATTTCAGAATTATGGTTCAATGATATGGTTTGGAACTCTGACAGGGCTGGCATCGCCGAATGAAAATTACAGCTACAATCTAAAATGAATATCCATTTACGACGGAAAATAACTTTCGTCATAACAACCATATATATACGACAAAACTTAATTCCCGTCGTAACTATATATCTATATACGACGGGAATTAAGTCCCGTCGCAACTATATATCTAAATGCGACGGGACTTAATTTCTGTCTAAAATGAATATCCATTTAAGACGGAAAATAACTTTCCAACCATATATATCATAAAGAACCATATCATATACGACGGTAAATGATTTCCGTATGAATTGGCGGGAACACCGCGGGAAGAAATATACATACGCGCGTAGGAATTTGGTTATACATGACGCCATGTATAATTCCGTCGTATTTAAATAGTTATATAAGACGGATAACTAAAACCGTCGTTAAAACATAACTATAGATGACGAAATATAGATAACGTCGTAATTATGAATTAATTAGGACGGTTACATAAAACCGTCGTTAATTTCCGTCACAAAAACCCATTTTTGTTGTAGTGACCCTAGCACCGAAACTTTTGGTGGTATGGACTTATTCCACAAGAATCTAGTCCATGCTGGATGCGTTTCCACCACCCTTCCAGAATGCCAAGCTGATGATATAGAAATTTTCCATGTACCATTTCTTTCCAAACAACTGTCTTTGTTATTCACATTGACAGGTAAGCAAGAGGCTTCATTTAGAAGGGTTCTCATATTTTCAGCTTGTACAATAGGTGTAACAAAATGAAAAAGAAAGAAAGGGAAGATGGAGAGAATGGAGAATGGAGAAGAGAGAGAGAATCAATATGTGTGTATTCTCCTCTCCTATGGTTCCTTTATTTATAATCAAAGAGGAAAAACAATAGTTTAGGAAACTTACCTAATTACAATCATAAACCAATTAGGAAACTAAACCTAGACAACTTAAGAAATAAACCCTAACCAATAAGGAAACAAATAAACATTGGTGGAAACAAATCCACTACAATAAATGGAAATAACTAATATAGAAGCAAGACCATATGTAGCACTGATAGTTGGGACCCACAGTATATCGTTAACTCTAACACTCCTCCTCAAGCTGGAGCACGGGGGAATGTAAGAGCTTCAGCTTGGAACAATATAGTAGTAGCAACAATAGTTGTAGCAATAGCAGTGGCAGCAGCAGCAGTAACAGTAGTAGTAGCAGCACAGTATATGTTACTATGAACCAAGTAGTAAAGATCGCATCAGATATAGGTGGTAGAAGGTGCGTCAGGTAGTAGAGGCGGCAATAGAAAAAGAAAATCTTAATCTTGAGCAGCAGTGTAGTAGTCACAACAAATAAGCAGTAGGTTGCATCACGTGCAACAGTAGACTTCATACAATAGTAGGCTCTGACACGAGCAAGGTAGTAGTAGACTCCAACATGAACAAAATAGTAGTAGGCTCCAACATGAGCAATGTAGTAGTAGGTTCCAACATTAGCAAATTAGAGAAAAGTGTCTCTTCCATGAGTAGACACTAACCAACAAATAATAATAATCTTCAACTGATGACTTGAGCAGATAAGTAATCTTCAACTGATAACTTGATTAGATAAGAATCTTCAATCTCCCCCTCACGTGGAGGATGCCACATGAACAAATAATATAGACGTTACAACGAGCATACAATAATAGTAATAAGCAACATCTCAAAGGATAAGCAACACAATAAAACCCATAAACAAGAGTAGCTGTAAATAAAATCCAAACTTGAAGTTGATCCGATGGTTGGATCCAAAGTTATGAGCTATTCGAACTATTTAGGGCATATCAGAAAGCCAAACTGACCCTTAGGACAGTAGGAATTTAGATTTAATGTGACCGGCTAAACTTGGAAGAAGGGTTGGAATAGGTCAAAACATAATTATATATAAAATCCAACAAAGCAAGTCGGTATTTAGGGATGACGTCCTCAACCATGCCAGAGGTATTTTAGAAAATCCCAATTAAAAAGTTTTCTTCAACCTTTGGTAGAAGGTCACAAATAGAAACAAAGAGGCAGAAATCAGATTTCATAAGTATGAGGTATTTCACCCGATTCAATCCCAATCACTATGAAACTTCAGGGATGGAATGGCAATTACTTGGTCTGCTGATTCCAACAATTATTTATTCCAATCAGCAAGGATTAAGAGAACATTTAAGGTCTGAACTAAATCTGGCAGCAAGAGAGAGAACAGGAAGTTACAGGTTTCGGTTCTCCTCACTAAAGGGATTTCTGTGGGGCTGGGATTACCACCCAGAACAGTAAAAAAAATAGGAGAAGGAGTTGTGACTCAATCGAATAGTCTCAGTCTGATCTGGAATCTCAGAGATAGATTTGCTTAGGCCTTCTGGGCAGAAAATTAGAGTTATAAAGATGATTTAGGTGGTATGATAATCAATTGCATAGAAAACCAATAAACCAGGGCATGTAGATCAGATCTGGGAAAAATAAGAGACTTACCAGTGAAATATGAACAGAATTCAAGAGAGAAAGCAAGCAGAAAGTAACCACAAAATCCCAGATCAACTAAGTAATATGGAATGAGATATAACAGTTTAAAGCATCTGAAACAGAGAGAGAAAACAAAGTATCGCCTGCTGAAAAGAAGAAGATTAGATGTCACCTGTAGAAACAGATTAGCCAAGGTAAAGGAGAGGATACCAGTAACATGACCAGTAGTAAGAATAGACCCAAAGGGAGAAAAACCAGATTCCAAGAAGAAAAAAAATCTGATAGTGCCAAATATTCACAAACCGTAGGCAGGAAGAAAATACAGATTCCAAAGAAGATAAATCTAGATCAAAGGTTCAGTTAAAAGCTAGAATAACATATCAAAACTTGAGAAAAGGAAATGAAAAACAATAGCAGCAAAGGCAGCGATGGGGGCTGCAAACCAGAACAAAAAAACCTTTAGATGACTCTCAAAACGGCACCCGCTCTGATACCATGTAAAAAATAGAAAAGAAAGAAAGGGAAGATGGAGAGAATGGAGAATGCAGAAGAGAGAGAGAATCAATATGTGTGTATTCTCCTCTCCTATGGTTCCTTTATTTATAATCAAAGAGGAAAAACAATAGGTTAGGAAACTTACCTAATTACAATCATAAACCAATTAGGAAACTAAACCTAGACAACTTAGGAAATAAACTCTAACCAATAAAGAAAAAAATAAACATTGGTAGAAACAAATCCACTACAATAAATGGAAATAACTAATATAGAAGTAAGACCATATGTAACACCGATAGTTGGGACCCACAGTATATCGTTAACTCTAACAATAGGAAATCACCAAGTTCCTCCATCAATAGAATCTCCCACCTTTGCTTTGAATGACTTTGCAATTTCTGGATTTATATTTAGTTTCTCTAAAGAGAGAAAGAACCCTGCCAATAGTCGTTCTAGAAATTAATGGACGAGCCATCACCAATCAGCCACCTAACCCCTTTTTTTGTCCAATCCCATACATTTTTAATACTCCACCATATTGGTGAATAGTGTCCAGTTTTCCTTGGGAGGCCATTTTCCATCAGCTATCTATTCCTCATGAATTTAGAATAAAGAGAAGACCCTAGTTTGCACATTCCATGCCAATTTAATTAGTAAGGACTTATTAACTGATCTTAAGTCCCTAATTCCCAATCCACCTTCTTTTTTTGGCCTGCAAACCAAATCCCATTTGATAATAACGGACTTTCTTTGTTTGGGATCCCCACTCCAAATGAAGTTCTTCATCCATGTTTCTGCTACCTTTATAATCCCTTTTGGCCACAAATAGACAGAAAAGAATGGATGAAAGCACTAGATAAGACTGATTTAACCAATTCAGCTCTACCAGCCATAGATAACAATCTTCCATTCCATGATGTAAATTTTTTCTTCAACCTGGCAAGCAAGGGCAAGAAATATTCTTTTTGATCTTATCAATGAAAATTTCCACACCTAAGTATTTGGCTGGAAATTTTCCTTCAGAGAAACCCAAACATGACTACAGTTTATTCTTCATGGAGATTGATACTCCCGAGTAGAAACTTTTACTTTTGGCTGGATTAATTTGTTGGCCAGAGTATTCTGAATATGCATTCAGCAGGTTCTTTAGAATATTAGCATCTCTTATCTTCGCCTGTAGAAAAAATAAAATGTCATCTGCAAAGAAAAGGTGAGATGGGGTTACCACATGCCGGAAATTAGGAGATTTTAGATCACCTTTTGCAATCAAACTCTTCAGACTTCTACAAAGAACTTCCTCTGCCAATACAAACAACAGTGGTGAAAGAGGGTCTCCTTGACGTAGTCCTCTAGATGCTTCAAAGTAACCCACTGGTCCTCCTTTGAGCATAATTGACAGTCTTACAGACTTCAACAAAGTGGAAATTCTATTAGTGAAAGTAGTAGAGAAACCAAATTTTTGCAGGACATCTAAGAGAAAAAGCCACTCCAAAGTATCAAATGCTTTCTGGATTCAAGTTTAAGTGCCATAGTCCCATCTTTAGTTCTCCTCTTCATTGAAGTAGCTAACTCAGAAGCCAGACCAATATTGTTATGTATCAACCTTCCTTTAATGAATGCTCCTTGCTCTTCAAAGATTAATGAAGACATAATAAAACCTCCTAATCTTGGGGAAAGTATTTTTGAGATAACTTTAAAAATAAAGTTACCAACACATATTGGTCTGTAATCTGTAAGTCTATATGTACCATTAACTTTAGGAATCAAGGACATAAAATTATTATTCAAACCATGAGGCAAGTATCCTGATTGGAAGAAAGACCGCACAGCTGAACAAAAATCCTTACCAATTATATCCCAGCAGGCTTGGAAGAATTTTCATGGAAAACCGTCCGATAATGGGGCACTTTTAGGATTAAGATCAAAGACTACTTTTTAATTTCTTCCGCAGATAGGACAGCATCCATGATTAGTGATTGGTCCTCCTCCACCAACTTAGGGATACAGTCTAAAAAAGAAGCATCAGCTGTAGAACCTTTACTTTTATGGAGGCCTTCATAGAAATCAATAATGCGTGTTTTAATCTCCTCTTGACTTTCCAGCAGATTTCCTTCACTTGTTTAAGGAATCTAATGGAATTTCTACCTTTTCGAGCAGTTGCATAGTTATGAAAATAACCAGTACTTCGATCACCATTATTTAACCACTGAATACAAGATTTTTCCATCCAAAAGGCTTCCTCCAAGTCAAGAGCCTTTTGTGTAGCCCACAATTTTCAATTGCAACTTGCACTTCTTGCAGCTCATGCTGAGTTAAGATAACATCAACTCCAATTTTTGGATAAGTCACTTTAGACCAACTCTTCAATAATTGCTTGAGGTGTTTGAGTTTCTACATTAATATAACGTATGGATTACCTGAAAATGACGAATTCCAAGCCAATTTTACTGCAGCTTCAAATTGATCATGTTGAATCCAAAACCTCAGCAAACAGAAGGGGATGTTAACTGATCGAGGGACATCAGTTCCTCCAATGATAAGAGCTGAATGCTCCAATATAGTTCTAGGAAGAACTTTCTGATAGCCTCCATTGTATTTAACCAACCAAGATTCATTACAAAAACTCCTGTCAAGAAGAGCTTTGACATGACCTATCACTCTCTTGTTGGTCCATGTATACTTTAGTCCTGAGGATAGGACAGATTTCAACGAGATAAATCAATGCATGCTTTGAATAATTCATCTGTTGCTGAGATGTTTAAGGAACCTGGACCAATTTTTTCATTAGCATACAAACAACAGTTAAAATGATGTAAGCCAATTTTGGGCTTATGGAACTAATGGATCGGGAGAGTGGACTTATACTAAATCAAAGGAATCAAAAGGGAGGTGAAGTGCAGAAATGGATTTTGAATTTTGTTAAAGGTAAAGAAAGAAAAGGATATAATTGATGGAAGTGAAGGTGGGGTGACTTACTTCTCTTCTAGGATGTAAATCAACTCCAAAGGTGGCCTACAACTCTTCAAGGATGTAGGTGAAGAATAAAATTCCAACTCTTCTAGGATGGAATGAAATTTCTTCAAGGTTTCAAGGGAGAACTCTTCTAGGTTCAAGAATTGCACTTAGGCAAATTTCATTCATAAGAATCACTTCAAATTGTCTCTACAATACAAACTACTTTGGTGGCCTTTTATAGGCATAATAGAGAAAATAAAAAGACAATCATATCTTTAAATCCACAATAGAAAAATAAATTCTTCCAATGCAAGGGGTTACTCCAATGAGCATTGATGCAAGTTCCAAAGTCTTGATTCAAGGTCCAAGGTATTGATGTTAGGTTCAATGTCTTGATGCAAGCTCCAATGTCTTGAGTAAAGGTCCAAGGTATTGATGTTAGGTTCAATGTCTTGATGCAAGCTCCAATGTAGAGAAGACTCTAGAAATATTGAATAGAAAAGGCCACCTCATTATCCACTAAAGACTTGAAAGGTCACCAAAAGGGGCTGGTTTTAAGGAGCAAGGGCCAGGTTCATTGGTTCTTTTGTAGCTTGGTTCATACCTTGGTCTTGGGCCAAATGGGCTTTGTAAGCTTGGGCTTTGATGCGGGCCGATCTTCGTAGTTGGACTGCATCATTCCCCCCTTGTGAGAAAGAATTCGTCTCAGAATTCAAGTCTTCTTCATTGGTAGAATCACCCATAAATGGTGTTAAATGACGCACATTGAAAACATCATGAATCTTCATATGGGGTGGAAGCTTGAGCTGATATGCATTGGGATTGATGCGAGCAAGAACTTCAAGAGGTCCAATCTTTCGAGCACTAAGTTTGTTATAGCTTCCAACTGGATGTCGTTCTGGTGGCAAGTAAGCCCAAACATAATCACCGGGTTCATAGATTACCTCACGGCGCCGCTTATCAAAGGCCTTCTTGTAGAGCTTTGTCTTGTCTTGAAGCTTTTGATACACACTTTCATGGATTTGTCTCATTTCAAAACAATATCATCAACTTTGCCAATTGATTTTTCCGGAAATGGAATGGGTAAGAGGTCAAGTGCCGACTTGGGTTGTCTCCCATAAACAATGACAAATGGACTATAACCCTGTAGTTCGATTCACCGAACAATTAAAGGCAAACTCACCAAGTGATAACCGATTTTCCCAAGAGCGGGGTTGTCATCGATCAAGGTCCGCAACAAGTTTCCCAAAGATCGGTTGACTACTTCGGCTTTGGCCATCGGTTTGAGGGTGGAACACCGTACTAAACTGCAGTTTGGTGCCAATATTTTTCCAAAGTTGTCGCCAAAAATGACTAAGGAATTTCGTATCTCGATCGAAGTGATAGTCTTAGGGAGACCATGCAATTTGTAAACTTCTTTAAAGAAAAGATCGGCGATACGGGATGCATCCATTGTTTTGCGACAAGGAATGAAGTGGGCCATCTTTGAGAATCTATCAACCACCACAAAAATTGAATCCATACCTCGAAGTGTGCGTGGCAATCCAAGGATAAAATCCATAGATATGTCTTCCCAAGGAGCTTGTGGTATGGATAAGGGTAAGTAGAGGCCTGCATTGGTGTTTTGTCCCTTTCCCACTTGGCATTTTCGACACTTCATCACATGACGGTGCACATCTTTCTTGAGGTGGGGCCAAAAGTACTTAGTCGCAACTAAGTGTAGTGTCTTGTCTCTCCCAAAGTGTCCTCCGTTATGTATCTCTTCAATCACCTTTTGCCGTAAGGAACAATTTGGAATGCATAAGCGATTTCCTTTGAAAAGGAAACCATCACAAAAAGTAAAATCGACAAGGACCTTGTCTTTTGCATCTGAGAGGAGTTTGGAGAAGTATTCATCCTCTTCATAAAGTTCTTGAAAAGATTCAAAGCCAAGTACAGTACTACGCATCATAGAGAGCAAACCCTTCTTGCGACTAAGAGCATCGGCAACTCGATTTTGAACACCGGCCTTGTGCTTGATATGGAAGTTGAATTCTCGAAGATACTCCGCCCATTTTGCTCTTCGAGAATTGAGCTTTTGTTGACCTGAAATGTACTTTAGAGCTTCATGATCAGTGTACAAAATAAACTCCCTATGAATCAAATATGGCCTCCAATACTCAAGGGTACGAAAGAGAGCATAAAACTCTAAATCGTAAGTACTATAACGGAGCTTAGCACCATTCAATTTTTCGCTAAAGAAAGCGACGGGACGTCCTCCTTGACTCAAGACTCCTCCAATGCCGGTTCCGGAAGCATCACAATGCACTTCAAAAATAAGATCAAAATTTGGAAGAGCTAAAACCGGGGCAGTGCTAAAACCGATGCAGTCCAACTACGAAGATCGGCCCGCATCAAAGCCCAAGCTTACAAAGCCCATTTGGCCCAAGACCAAGGTATGAACCAAGCTACAAAAGAACCAATGAACCTGGCCCTTGCTCCTTAAAACCAGCCCCTTTTTGGTGACCTTTCAAGTCTTTAGTGGATAATGAGGTGGCCTTTTCTATTCAATATTTCTAGAGTCTTCTCTACATTGGAGCTTGCATCAAGACATTGAACCTAACATCAATACCTTGGACCTTTACTCAAGACATTGGAGCTTGCATCAAGACATTGAACCTAACATCAATACCTTGGACCTTGAATCAAGACTTTGGAACTTGCATCAATGCTCATTGGAGTAACCCCTTGCATTGGAAGAATTTATTTTTCTATTGTGGATTTAAAGATATGATTGTCTTTTTATTTTCTCTATTATGCCTATAAAAGGCCACCAAAGTAGTTTGTATTGTAGAGACAATTTGAAGTGATTCTTATGAATGAAATTTGCCTAAGTGCAATTCTTGAACCTAGAAGAGTTCTCCCTTGAAACCTTGAAGAAATTTCATTCCATCCTAGAAGAGTTGGAATTTTATTCTTCACCTACATCCTTGAAGAGTTGTAGGTCACCTTTGGAGTTGATTTACATCCTAGAAGAGAAGTAAGTCACCCCACCTTCACTTCCATCAATTATATCCTTTTCTTTCTTTACCTTTAACAAAATTCAAAATCCATTTCTGCACTTCACCTCCCTTTTGATTCCTTTGATTTAGTATAAGTCCACTCTCCCGATCCATTAGTTCCACAAGCCCAAAATTGGCTTACATCATTTGGTATCAGAGCAAAGGAGGAGAGATATTATGGGTCCAAAATTTCGAGGTGGTCGAGGTAGTCTAAGTGGCCGAGGTAGTCGCACTACCACCATCAATGATGATGCATTAGCACAAGCCTTACAAATACAACAACAAATGCAAGAACAAATTCAAAACCTTACTCTTGAGGTTCAGCGACTACGAGATGGTAACAATCCATCAAATTCAAGAGAAGATAGATTGGATGATTCCTTATCAGAAGGATCCGAACCCATAACAAGAGGGTTTCGTCCACACTACCCTCAAGGAGGTCGAGAACGGGACTGGGAAAAAGAAGTCCATAGGGATATTCCGGAGTTTTCAGGTACTGATCCTCCTGATGAAATTCTTGATTGGCTAACTCTTGTAAATGAAGTTTTTGAGCATAGAAATGTCCCGGACAATCGTCGGGTTGGCATCATCTCCATGCGCCTTCGAGGCAAGGCCATCGCTTGGTGGCGACGTGAGAAGCAAACACGTCAATCCATTGGCAAAGCTCCCATCACTTCATGGAGAAAGATGGAAGATAAGATGAAAAAATACTTCCTTCCCAAGGGATATAAGAGAGAGCTCTATCAACGGTACCAAAATTTGAGGCAAGGTACACGCACGGTAGACCAATACACCAATGAATTCAATGAGTTGGTGATTCGTAACAACATCATAGATCCAGAAGATGTACTTGTGAACAAATACTTGAATGGGCTCCAATCTTACATTCAAGAGGCCCTTGAAGTCCTTGACATTTGGGATGTGGGAGATGCACATCAAAGAGCCATTAAGGTGGAACGTTCTCGAGGTCGGAAACAACAATCTACTTTCACCTCCAATCGATCAAATCGGAATCCGGTGAGTACTACTAAACCAAGTAATTCTTTAGACCATTCCTCTAACATGGAAAAGTTGTCTACTCAACCAAAGGTTACTAATCCTACCACCCAAACCGGTTCAAGTTCCTCTCGTCGGTATAAAATGTTATTCTTGTGGAGAAATTGGCCACCGAGCAAGTAATTGTCAAAATTTTAAAAACTCTCATAAGGGTAAAGGTGCCTTGTTGGGTTTTGAGGACCAAGAAAATGAATTCGATGCTGAGGATGTCGATAATGATGATCTTTTAGAAGATCATAAAGAAGATGGAGAAGTGCTCCATGCCGATACCGGAGAACTCCTCATGATGAGAAAGATATTTCTCACCCCAAAGCAAGAAAATGGAGACCGATGGTTACGCAACAATATCTTCCACACAGCATGTACCATTTCCGGTAAGGTATGCCAACTCATCATTGATTCCCGGATGTTGTGAGAATGTAATTTCAGAAGAGGCGACTCGAAAGTTGAAATTGGACTTGAAAGAACATCCTACACCATACAAAATGTCTTGGCTAAAGCGGTAGTGAGGTAACCATTTCCAAACGATGTCTTGTTCATCTTTCCATTGCATCTACATATTATGATAAAATATGGTGTGATGTATTACCCATGGATGCTAGTCACATCATTCTTGGTCGTCCTTGGCAATTTGATCGGAGAACTACTCATGATGGGAGGAATAACACTTATTCTTTTGAATTTGATAAAAAAAGAATTATTTTGGCACCTAGCAAGGAGCCTTTCAAATCTCCAATGATGGAAAATTCTCCAACCCCAAATTTGCTCACAATAAAGGATGTAAAGGGTGCTATGGAAGGCGTAGATGTTGTGTATATAATGCTAAACAAATCGGAGTATGATGTACAAATGTCAATCATCCCAGACCAAGTGAAACCACTATTAAGTGAGTTTCAAGATGTATTTCCATTCGACCTACCCTCAAGTCTCCCTCCGATGAGAGAAATTCAGCATCAACTTGATTTGATACCTGGTGCACCTCTTCCCCATCTACCTCATTACCGGATGAGTCCAACCGAACATGCCGAGTTGCAATGGCAAGTTACAGAACTCTTATCTAAAGGGTTCATTCGAGAAAGCCTTAGTCCTTGTGCTGTGCCTGCACTCTTAGTGCCAAAGAAGAATGGAACATGGAGGATGTGTGTTGATAGCCGAGCCATCAACAAGATCACGGTCAAGTACCGTTTTCCCATTCCCCGCCTTGATAATCTCTTGGACAATCTATCTGGCTCTACCATTTTCTCAAAGCTTGATTTGAAAAGTGGTTATCATCAAATCCGAATCAGACCGGGAGATGAATGGAAGACGGCTTTCAAGACCAAAGATGGACTATTTGAATGGCTAGTCATGCCATTTGGATTGTCAAATGCCCCATCCACTTTCATGAGGTTTATGAACCAAATCTTGAAGCCTTACCTTGGAAGATTTGTTGTGGTTTACTTTGATGATATTCTTATTTATAGTAAGACTACTAATGAGCATTTGCAGCACCTCCAAGAAGTGCTACTTACCCTAAGGAAGGAGAGTCTCTATGCAGCCCTTGACAAGTGCTACTTCATGGTGGAGGAAATTCTCTTCTTAGGTTTCAACATCTCCCAGGATGGCATCTCCGTTGATAATGCAAAGATTAAAGTAATTCAAGAATGGCCAACTCCAACCAATGTTCATGATGTTCGAAGCTTCCATGGATTGGCATCATTTTATCGGCGATTCATTGCCCATTTCAGTTCTTTAGCAGCCCCACTCACTTCTTGCATAAAAAAAGGAGTCTTCGAATGGACCAATGAAGCCCAACGAAGTTTTGAGCAACTCAAAGAAAAGTTAAGCACTGCCCCGGTTTTAGCTCTTCCAAATTTTGATCTTACTTTTGAAGTGCATTGTGATGCTTCCGGAACCGGCATTGGAGGAGTCTTGAGTCAAGGAGGACGTCCCGTCGCTTTCTTTAGCGAAAAATTGAATGGTGCTAAGCTCCGTTATAGTACTTACGATTTAGAGTTTTATGCTCTCTTTCGTACCCTTGAGTATTGGAGGCCATATTTGATTCATAGGGAGTTTATTTTGTACACTGATCATGAAGCTCTAAAGTACATTTCAGGTCAACAAAAGCTCAATTCTCGAAGAGCAAAATGGGCGGAGTATCTTCGAGAATTCAACTTCCATATCAAGCACAAGGCCGGTGTTCAAAATCGAGTTGCCGATGCTCTTAGTCGCAAGAAGGGTTTGCTCTCTATGATGCGTAGTACTGTACTTGGCTTTGAATCTTTTCAAGAACTTTATGAAGAGGATGAATACTTCTCCAAACTCCTCTCAGATGCAAAAGACAAGGTCCTTGTCGATTTTACTTTTGTGATGGTTTCCTTTTCAAAGGAAATCGCTTATGCATTCCAAATTGTTCCTTACGGCAAAAGGTGATTGAAGAGATACATAACGGAGGACACTTTGGGAGAGACAAGACACTACACTTAGTTGCGACTAAGTACTTTTGGCCCCACCTCAAGAAAGATGTGCACCGTCATGTGATGAAGTGTCGAAAATGCCAAGTGGGAAAGGGACAAAACACCAATGCAGGCCTCTACTTACCCTTATCCATACCACAAGCTCCTTGGGAAGACATATCTATGGATTTTATCCTTGGATTGCCACGCACACTTCGAGGTATGGATTCAATTTTTGTGGTGGTTGATAGATTCTCAAAGATGGCCCACTTCATTCCTTGTCGCAAAACAATGGATGCATCCCGTATCGCCGATCTTTTCTTTAAAGAAGTTTACAAATTGCATGGTCTCCCTAAGACTATCACTTCGATCGAGATACGAAATTCCTTAGTCATTTTTGGCGACAACTTTGGAAAAATATTGGCACCAAACTGCAGTTTAGTACGGTGTTCCACCCTCAAACCGATGGCCAAACCGAAGTAGTCAACCGATCTTTGGGAAACTTGTTGCGGACCTTGATCGATGACAACCCCCGCTCTTGGGAAAATCGGTTATCACTTGGTGAGTTTGCCTTTAATTGTTCGGTGAATCGAACTACAGGTTATAGTCCATTTGTCATTGTTTATGGGAGACAACCCAAGTCGGCACTTGACCTCTTACCCATTCCATTTCCGGAAAAATCAATTGGCAAAGTTGATGATATTGTTTCTGAAATGAGACAAATCCATGAAAGTGTGTATCAAAAGCTTCAAGACAAGACAAAGCTCTACAAGAAGGCCTTTGATAAGCGGCGCCGTGAGGTAATCTATGAACCCGGTGATTATGTTTGGGCTTACTTGCCACCGTAACGACATCCGGTTGGAAGCTATAACAAACTTAGTGCTCGAAAGATTGGACCTCTTGAAGTTCTTGCTCGCATCAATCCCAATGCATATCAGCTCAAGCTTCCACCCCATATGAAGATTCATGATGTTTTCAATGTGCGTCATTTAACACCATTTATGGGTGATTCTACCAATGAAGAAGACTTGAATTCGAGACGAATTCTTTCTCACAAGGGGGGAATGATGCAGTCCAACTACGAAGATCGGCCCGCATCAAAGCCCAAGCTTACAAAGCCCATTTGGCCCATGACCAAGGTATGAACCAAGCTACAAAAGAACCAATGAACCCGGCCCTTGCTCCTTAAAACCAGCCCCTTTTTGGTGACCTTTCAAGTCTTTAGTGGATAATGAGGTGGCCTTTTCTATTCAATATTTCTAGAGTCTTCTCTACATTGGAGCTTGCATCAAGACATTGAACCTAACATCAATACCTTGGACCTTTACTCAAGACATTGGAGCTTGCATCAAGACATTGAACCTAACATCAATACCTTGGACCTTGAATCAAGACTTTGGAACTTGCATCAATGCTCATTGGAGTAACCCCTTGCATTGGAAGAATTTATTTTTCTATTGTGGATTTAAAGATATGATTGTCTTTTTATTTTCTCTATTATGCCTATAAAAGGCCACCAAAGTAGTTTGTATTGTAGAGACAATTTGAAGTGATTCTTATGAATGAAATTTGCCTAAGTGCAATTCTTGAACCTAGAAGAGTTCTCCCTTGAAACCTTGAAGAAATTTCATTCCATCCTAGAAGAGTTGGAATTTTATTCTTCACCTACATCCTTGAAGAGTTGTAGGCCACCTTTGGAGTTGATTTACATCCTAGAAGAGAAGTAAGTCACCCCACCTTCACTTCCATCAATTATATCCTTTTCTTTCTTTTACCTTTAACAAAATTCAAAATCCATTTCTGCACTTCACCTCCCTTTTGATTCCTTTGATTTAGTATAAGTCCACTCTCCCGATCCATTAGTTCCACAAGCCCAAAATTGGCTTACATCATTTGGTATCAGAGCAAAGGAGGAGAGATATTATGGGTCCAAAATTTCGAGGTGGTCGAGGTAGTCTAAGTGGCCGAGGTAGTCGCACTACCACCATCAATGATGATGCATTAGCACAAGCCTTACAAATACAACAACAAATGCAAGAACAAATTCAAAACCTTACTCTTGAGGTTCAGCGACTACGAGATGGTAACAATCCATCAAATTCAAGAGAAGATAGATTGGATGATTCCTTATCAGAAGGATCCGAACCCATAACAAGAGGGTTTCGTCCACACTACCCCTCAAGGAGGTCGAGAACGGACCGGGAAAAAGAAGTCCATAGGGATATTCCGGAGTTTTCGGTACTGATCCTCCCGATGAAATTCTTGATTGGCTAACTCTTGTAAATGAAGTTTTTGAGCATAGAAATGTCCCGGACAATCGTCGGGTTGGCATCATCTCCATGCGCCTTCGAGGCAAGGCCATCGCTTGGTGGCGACGTGAGAAGCAAACACGTCAATCCATTGGCAAAGCTCCCATCACTTCATGGAGAAAGATGGAAGATAAGATGAAAAAATACTTCCTTCCCAAGGGATATAAGAGAGAGCTCTATCAACGGTACCAAAATTTGAGGCAAGGTACACGCACGGTAGACCAATACACCAATGAATTCAATGAGTTGGTGATTCGTAACAACATCATAGATCCAGAAGATGTACTTGTGAACAAATACTTGAATGGGCTCCAATCTTACATTCAAGAGGCCCTTGAAGTCCTTGACATTTGGGATGTGGGAGATGCACATCAAAGAGCCATTAAGGTGGAACGTTCTCGAGGTCGGAAACAACAATCTACTTTCACCTCCAATCGATCAAATCGAATCCGTGAGTACTACTAAACCAAGTAATTCTTTAGACCATTCCTCTAACATGGAAAAGTTGTCTACTCAACCAAAGGTTACTAATCCTACCACCCAAACCGGTTCAAGTTCCTCTGTCGGTATAAAATGTTATTCTTGTGGAGAAATTGGCCACCGAGCAAGTAATTGTCAAAATTTTAAAAACTCTCATAAGGGTAAAGGTGCCTTGTTGGGTTTTGAGGACCAAGAAAATGAATTCGATGCTGAGGATGTCGATAATGATGATCTTTTAGAAGATCATAAAGAAGATGGAGAAGTGCTCCATGCCGATACCGGAGAACTCCTCATGATGAGAAAGATATTTCTCACCCCAAAGCAAGAAAATGGAGACCGATGGTTACGCAACAATATCTTCCACACAAAGATGTACCATTTCCGTAAGGTATGCCAACTCATCATTGATTCCGGATGTTGTGAGAATGTAATTTCGGAAGAGGCGACTCGAAAGTTGAAATTGGACTTGAAAGAACATCCTACACCATACAAAATGTCTTGGCTAAAGCGCGTAGTGAGGTAACCATTTCCAAACGATGTCTTGTTCATCTTTCCATTGCATCTACATATTATGATAAAATATGGTGTGATGTATTACCCATGGATGCTAGTCACATCATTCTTGGTCGTCCTTGGCAATTTGATCGGAGAACTACTCATGATGGGAGGAATAACACTTATTCTTTTGAATTTGATAAAAAAAGAATTATTTTGGCACCTAGCAAGGAGCCTTTCAAATCTCCAATGATGGAAAATTCTCCAACCCCAAATTTGCTCACAATAAAGGATGTAAAGGGTGCTATGGAAGGCGTAGATGTTGTGTATATAATGCTAAACAAATCGGAGTATGATGTACAAATGTCAATCATCCCGCACCAAGTGAAACCACTATTAAGTGAGTTTCAAGATGTATTTCCATTCGACCTACCCTCAAGTCTCCCTCCGATGAGAGAAATTCAGCATCAACTTGATTTGATACCTGGTGCACCTCTTCCCCATCTACCTCATTACCGGATGAGTCCAACCGAACATGCCGAGTTGCAACGGCAAGTTACGTAACTCTTATCTAAAGGGTTCATTCGAGAAAGCCTTAGTCCTTGTGCCGTGCCTCGCACTCTTAGTGCCAAAGAAGAATGGAACATGGAGGATGTGTGTTGATAGCCGAGCCATCAACAAGATCACGGTCAAGTACCGTTTTCCCATTCCCCGCCTTGATGATCTCTTGGACAATCTATCTGGCTCTACCATTTTCTCAAAGCTTGATTTGAAAAGTGGTTATCATCAAATCCGAATCAGACCGGGAGATGAATGGAAGACGGCTTTCAAGACCAAAGATGGACTATTTGAATGGCTAGTCATGCCATTTGGATTGTCAAATGCCCCATCCACTTTCATGAGGTTTATGAACCAAATCTTGAAGCCTTACCTTGGAAGATTTGTTGTGGTTTACTTTGATGATATTCTTATTTATAGTAAGACTACTAATGAGCATTTGCAAAGACCTCCAAGAAGTGCTACTTACCCTAAGGAAGGAGAGTCTCTATGCAGCCCTTGACAAGTGCTACTTCATGGTGGAGGAAATTCTCTTCTTAGGTTTCAACATCTCCCAGGATGGCATCTCCGTTGATAATGCAAAGATTAAAGTAATTCAAGAATGGCCAACTCCAACCAATGTTCATGATGTTCGAAGCTTCCATGGATTGGCATCATTTTATCGGCGATTCATTGCCCATTTCAGTTCTTTAGCAGCCCCACTCACTTCTTGCATAAAAAAAGGAGTCTTCGAATGGACCAATGAAGCCCAACGAAGTTTTGAGCAACTCAAAGAAAAGTTAAGCACTGCCCCGGTTTTAGCTCTTCCAAATTTTGATCTTATTTTTGAAGTGCATTGTGATGCTTCCGAACCGGCATTGGAGGAGTCTTGAGTCAAGGAGGACGTCCCGTCGCTTTCTTTAGCGAAAAATTGAATGGTGCTAAGCTCCGTTATAGTACTTACGATTTAGAGTTTTATGCTCTCTTTCGTACCCTTGAGTATTGGAGGCCATATTTGATTCATAGGGAGTTTATTTTGTACACTGATCATGAAGCTCTAAAGTACATTTCAGGTCAACAAAAGCTCAATTCTCGAAGAGCAAAATGGGCGGAGTATCTTCAAGAATTCAACTTCCATATCAAGCACAAGGCCGGTGTTCAAAATCGAGTTGCCGATGCTCTTAGTCGCAAGAAGGGTTTGCTCTCTATGATGCGTAGTACCGTACTTGGCTTTGAATCTTTTCAAGAACTTTATGAAGAGGATGAATACTTCTCCAAACTCCTCTCAGATGCAAAAGACAAGGTCCTTGTCGATTTTACTTTTTGTGATGGTTTCCTTTTCAAAGGAAATCGCTTATGCATTCCAAATTGTTCCCTTACGGCAAAAGGTGATTGAAGAGATACATAACGGAGGACACTTTGGGAGAGACAAGACACTACACTTAGTTGCGACTAAGTACTTTTGGCCCCACCTCAAGAAAGATGTGCACCGTCATGTGATGAAGTGTCGAAAATGCCAAGTGGGAAAGGGACAAAACACCAATGCAGGCCTCTACTTACCCTTATCCATACCACAAGCTCCTTGGGAAGACATATCTATGGATTTTATCCTTGGATTGCCACGCACACTTCGAGGTATGGATTCAATTTTTGTGGTGGTTGATAGATTCTCAAAGATGGCCCACTTCATTCCTTGTCGCAAAACAATGGATGCATCCCGTATCGCCGATCTTTTCTTTAAAGAAGTTTACAAATTGCATGGTCTCCCTAAGACTATCACTTCTGATCGAGATACGAAATTCCTTAGTCATTTTTGGCGACAACTTTGGAAAAATATTGGCACCAAACTGCAGTTTAGTACGGTGTTCCACCCTCAAACCGATGGCCAAACTGAAGTAGTCAACCGATCTTTGGGAAACTTGTTGCGGACCTTGATCGATGACAACCCCCGCTCTTGGGAAAATCGGTTATCACTTGGTGAGTTTGCCTTTAATTGTTCGGTGAATCGAACTACAGGTTATAGTCCATTTGTCATTGTTTATGGGAGACAACCCAAGTCGGCACTTGACCTCTTACCCATTCCATTTCCGGAAAAATCAATTGGCAAAGTTGATGATATTGTTTCTGAAATGAGACAAATCCATGAAAGTGTGTATCAAAAGCTTCAAGACAAGACAAAGCTCTACAAGAAGGCCTTTGATAAGCGGCGCCGTGAGGTAATCTATGAACCCGGTGATTATGTTTGGGCTTACTTGCCACCAGAACGACATCCGGTTGGAAGCTATAACAAACTTAGTGCTCGAAAGATTGGACCTCTTGAAGTTCTTGCTCGCATCAATCCCAATGCATATCAGCTCAAGCTTCCACCCCATATGAAGATTCATGATGTTTTCAATGTGCGTCATTTAACACCATTTATGGGTGATTCTACCAATGAAGAAGACTTGAATTCTGAGACGAATTCTTTCTCACAAGGGGGGAATGATGCAGTCCAACTACGAAGATCGGCCCGCATCAAAGCCCAAGCTTACAAAGCCCATTTGGCCCAAGACCAAGGTATGAACCAAGCTACAAAAGAACCAATGAACCTGGCCCTTGCTCCTTAAAACCAGCCCCTTTTTGGTGACCTTTCAAGTCTTTAGTGGATAATGAGGTGGCCTTTTCTATTCAATATTTCTAGAGTCTTCTCTACATTGGAGCTTGCATCAAGACATTGAACCTAACATCAATACCTTGGACCTTTACTCAAGACATTGGAGCTTGCATCAAGACATTGAACCTAACATCAATACCTTGGACCTTGAATCAAGACTTTGGAACTTGCATCAATGCTCATTGGAGTAACCCCTTGCATTGGAAGAATTTATTTTTCTATTGTGGATTTAAAGATATGATTGTCTTTTTTATTTTCTCTATTATGCCTATAAAAGGCCACCAAAGTAGTTTGTATTGTAGAGACAATTTGAAGTGATTCTTATGAATGAAATTTGCCTAAGTGCAATTCTTGAACCTAGAAGAGTTCTCCCTTGAAACCTTGAAGAAATTTCATTCCATCCTAGAAGAGTTGGAATTTTATTCTTCACCTACATCCTTGAAGAGTTGTAGGTCACCTTTGGAGTTGATTTACATCCTAGAAGAGAAGTAAGTCACCCCACCTTCACTTCCATCAATTATATCCTTTTCTTTCTTTACCTTTAACAAAATTCAAAATCCATTTCTGCACTTCACCTCCCTTTTGATTCCTTTGATTTAGTATAAGTCCACTCTCCCGATCCATTAGTTCCATAAGCCCAAAATTGGCTTACATCATTTGGTATCGAGCAAAGGAGGAGAGATATTATGGGTCCAAAATTTCGAGGTGGTCGAGGTAGTCTAAGTGGCCGAGGTAGTCGCACTACCACCATCAATGATGATGCATTAGCACAAGCCTTACAAATACAACAACAAATGCAAGAACAAATTCAAAACCTTACTCTTGAGGTTCAGCGACTACGAGATGGTAACAATCCATCAAATTCAAGAGAAGATAGATTGGATGATTCCTTATCAGAAGGATCCGAACCCATAACAAGAGGGTTTCGTCCACACTACCCTCAAGGAGGTCGAGAACGGACTCGGGAAAAAGAAGTCCATAGGGATATTCCGGAGTTTTCGGTACTGATCCTCCCGATGAAATTCTTGATTGGCTAACTCTTGTAAATGAAGTTTTTGAGCATAGAAATGTCCCGGACAATCGTCGGGTTGGCATCATCTCCATGCGCCTTCGAGGCAAGGCCATCGCTTGGTGGCGACGTGAGAAGCAAACACGTCAATCCATTGGCAAAGCTCCCATCACTTCATGGAGAAAGATGGAAGATAAGATGAAAAATACTTCCTTCCCAAGGGATATAAGAGAGAGCTCTATCAACGGTACCAAAATTTGAGGCAAGGTACACGCACGGGTAGACCAATACACCAATGAATTCAATGAGTTGGTGATTCGTAACTAACATCATAGATCCAGAAGATGTACTTGTGAACAAATACTTGAATGGGCTCCAATCTTACATTCAAGAGGCCCTTGAAGTCCTTGACATTTGGGATGTGGGAGATGCACATCAAAGAGCCATTAAGGTGGAACGTTCTCGAGGTCGGAACAACAATCTACTTTCACCTCCAATCGATCAAATCGGAATCCGGTGAGTACTACTAAACCAAGTAATTCTTTAGACCATTCCTCTAACATGGAAAAGTTGTCTACTCAACCAAAGGTTACTAATCCTACCACCCAAACCGGTTCAAGTTCCTCTGTCGGTATAAAATGTTATTCTTGTGGAGAAATTGGCCACCGAGCAAGTAATTGTCAAAATTTTAAAAACTCTCATAAGGGTAAAGGTGCCTTGTTGGGTTTTGAGGACCAAGAAAATGAATTCGATGCTGAGGATGTCGATAATGATGATCTTTTAGAAGATCATAAAGAAGATGGAGAAGTGCTCCATGCCGATACCGGAGAACTCCTCATGATGAGAAAGATATTTCTCACCCCAAAGCAAGAAAATGGAGACCGATGGTTACGCAACAATATCTTCCACACAGCATGTACCATTTCCGGTAAGGTATGCCAACTCATCATTGATTCTGGATGTTGTGAGAATGTAATTTCAGAAGAGGCGACTCGAAAGTTGAAATTGGACTTGAAAGAACATCCTACACCATACAAAATGTCTTGGCTAAAGCGCGGTAGTGAGGTAACCATTTCCAAACGATGTCTTGTTCATCTTTCCATTGCATCTACATATTATGATAAAATATGGTGTGATGTATTACCCATGGATGCTAGTCACATCATTCTTGGTCGTCCTTGGCAATTTGATCGGAGAACTACTCATGATGGGAGGAATAACACTTATTCTTTTGAATTTGATAAAAAAAGAATTATTTTGGCACCTAGCAAGGAGCCTTTCAAATCTCCAATGATGGAAAATTCTCCAACCCCAAATTTGCTCACAATAAAGGATGTAAAGGGTGCTATGGAAGGCGTAGATGTTGTGTATATAATGCTAAACAAATCGGAGTATGATGTACAAATGTCAATCATCCCAGACCAAGTGAAACCATTATTAAGTGAGTTTCAAGATGTATTTCCATTCGACCTACCCACAAGTCTCCCTCCGATGAGAGAAATTCAGCATCAACTTGATTTGATACCTGGTGCACCTCTTCCCCATCTACCTCATTACCGGATGAGTCCAACCGAACATGCCGAGTTGCAACGGCAAGTTACAGAACTCTTATCTAAAGGGTTCATTCGAGAAAGCCTTAGTCCTTGTGTTGTGCCTGCACTCTTAGTGCCAAAGAAGAATGGAACATGGAGGATGTGTGTTGATAGCCGAGCCATCAACAAGATCACGGTCAAGTACCGTTTTCCCATTCCCCGCCTTGATGATCTCTTGGACAATCTATCTGGCTCTACCATTTTCTCAAAGCTTGATTTGAAAAGTGGTTATCATCAAATCCGAATCAGACCGGGAGATGAATGGAAGACGGCTTTCAAGACCAAAGATGGACTATTTGAATGGCTAGTCATGCCATTTGGATTGTCAAATGCCCCATCCACTTTCATGAGGTTTATGAACCAAATCTTGAAGCCTTACCTTGGAAGATTTGTTGTGGTTTACTTTGATGATATTCTTATTTATAGTAAGACTACTAATGAGCATTTGCAGCACCTCCAAGAAGTGCTACTTACCCTAAGGAAGGAGAGTCTCTATGCAGCCCTTGACAAGTGCTACTTCATGGTGGAGGAAATTCTCTTCTTAGGTTTCAATATCTCCCAGGATGGCATCTCTGTTGATAATGCAAAGATTAAAGTAATTCAAGAATGGCCAACTCCAACCAATGTTCATGATGTTCGAAGCTTCCATGGATTGGCATCATTTTATCGGCGATTCATTGCCCATTTCAGTTCTTTAGCAGCCCCACTCACTTCTTGCATAAAAAAAGGAGTCTTCGAATGGACCAATGAAGCCCAACGAAGTTTTGAGCAACTCAAAGAAAAGGATATAATTGATGGAAGTGAAGGTGGGGTGACTTACTTCTCTTCTAGGATGTAAATCAACTCCAAAGGTGGCCTACAACTCTTCAAGGATGTAGGTGAAGAATAAAATTCCAACTCTTCTAGGATGGAATGAAATTTCTTCAAGGTTTCAAGGGAGAACTCTTCTAGGTTCAAGAATTGCACTTAGGCAAATTTCATTCATAAGAATCACTTCAAATTGTCTCTACAATACAAACTACTTTGGTGGCCTTTTATAGGCATAATAGAGAAAATAAAAAGACAATCATATCTTTAAATCCACAATAGAAAAATAAATTCTTCCAATGCAAGGGGTTACTCCAATGAGCATTGATGCAAGTTCCAAAGTCTTGATTCAAGGTCCAAGGTATTGATGTTAGGTTCAATGTCTTGATGCAAGCTCCAATGTCTTGAGTAAAGGTCCAAGGTATTGATGTTAGGTTCAATGTCTTGATGCAAGCTCCAATGTAGAGAAGACTCTAGAAATATTGAATAGAAAAGGCCACCTCATTATCCACTAAAGACTTGAAAGGTCACCAAAAAGGGGCTGGTTTTAAGGAGCAAGGGCCAGGTTCATTGGTTCTTTTGTAGCTTGGTTCATACCTTGGTCTTGGGCCAAATGGGCTTTGTAAGCTTGGGCTTTGATGCGGGCCGATCTTCGTAGTTGGACTGCATCATAAAATCACCAGATAATAGCCAAGGCACCTGAGTGTTTCCCAATGAAGCCATGTCAAGCCATAGTTCCCTTCTTCTAATTTTAAAACAGTCTCCATGAACAAATGTGAAGAGTTGCAACATACCCTCTGGCTCAGCAGAGATTGTGATTTGCTGTTCAGACGATAGTAAAACAGAAGGTCTTTTCATAGACCTTTTCCACATAATCCAAATATTAGGGACTTTATCCTTTCTAGAATTGTAATAAATTCCACACTATATCCTAGACTGTGCATTAGAGTTTTAGGATATTTTTCCAGATTAACCTGAGGTTCCACCAAGCAAAAATAGCAGGAGTGTTACCTTACCAAAACATTTATTGCTTGTCTCAATTTTGGGTTCAAGACGCCCCTTATGTTCCAAAATGCTATCTTCATTTGGAAACCTTCGAGTTTTCAGCACCACTTTTTTCTGCCAATTTCCTTAGCCTTCCCCTTGTTGGCCTTACCAGGCTAAAAGGTTCCTGCACAGTAAGCATCTAATCAATGTTTCCAATTTCATTAAAAGATACTTCTACAGTGCCAGGCCAAGTAGTAGTATTTATTCCATTCCCTGACCCAAGAATAGTGCTTACTGTTAAATTTTCCTCCCCTTCTTGAGCCTTTTGAGCTGGAGTAACTTCTCCATCTTCAATTTGATTGGCTATTTCTTCTCCTTCATCAGCCATATCTGACCATCTCTCTTTTCTAGATGGAGAATTGGTATCCCCAGTAGCAGATTTATCAAATGCTATAGTTTCATTGACATCAGAGGCCAGCTCTGCAACTTTGTCATTTACCGGGACCACATTCTCTCCTTCATCACTTCCTGACTTTTCTTTTATAGTGAGAGACTCCACTGACTTATTAAACTGATCAGCAGGCATTTCCTGGACTTCATTTTCAATTCCATTCTTAATTTTACAATTCTCCTCAGAGTGACCGAATTTAGAACAATATGAACACTTTAATGGTGGGTCTTCATAGATTACCTGTTGCTTGAAATAGAATTCCTTGCCAGGCAGGTGACATAATTTTCCAACTAAGATCTCCGTCTTCCTAGGAGCATTTTTTTCAACTTCCACGCGCACCCTAGCATACCGACCTAAGCCTGCGTGTTGGGTATTTTTGTCCATATCCACAGGTTTACCCATAGCCTGAGCTATTGAGTATAAGATAGATTGGTCCCAATATTCATATGGGAGTTTTGGAAATCTGAGCCACTGTAAATTCTTTGATATAGTTTGTTTATCAATGTCAAAGTCAGGTTCCCATCTTTGAAATTTAAAGGGCCTTCCATTTACTTTAGTAGCACCTCTTTTCCAGACAAAATTCATATACTTCTCCGTGTTTAAACGGAAAACAAAGAAACCCCGTTCTAATGTGATCATCTCAAAAGTGATATTGCTCCACTGCTGCTGGACTGATTGCTTAATTTCTGAGAACATCAATCCCCGAGAATCTATTCTTCCAATCAAAGTTGTACTAAACTTCTTTAACTGATTCTCATAAGCTGTCTGGGCAATCATCACACGTGGAATCCCAGCCATAGTGGATGGTGCTGTAATACCAGGCAAATCTGTATTTGAGAACCTTCTTGCAACATCAGCAAATGAACGCTCAGATGTATCAGGCAATTGTTGCGGCACAGAAGTTGAGGCAACTACAGGAGTTTCAGAATTGGTAGCCACAACAGCCTTACATTTTTCTTGACGATTATACCTCCTTTGCCTAACAGGTCTCCAAACCGACCTTCTTTTTGAGAGACCTCGACCATTGTCCAACCAATAGAGAGTTTAACGGAGAGAGAATAAGAGATCAATAGACCAGCAAAGACGGGACATGAAATGAGATCGAGGGCCAGGTTTTTTTTTTTTTATAGAACTAAAATTATTCATTATATCCTGATGTGGTCAAAGACTGATGACCACACATATCATACAGCCATGAGTGTGAAACTGATAAATAGTCAGGCATGAAGGGATGGGTTGGAAACAAGAGGCATTGAAGCTTCAATTCAGGATAAGAGGTTATAGACGTAGAGCATAAACCATATTTATTAAAAAGTGTTTATTTTTACTTTGTTATCCCTCTCAAGGGATTTTTTATTTTTGGTAAACCTGTCAAAGGGATTCAGTTCATTTAATGAGAATGATTTAAAATTAGTATGAAATTTCTTTTTTACCTTTCAAATTAGGCATTTGTTAGAATAAGACAAAGGGTAACATAAATAAGGTGTCAAATTCCTACCAAAAAATAAATAAATAAATAAGGGGTCAAATTCCAAGTACACCTATAGGGATATCATTCAAATACTCTCATAAGTAGGAAACTTGTATGAACTAACTACCAAACAAAGTAGGGAAATTACCACTTCTAGTATGGAGTAGGTAAGTTTATGTCAATGGCCTATTTAATTTAATTCCATTTATCATGTGTGTTGAGAATGTTGATATTATAAGGGTAGATTAGTAATTTCATGTTTATATCTTTGTTATTGTTAGGGAAATCTCCCACGCAACCATTGCCATGACGACAGCTAGGATCCAAACATCCACGTCAATACCCGGACATTCCCATAAATCTAACCAATGGATAAGGACAAAAGCGTCATTTCTACAGTTTTGCAAGGATACTTCGGTCATCACACATCAAACAAGGGTAAAATGACATTTACAAAGATACACTATTCACCATAAATGCCACGAATCCCGAGATTTCAGATACTTTTACATTTATTACTCTTTCTTGAAATAATAGCTCTGACACCTCAGACTGAGAATCTCTCACCTACCCCATTTAAATATTATTGTGGGCTCGGATACCGAACCCATTGACTGTTCACAGAGTCCTAACTTAAGCATCGGAGTGGACCCAGGGCCATAGGCCCGCCTCCCCCTTGTCTTTGCTTGTCTTGCAGATCTAGTCAGCGTGGTGGACCTCGGATACAGATTTGGGCTGAAACAGTTATTATCTTTTTATTGTAGGTAGAGATATACTAATAATTTTCCCTTTGGGTATTTCAATATTAATAGATGATGGGATGAGGAGATCAGAATTACACTTTCATTCTTTTTCTAATTCCACATGGTATCAGAGCCAAGGTAAGGCTCCCGCCCCTCTCTTCTCTCTCTCTCTCTCCTTTCTTTCTTCTTTTTACTATTCTCCCATCAAACCTGCCCATTACCGCCAACCACCACTCACATTGCCACCACCTGCTGCTTACCAGAATCAGTTCCTTAACCACCTAGCCTACCGCTTGCCACCTCCGGCAGCCTCCATCAACCCTGCCGCCAACAAAACCTACCGCCAGGCCCCTGTTTCTCCTCTACAGTATTGCCGCCATCTCCTACAGTCCAGAAGCCTCCTTGCCAGCCACCGTCACTCATCAACACTCCTTTTTCCACAAACCTAGACCTAAAGAAAACCCTTAAACTACATCCTAGATCTACTGCCACCATCTAACACCCCAAATATTCTTCTAAAACCTTTTTTTGAGTGTCGTACTAGGAAACTGTCACCTAGCCTATCGCCTGCACTATCCCGATAGCCTACAATCACCACCTACCTCAATCTCATACCTTAGACCTCCCACCCACCCAAACCAGTAGTCCTTGTAACCCTACCCTAAGGGATCGAAATCCCTTTCCTTACTTCCTAACCTTGCTGCTATGTTTTTCTTGAGATCTTCTCTATGATATAAATTTATTCCTAAGGACTTCGTCTCACCTAGTTGCCGTGTATCCCTTGGTTGTAGGATCTTTCATTAAAGAGATCATGCACAACGCCTATATCTAGTCTTCTATACCTATCTAAAGATCGAACCTTGCTACAGTTGTGTTCTTTACTTCCCAGAGGAGTGATACACGGCACCACTAGTACCTATATTAATTTTTCCTTTGTGATTGCTATGTTTTATGATATTACATCTATGGGATCGGATTTTTACAAGATGGAGAATCTCACCATTCCCACAAATACCACAAAACTAGATGGTGGTAACTACCTGATGTGGTCTCGAGCCATACAACTTTCCATTACAGCTCGGGGGTTATCAGATTATCTCACAGGTACCAAAACCAGACCCACTACTGCCAATGCTACCCTGGACAAATGGAATGATGAGAACTCCTAAGTTATACAATATCTTCTTAATTCCATGCAACCCGACATAGCAGAGGGATACCTATTATTGGATACTGCTACCCAAATATGAAAATTTGCAAAGGATACATATTCCCAAGTTGGGAATGATGCGTTGATATATGCATTACAGAAGAAGGTTCATGGAACCCACTTAGAAGGAATTAACTGTATCTCAATACTATAAATAGTTGAGAAGTCACTGGAAGGCCATTGATTTTTATGACTCCATTCATGCCCAGTGTGATGCAGATGTCATACTATTCAAAAAAAGATAAGAAAAATATAGAGTTTACACCTTTCTGGCTGGATTAAATGTTGAACTTGATCCTATTTGATCCAAGATTCTCAGCAAGGATCATTTCCCTTCTCTAGAGCAAGCCTATGCCATGGTTCAACTTAAAGACCAACGGCGTACTACTATGTTATCGTCTACTGTTCCTGATAGGTATGCCCTCCAGACATCATCTACGCCCTACAAGGGCCCTACTGCATCCAAAGACCCTGTGAAGTGTGAGCATTATGGGAAGCCATGGTGTATGAAAGACATATGTTGAAAACTTCATGGTAAACCTGTAGACTTTGAAGCCAAGAAACGTGAAAAAGGTTAACAAAGGTCCAAGAACTTCAAGAGACCACAGGCTAATCAGACTGAAGCTCACCCATCAGGGGATCCCATAGCACCGACCATAGATAGTCGTATTCTTCAGCTCTCAGTCGTTTGCTTCAGCCATCCTCTGCTGCTGCTTCTAGAATGTCATTTGCACCTGCATTTCTCCTACTCCTGCTCTTCCTACTCCAGGTTCACATTTTGCTCACTCAAGTATATGTTTCAGTGGCCACTGTGTGTCAATAGTCTCTAATCCTTGGATTATTGACTTTGGTGCCACAGACCACATGACTGGTAACCCTAACATTTTTCATTAGTATTTTTCTACCCCGAAAATTAATATTGTCCTTGTGGCTGATGGGACCCTCTCTTATGTATCAGGGAAAGGTTTCATCCAGTGCACTCCTTCTTTAACTTTGCAGTTTGTTCTTCATGTTTCAAAATTTTCAATCAATCTCATGTCTATTAGTCATAACTTCTGCTTTACATTGCAAAGTTACCTTTTTTTTTCCTTCTTATTGTCTGTTTCAAGATCTGGACATAGAGAGGACAATTGGATGTGGTAGGATGCAGAGTGGTTTGTACTTGCTTGAGGAAGGCATCCCAAAGTCAGTTTCAGCTCCAGCTTACACAAGCCTAGTTCATCACCTCTATTCGGCATCTTCTGATCTTCAACAGTGGCACTAGCGTCTCGGGCATCCGTCCTTTACAGTTTTATCTAGTCTTTTCCCTTCTTTAGAAAGTAAATGTAAACGAGATAAGTTCTTTTGCAAAGCTTGTATTCTGCTGAGCAAACTCGATCTTCAGATAGTCCTACATTTAAAAAGAGTAGTACTATTTTCCATTTAATTCATTATGATCTTTGGGTACCAACTAGAACTAATTCCATTTCTGATCACCGTTGGTTTGTTACATTTATAGATTGTTATTCTAGAATTACTTTGGTGTATCTTATGCATCACAAGAGTGAAATTTTTCAATGCTTTCGCTAGTTTCATCAAATGATTAAGACTCAATTTCAGGCTCAATTAAAGATTCTAAGGAGTGACAATGGGAGAAAGTATCTTGAGGGTGAGTTCCAGTGTTACTTTGCAAAGAATGGAATAGTGCACCAGACAAGCTATGTCGATACTCCTGCATAGAACGGGGTGGCTGAAAGAAAAAATTGCTATCTCCTGGGAGTGGTCCGTGCCTTGATGTTTGCCCGTCATGTAGCACTACAATATTAAAGTGATGCCATCCTTACCGCTGCTTACCTCATCAACCAAGTCCCAACCCCAGTTCTGGAAAATCATTCCCCTTTAAACCTTCTTCTTGGTGATGCTCCCCATATTATTCCTCCTAAAATCTTTGGCTGTGTGTGCTATGTGTGCAACCATCGATATCCAGAAAAACTTAAACCCCGAAGTTTACGGTATCTCTTTTTGGGATATTTTCCAACCCAAAAGGGATATCGGTGTTATCGCCCACCTACCCGCCGAAACTTTATCTCCATGGATGCTCTCTTTTATGAGCATCTTTCCTACTATCCAGCCTCCCATCTTTAGGGGGAGCTTACTCTACAGGAAGATGGACCTCTTATCATACCTATGGCCCCTCCTTCTCCTTCTCCACTTCAGGGGAAGACCATAGTTCCTTCTCATGAACCTAAACTTGAACCTTCTCCTGCATGACTGCATCTCCTACACCTGAACCCTTAGATGAACCATCTGCTCAAACCATCCTAGTCTTAGTCCAGCAACAGTGGAGAAAAATCCTACATCACATCACCTACAGGTTTATAGTTGTACCAGACTCAATAGGAGAAAGACCACCACCATCAATGCACCTATACACATCCCTTCGTCAACAATGGAGCCAGAGATTGTGTCAGGAAATGAGATCCATCAATCTGGTAATATTTCTCCCTCTGAGTATGACTTACTTATTTCTCTTAGGAAAGGTACTAGGTCCTGTACTCAGCATCCTATTTCTCAGTATGTATCTTATAAATCATTGTCTCCATCATATCTTGCTTTTGTCTCCACCTTGTCTTTCGTGTCTATTCCTAAACATTGGCAGGATGTAGTTGAAAGAAGCTATGGTTGAGGAAATGAATGTCTTGAGAAAAAAATGAGACTTGAGATCTTATTGACCTTTTATCAGGGAAGAAAACTGTTGGGTGCAAGTGGATCTTCAATATCAAGCAAAAAGAAGATGGATCCATAGACAGGTACAAGGCCATAATAGTAGCTCGAGGTTTCATACAAACCTATGGAATTGACTACTGGGAAACATTTACACTTGTGGCAAAAATGACTACTATTCGGGTCATCTTAGTCTGTGCTATACACTTTGATTGGAATCTACAGCAACTGGACGTCAAGAATGCATTTCTCTATGGAGTTAGGTGAAGAAGTGTATATGGATGTTCCTTTAGGGTTTATCTCATCCGCCACTAAAGAAAAAGTGTGTAAACTGAAAAGATCTCTCTATGGATTCAAGCAATCCCCTAGGGCATGGTTTGGGAGATTTCACAGAGCTATGACCTCTGTTGGCTACAAGCAGCGCAATGCTGATCACACATTGTTCATCAAGCAAAAAGATGGTAAAATTACTATACTTATAGTATACGTTGATGATATTGTGGTTACTGGTAATGAGGTTGAAGAAATTAGATATTTAAAGGCTTTCTTGGGAGAGGAGTTTGAAGTCAAAGACCTAAGAAAGCTAAGATATTTCCTTGGCATTAAAGTAGCTAGCTCCTCCAGAGGTATCTATTTGTCTCAGAGAAAGTATATACTTGATCTTTTCTCAAAGACGGGTCTCTTAGGATGTCGGCCATGTGAAACACCTCTTGACCCTAATTTTAAATTGCAAGAAAAAACTGGTACACCAGTTGACAAGGAACAGTACCAACGACTAGTTGGTAAGTGGATATATCTGGCTCATACTCGACCTGATGTTGTCTCTGCAGTGAGCTTGGTGAACCAATTTATGCATGATCCTTATTCTGCTCATATAGATGTTGTTTTTCGTATATTGCGTTATCTCAAATCTGCTCTTGGAAGAAGAATCTTACTCTCTTCTCAGGGTCATTTCAAAGTTAATGCCTATACTGATGCAGACTAGGCAGGAAATCCAGATAAAAAGTCTACTTCAAGATATTGTACCTTCATTGGAGGGAACCTCGTGACTTGGCGCAGCATAAGGGTGTCAAAAATGAGCCTGGCCCGGTAGCACAAACCGAGCCAGCCCGATATAATCCGAACCCAGCTCGGACCGAACCTTAATGGACAGGTTTCGGTCTCGGCTTGTAAAGCCCAACACCGTTTCAGCCCATACCGAAACCAAACGGGACCGGCCTGTTAAGAAGCCCAAACTAGCCCAAATCAATAATACCCAACCCGAACACCGGTAAGGTCCATCTGGGCTCAGTTTCTTAATTTTAATGGTTTTAAATTTTGATGGATTATATTACATTATTATAGTTCATTTCTTGATCTGAAAGATTATGTGAATCTATAGTTGAAAAGAGTATGTTAATTGTTACAATTTACTGAATTACATATATATAGAAGGAATGATACTAATTTTATAGATGGAAATAATAAAATAGGCTATATATCTTACATATAAAATAGGCACGATAAGCTTGATAAGCCCGGTCCGGACCGAACCAGCCCGAAATCACCTCAATAAGCCTAGCAAGATAACAAACCGACACCAGACCAGCCCGTTAGTTATTGTGTCCAGCGCAGCCCAACCCAGCCCGAACTCTTAATGAACATGTTTTGGGCTGGGCTTATAAAATCCGACACCGGTTCAGTCCGGACCGAAACTAGCCCGGACCGGCCCGTTGACACCCTTAGCGCAGCAAGAAGCAAAATGTAGTAGCTCGTTCAAGTGCAGAAGCTGAGTTTAAAGCTATGGCTCAAGGAATATGTGAGTTGTTATGGTTGCAGGGATTGCTCAAGGATCTGGGTGTCTATACTACCCAACCTATGAAGTTATTTTGTGACAATAAGGCTACAATCAATATTGCTCACAATCTAGTACAACATGATAGAACCAAACATGTGAAATTTGATCGTCACTTTATCAAAAAAAAATTGGATAATGGACAGATCTGGGATCCATTTGTTTTGTCTGGTGTCAAATGGTTAACATCTTCACTAAATGACTCTCAGGGAAATAGTTTCATCTATTATTGTCCAAGTTGTGCATGTCTGATATATATATATATACCAACTTGAGGGGGAGTGTTGAGAATGTCGATATTAT
The DNA here is from genome assembly GCA_028583415.1 of Protea cynaroides. Classification (NCBI taxonomy): domain Eukaryota; kingdom Viridiplantae; phylum Streptophyta; class Magnoliopsida; order Proteales; family Proteaceae; genus Protea; species Protea cynaroides. The sequence goes on along the minus strand of CM053274.1, from coordinate 56,829,483 downwards.
AAGGGTAGATTATCAATTTCATATTTATATCTTTGTTATTATCTCTTTATTGTAAGTAGGGATATACTTGTAATTTACCCTTTGGGTATTTCAATAGTAATAGATGATGGGATGAAGAGATTAGAATTACTCTCTCATTTTTTTTCTAATTCCACAATGTGCAATTTTAATGATTGGAAGGATAGTAGATGGTCTAGGACTCTAGATAGATTACTTGTCAAATTTAACTCAAGTCCAATCATATATTTCCACATGTATTTTTAGGCATTCCCAAGTAAGTCATCTCTACATGTGTATGATATTTTGACCATTATTATGCACTCTACATGGTCCATGATTACAAAGCTCCATTAGAAATTCTACTTTGGTCAAAATTTGACATATGAGTAGAGAGCCTATGGATCTATTGGTCCATAATAAAATTTAGGTTTTATCTGAGATGTCACATGAGAAATTTTTAAGCTAGACACGTAAGTTTTTCTAATTAGACCAGCCACACTGTACACTTTGCCCAACAAAAATTCGACTTCCAATATTAACAGTGAAAATTTACTCCCTAGTTTCGTGAGATTATTTGTCATATGTTTTTTAATTTTACTCAAAATATTGTCTTCTACATTATTCCCAATTTTACCTAGATAACCCATTCTAGATACAAAATCCTTTCAGTAGTATGGATTCTACACGTTGCACAAAAAATCTAGATGCGGGTCTAAAATATCTTCACTTAAAAATTAATATATAAATTAAAAAAAAAAAAAAAAAAAAGGGAGAAAGTTGAAATATTTTCCCAGAAAGTTAATATATAAATAATTTCAATGTTTATTTTCAAGAGATAAAATATAGTGATCTCCAAGGGGGATGGAAAAAGAACTTCGTCTTTCGTTTACCTATTGAAAAAAAAAATTGAAATATTTTCCCAGAAATCAATCAATGCTTAGAGGATTGAATAGATCCTTCGAGATGAGGTCTATATATGGAAAGCAAATAGACCAATAGAAGAAGTTGGGCTCTGAGCCTTGAGACCATTCTGATACCTTAGTCAGGACTCCAACCAGCAAGCAGGTAAGTCGGGTTAAATATTTTGGAAAGTTCGACCTGAGCTAGGGGAGAAAAGAGTAGTAGAAAGTACGTAATAAATTCAGTCTATAGCAATGAGCCCAGGCAATTGAGCCTCAAGACCATAGTTAATTAATACATGTATTAATCATTGCATTATTTTTTTATCATATAATACGCATATTATATGCATAAAAAACCACACTTTTGTCCTACTTTGTTTTTTTTTTTTTTTTAAGAAACAAGTAAAGAATGCTATCAAAACAGTTCCCAAATTAACACGGCAGCAAGGGGGAAAATTTACAAAGTACTATACATAATTTGATAAAAGTGAATATGTTTATATCTTTTACCCAAAAAAAAAATGTTTCTATCAAGAAAGTTGGATTTCACCACAAAAAAAAAAAAAAAAGTTGGATTTAATAAATGACGCTGGAGCTAAAACCGTGACATGTTAAATGAAATAAAGACCACATAATCGAACTCAAAAGAAAACTAAAATTTAACTTAGGTATTTGTCTTTTCACAAAAGTAAGAGTTGCAATTCAATGATAGAACTCTTATTTCAAACGGGTCCTTTAAATCATAATATTTATAACAATGAAAGACGGAGAACCACTCTAATGTCTTTCCCTTCTGAAGTGACGCTTAGAGTAAATCGGTCCAAATTAACTTGAAATCAACTCAGATCAAATTGTTATTGGATATGTATCAGATTGAGGTATGCCACATCCTACCTGTCCCGATTTGGTCTGGCTAGCCTGAAACTGGTCCAAAAAAGTGGATTGATGAATCTGAACCCAATAATGGTTTGAACCAAACCGATTTAGTCAAATATTAAACCCTAGCTTCACTATTTCAGCATTCGAGATGGTCTTAATAGGTTTTTTATCGGGTTTTCAAGCCGAACTACCCTGGACCAATGAGATAACAATCCGATAAGCTAAGTCCGATAACAACCCAAAATCAGACAGACCGTTAGTTAATATGCACAGTTCATTCCACCCAGTCCGGACCTCTTAATGGACATGTTTCGGTTAAGGCTTATAAAGCCCGACATCTATTTGGCCCGAACCAAAACTGGCCCACTCGCCCAAACAAGCTCGTTGACACCCCTAACGTAGATCTCGCTAGGGTACATGTTTTACCATGACAACCCTAATCCGTCCACCCTGAGCCTAAGTAGGGCCAAACCCGCTCTGAACCCTGACAGGACCTGGTTTAGACTCATGTTTTGATAACCCTTGACAGGATCAATCCGGGTCTGGATTGAAGCCTCGAGCTGAGCCCAGTCCAACAGATGTTATATTGATGTATTCATTTAATATGTATTTCTTTAAGTTAAAACCCTAAAAAGTAAAAACCTTTTGTCTGTCTCAGACTCGCACTCACTCACTCTCACGTCGCCTCTATGGCTCCCTCTTCTTCTTCTCCTTCAAAGATGGCATTAAAGATAGAGATGAAGATCCGAATCATCTTCTTCCTCTCGTGCAAAGGCTGAAGAAGGCCATCGTCGGTTGTCACTGCTAGATCGACATTGATGTCCAACAATGGTATCTCCTTAGTTTATTCATTTCTTTTTTCTGTTGTGACAAAGCTCCCTTTTTTTGCAGTCCCAAGATTCTCCGTTAAATTTGTTACAAAACCTAGCAAACATGGATATGACATTCAAATCTCTCAAGGCAAGTGAAAGAACAATAAAGTAGACAAATTCCTTCTGATTTCATTATTCGGGAGATGGACATAGGGTTTCAAAACCAAATTTTGTATATTGAGCTGAAAATAAGGAAAGAATTTACATATATGGAGTTTAGGATTTTGAATAAACAAGGATAAACAAGAAACTCTGCACTCATTGGTACAAGAATTGAAATTTTTTTTTGCATAAAGTTAGAAAACAATCACTTTTAATGCTTAAATTATGCTCATTAATGGTGCCAGCTGATGGAGACTCCCCTCAACTGAACAACGAAGAAGACACGCAAAACGGTCAACACCAAGGTGAAAAGTGAAAACCCTAATTATGTTTTCCTTGAGAATAATTCATCTGCATTTACTTGTATCTTAGATGGGATTTCATCACCATTCATATTCAGTGGGTCCCACACTCTAGAGGTGGGTTGCAAACCACATCGACAGTGATGGGATCCCATGGAGAGTACATGTACACGCAGGTGATCCAAACTCGTTTTCCTCCACGTTACAATCCTTCAAAAGTACAAGAACGTTTATCATTTTTAAGTTCCCGATTTTGCCTACTCTCCAAATCCACACAATAACTATCAATTATCAAAAGACGAAAGCAAACATGGGGTAATGCCGTAATGGCTATGCAAACATGGGGCAGTAAGCCTACCGTCAAATGCTTCAAAAGTTCAAAAGGGAGCCGCAGCCCGGCTGGGATGTGGGTGGACACTGGCAGGGTTGGGCCGTGCCCGAGGTGATTTTAAGAGAGTTAGTGTTGGACTGGGGTCTATAAATATCAATTCAACCCTGATGTTAGGACACATAAATTCAATTCCTGGCTGCCCTAGATCTCGTAGGATCATAAATCTTAACCGCTAAATGCATGCCTCGTTTTTTTTTTTTTTTTAAATAGTGTCCCTAAAACACCAAAATCTTGGAGAGAATTAAGGATGTGGTTAAAAATTAATATATAAATTAAAAAAGAAAAAAGAAAAAAAGAAAAAAAAGGGAGAAAGTAATAAAATTAATTGCAGATGAATATTATATCTTCAAGACTTCAACAGAACTTCTATAAAATAATAAAATTAAGGGATAAACCAAGAGATCAAACCCACAAGATCAATTACTACCTAAATTTATTAAAGTAAACTACCCTCCACCGTTCATTACAATAAAAAAAGATTATTAATTCTAACGAATAACAAACAATAAGAAGCAACGTATATAATAATAAGGTGACGGACGGCTTCTTTCATTAAAATTCCCCAAACCCAAAATCCCCAAACCCAAAATCCCAAGAAAATCCGGCCTGAGGAATAATTGAAGTAGTTCCTTCCTCATCTTGGCTTGCAGGAATCACTCCTAGAGGAACCGAATTAATAGCCAAGAATGAAGATGAAGAAGAAGCTGCAGTTTCCATCATCTGATCAGCACGTTTCATCACATTATTCCTAAGCTCTTCCATGGCTACCTTCACTTGTCTTAACTCATTCACATCAAGCTTATCAATTGGTTCTTCCCACCAATGCTGATGCACTTTCTCTTTCTCTTTCTTCAACTCATCTTGTATCATCAATCCCCTCTTCTTCTCAGTTTCAGGTTCTTCATTAACCTCGGTTAATCTCCGGCTAAGTTCACGAATGGAACCATCATTGTTGTTTTGTGCAACAACGAGCTCCCGTCTACAAACCTATTTATCACGGAAATTAACGGATGAATGACCGAAAGAGAAGATCTTACGCCGGTGAGAAGACAATTAGGGGCGATCTCGGCACCACAAAGAATGCAAAGGTCAACGGCTTTCTTGAATATCCCCTTTCTTCGTTTTGAGAAGGTAACTTGTCCGTGAACTTGATTCTGAATTCTCTTAATTTCAATCTTCGGCGACCCGTCATCGATCTTCTCCATAATCGGAATCTTCGGGAGAGAAATAAAGAAAGTTAGAAAGTTTGACGGGGGTTTAAAGATTTGGTTTCTTTATATAGAGAAGCAATCAAATTAGATAGATTAGATGATACGAGGATTCGTCGATACCTTTTTTTCTTTCCATTTTTAATACATTCCTTTAACGCGGACACAGAGACGGAGATCGCGCTAAAGAATCTTTTCTCTGATTTCAATAATTACGGTATTTCAAACGGTTCAAAAACTCACGGTAATTCAAACTCTTCAAGATACTGATTCCTGCATATTTATTGCTGCGCTTCACAACGTAGGAGAACCTTGTGTTTTGTTATGTCAAAAGTGGGGCCAATTAATTCAACTGGTTTTTGCTTCTAAAAATTCCGACCGATTGTGGCTCTAATTACATCCGGTCACCACTCTCTTTTTTTTTTTTTGATACATTCCGGTCATTACTCATCACAGGAAAAGAAAATAACATTTTTTTCAATCATGCAAGGGTGTCAATCAGTATGTGCGTATAGCCATTGGATTTTCTCATACCGATATAAGAGGCATGAGAAGATTTATTATCGTCATTCAAATGCTATAGATTTTCTTTGAGACCAATCTAGGAGAGTCATGTTCGCATTTTGTACATATCTAGCATTAACAGATAATTATCTTATAGAGTTTAAAGCAGCAATGTTGGGTGTATCTTCTGTGATACCAATGGGGTACAGTCATCTTTGGATTGAAGGACTCTAAGATGGTCACGGAGGCATATTCTAATAGGACAGTTCCGTGGCAGCAATGGATTGAAGTTCAAGCCTCTCTTCAGCGGATTAAATAGTGATTTTCTCACTGTTTTTCAGAACTTAATATAGTAGCTGATTGTTTAGCAAAACATAGTGCGCATTGTCGTGAATCATTCATTTGGTCGCTTAAGTTTTTATTTGTTTTTGTTTATTTATTTCCTATCACTTTGGTGGTCTCCCTACGGATGGCATTGCCAAAGATGGGGTTAGCCATAGGGCTGCAAGTTTGGCCTTGGCAACCCTAACTCGGCCCTAATCCACCCTGAACTCTAGTAGGGTTGAACCCGGCCCAAACCTTGGCAGGTCTAGGTTAGGGCCTAAATTTTGTTCAACCCTGGCAGGATTGGGTTGGATTAGGATTGACTCTGTGGGTTGAGGTCGACCCAACCTAACCCTGTATACATATATATCATGTAATCCAGAAGAAGTGAAAGCATCATTTCACATGGATTCGTCTTCTCGAAATATACATTTCCACCATCCCTGAGTCCTTGTTCCCAAACATCAATTTTATGTTTGGGGGTGATTGCTGGTTTCAAGTTCACATCTTCCCATTGATTTCTGAGGAATCCTAGTTCGAGTATTCTCTCCTAATTTTCAGTTATCTTTTTGAACTTTGAATCTGATTTTTATTTGATTTCAATTGTTATTCAGTTTATTTAATCCTTAAAATACCTCTGTTCTGATGTTTTATTTTCTTATATTGATTTCTAGTTCTAAAAATCTGTCCAAGTATCCTACCCTAGGATTCTTCCAAATCTTAAAATTAGACCACTAGATTCTGATTAGAGTATCCCTGCAGCCCCATTTGGGTTATTAGATTGCATTGGCTGTACATATAGATGTGCTCTCAATGGCCCAAATGTGACTGCAGGGACTGCATAACTGCAGGAGACCCAAGAGCTGTTTATCAATTCATTATTAACCTTTGGCCAAACGTTAGACCTGATACAAACACAGTTTGAAGAAGCAGAAGCCTTCATCTTCCCAGAGAAACTGATTACGGTTTAAACTAATGATTATCTAATTCTCAAAATGCAAATGCCAACACTAGACAAACTTGCACAATGAAGAACATGGATAGAGAAGGGAGAAAACAAACAGGCCCTTATTGTGCTTCTATTTACTTTTCTTCTTTTTATTAGTTACCCAACTATGCTTCTATGCTGCTTTCAAACTTGAAATAGGGTCATCATCATACATCTGATTCAACATCGGTATCCTCAAACTTGTTATAAATATTTTGACAACAGTAACTCTGTTTTGGCTTAAATTTGTATTTGTAATGCTCCATGCACATAATCTTTTTCATTTTTTGGGTGGGGGTAACAACTATGGACTTTAGAATTGAGGAAGTATATGCGAGAATCTAGTTTTTACTTGATTTACTGATTCGACCCTGAATATATCACCCGGGTTTTCTTGAAAATAGGTATATTTTTCATTAGTAATATTATTTTGATGATATCACCTTTATGACATGGATGGAATAATTACAAATCTTCACAGCCATAATCTTGAATACATGTTAGTCTTTAAATTTGATCCATTTATGTAAAAAAATTCAACTAATACTGGTCATTGGATAAATTCAGGGTCAATCCGACCTTAAATCAAGGTTAATACGGCCCAACCCGGTCTTGTTAAGGTCAATCAGGGCAGGATTAGGGTTTGGCCCAACCCTACCAGGATAAGATTAGAATTGCACATTTTCTAACCCTCACAGAGTTGAACTGGGTTAGGGTTATGTGTAAGATACTCAGTGTCAAGGTTATGGTTTTAAAAAACCCGACCTAACCCGATCTTGTTGCAGCCCTAGTTACCCATTTGAGTTTATTTGTAACTCTTTATTTTACATAACAATAAAAATTTTTGATCTTTAGCCAAAAAAAAAAAAAATCAGTGGAGAGTTTAACGAAGAGAGAATAAGAGATGAATAGACTAGCAAAGACATAGGACACAAAACGATATTAAGGGCCAGATTTTATTTATTTATTTATTCATTATAGAACTAAAACTATTCGTTATATCTTGACGTGGTCATAGACATATCATACAACCATGGAGTGCGAAATGGACAAATAATCAGGCATGAAGGGACAACTTGGAAACAAGAGGCATTGAAGCTTCAGTTTAGGATAAGAGATTATAGACGTAGAGCATAAAACATATCTATTAAAAAGTGTTCAATTTTACTTTGTTATCCCTCTCAAGGGGATTTTTATATTTATTTTTTAGTAAACCTGTCAAAGGGATTCAGTTCATTTCATGAGAATAATTTAAAATTGGGTATGAAATTTCTTTTTTACCTTTCAAATTATGCATTCGTTAGAATAAGACAAAAGGTAACATAAATAAGGTATCAAATTCCAACTACACCTATTGGGGTATCATTCAAATACTCTCATAATTAGAAAACTTGTATGAACTAACTACCAAACAAATTAGGAAAATTACCACTTCTACTATGGTGTAGGTAAGTTTTCCTTAATACCATTTATCATGGCAATTTTAATATTGGATGGAAGTAGATGGTCTAGGGCTTTTCATACTCAGTCCAATCTTTTTCCACCTTTTTTGGCTTCCTCTCTCCCTGTGTGTTTTTGACCGCCTCTAGCCCACGTTTGCTCCATTGTTTTTTGGCCTTTGCATCGTGAAGCCTAGGATCTATTGGTCCATAAAACTTAAGCCTCATTTGACATGTCACATCACAAATGACATGAGAAGTTTTTAAACTAGAAACGTAAGTTTTTCTAATTTGACCAACCACATTGTATACTTTGCCCAACAAAAATGCTACTTCCAATATTAACACTGAAAATTTACTCCCTATTTTACCAAAAAAAAAAATAATAAATTACTCCCTAGTTTCGTGAGATTGAGATTATTTGTCATCTTTTTAATTTTACTCTTTTACATTATTCCAAATTTTACCTAGATAACCGATACTAGATACAAAATCCTTCGGTAGTATGATTATACACATTACACAAAAAATCTAGATGTGGGTCTAAATATCTTCACTTAATTTTGACTCATTCATGTTAGGCACATACATGCATGGACCAAAAGTTCTAATTCCATCCACAACATAGATAGGACCCAAATGAATCAAACTAGTATAGGAAAATTACATGAATACCCATTTTGAGTTTAAATTTATAAAAATACACATCTTATGTTTATGTTTACAAAACTACCTACAATTAAGACCCCTACAATTTGAAAAACCCTAAAAACTAGAACAACAAAATAAAATCACAGTTCAAGAAGGATAAAAAAATGATCAGATCGTCCGAGCCACTAGCCTCGCACAATCCATATAGGATGCACCCTCCATTTCTGAACTGTTCCTAATCATATAATATCTTTCTTCTTCCTCTCTCTCTCTTTTTTTTTTTTTTTTTTTTTTTTGAGAGGTAAAACCCCTCTTTTTTTTTTTTCTTTTTTTTTTTTTTTTAAATTGCTACATATTCCTAAGACGGCCAATGAAGAAAACTGTCATACAACAAATTGGGAGGGTAAGGTTTCAGCAATCAAATGACCTTCACTTTCATTGCTACACAAAGCTTTTGCACCCTTTTAGTAATCTCAAACAACTGATCATCCTCAATCATCCTTGGAGAAGAAACCAAAACCACATGGGTCCCACTGAATTCATCATAAAACCTCTGAAATAAGTCCTAACTGCTAATTGCATGCCTTGTATCTTCTTTTTTTTCTTTTTTCTAAATAAAATAGTGTCCACCAAAATTTTGGAGAGAATTAAGGATTATTTTAAATTTGTATATAAATAAAAAAAAGAAAAAGAAAAGGAAAAAGCAATTAAATTACTTGCAGATACAAATTATATCTTCAAAACTTCAGCACCTATTTGGCCCAAAACCTACACAGACAGGCCGGTTGACACTCTAACGTACATAAGTCCTTTCCCAGATCTCGCTAGGGGTGCAAGTTTTACTATGACAACCCTAATCCGCCCAAACCAACCCTGTGCCTAGACAAGGCCAAACCCGCCCTAAACCCTGACAGGACTGGGTTTGGATTCATATTTTGATAAACCCTGATAGGATCGGGCCAGGTCTGGGTTGAAGTCTCAGGCTGAGCCAGTCCAGCCTAACTCGACCCTATATTGATGTATTCATTTAATATGTATTTCTTTAAATTCAAACCCCAAAAAAAGTAAAATTCTTTTGTCTGTCTCAGACTCAGCACTCACTCACTCTCGTGTCACCTCTCTGGCTCCCTCTTCTTCTTATTCTCCTTCAAAGATGGCATTGAAGATAGAGGAGATGAAGATCCATATCGTCTTCTTCCTCTCAGGCGAAGGCTGAAGAAGGCCATCGTCAATCGTTACTACTAGACCAACATTGATATTTAACAATGGTATCTCCTTAGTTTATCCATTTCTTTTTTTGTGTTTTTTTGTGTTGTGACAAACTCCCTTTTTCAGTAGTCTCAAGATTCTCTGTTAAATTTGCTACAAAACCTAGCAAACATGGATATAACATTCAAATCTCTCAAGGCAAGTGAAAGAACAATAAAGTAGACAAATTCCTTCTCATTTCATTATTCAGGAGACGGACATAGGGTTTCAAAACCAAGTTTTGTATATTGAGCTGAAAATAAGGAACGAAATTACATAAATGGAGTTTGTGATTTTGAATAGACAAGGATAAACAGGAAATTCTGCACTCATTGGTACAAGAAATGAAAATTTTTATTTGCATAAAGTTAGAAAACAATCACTTCTTAAATCTCATTAATGGTGCCAACTGATGGAGACTCCCCTCAACTGAACAACCAAAAAAATTTATATCTTTGAGAATACTTCATAGTTCACCTACATATACTTCTATCCTTAAGATCCTATCACCATTCATATTCAATGGGTCACACACTTTAGAGGAAGGTTCCAAACCACATGGTGATGGGATCCCATGGAGAATGCATTTATATGCAGGTGATCCAAGCTTGTTTTGCTTCATGATACAAGCCTTCAAAAGTACAAAAATGTTATCATTTTCAGGTTCCCAATTTCACCTACTCTTTGAATCCACAAAGTAACTATCAATTATCAAAAGACGTATTCAAACATGGGGTAATGGCTATGCAAACAAGGGGCAGTAATCCTACCTTCAAATACTTCAAAAGTTCAAACTGGAGTTGCAGCCCAGCCTGGGGTGCAGTTGATGCATTTTCTGACCCTGACAGGGTTGGACCGGCCTGAGTTGGTTTTAAGAGAACCTTCTTTCAAGATAATTTTACTTCATATGGTGGAATGTTTCTTAGATAAACTGAGACAAAAGGATAACAAATGTAAACGAGTACAGACATGACAAATGGGGAGAGCAGGGAAAATTTAAAAATAATAAGATAGAACTTTCAATGGCAGAAAATTACAAATCTCAGCTATTGCTACTTGTTATAAATAAAGCATCACAACATTCACAAATTTCTCCAGCTATTTCACTGAAATATTGGACACAGAAATCTTCCTCTAGCTGCTTGGTTCGCTATATCATTAGAATGATACGATTTACATTCTCAACAACTCAACAAAGACTTATTTCAACTATCAAGCATCTTCATCCCTTAAGAAAGATGGAACTCCATTAAATCCAAACACAGAGCACTCAAAAAAAAAAACCCTTTCATACACAGGCCAAATTGAAACAACAATTGCCAATGTCCCCACAAGCACTGAAATAAACTGTGCCATATCTCAAAATATTCCTCAGCTTCTTTCTTCGCTTGCATCGCACAAAATTGCATAAGATAACGCTTTCTATGGTCTGCAATCCGATACGGACTCCAAATACTGTATAACCCTCTCATTAACAGGCGGTTTATAATACTGCCCCTAATATATATATTTAGCGACGTTTATTTTACTGCCTCTAAAACAAACTAAATATTAATGCCCAGAATCGGGCTAATAGTGATCAGAGTAAGCACGGGTATTATTAGGGCCCGTTTGATAACACTCCCAGCTCCTACTTCTTAGCTCCGGAGCTAATTCGGAGTAGAATGCCGATTGATAACCTTGGTTCAAATTTCGACTCCCACGGAGTGAACCGCTCCAAAAAGGCCTCTTGGAGCTAAAAAAACGGAGTTAAAAAAACCTACTTCTTCAACTCCGGAGTTGGTTGACGGGAGAGATTTGAGGGGAGTCGATTCGAACTTACTCCCGATAAATCAAAAAACTCCCGACTTTTCTCTGTCTCAGAGTTGCGGAGGAAGTGCGACCTGGATGAGAAACTGGTGAGTCTCTCCTTCGTCCCTTGTCCTTCTTCGTTTCTCCTTTCTTCTTCCCTTCTTATATTTCTTCCCTTCTCCTTCTTCGTTTCTCCTTTCTTCTTCCCTTCTTCTATTTCTTCTCTCCAGTTCTCACCAACTGCTACAATCTCCTCCTTTCTTCTTTTCTTCCTCTTTTCTCTCTATCTCATATGTCTCGTTCCCTCAATCTTTAACCTACTGCCTTGAAATAATTTAGTTCCAAAACTGTAGGTGTGGTTAGGAGAGTTCGATTGGGGTTTTTTTGGGCGTTTATCTCTAACATTGTGACCGTTACATGTTTTGCAGGTTGCATCTCTCTACTTGAACTGTTGCATCTCTCTACTTGAACTAGGGTTTTCGATTCAGGTTTTTATTTCTATTCCTCTTCTCTTTTAAGCCGTATTGATAGATTCTTCGGTCGTACTTTCTATTTTTTTTTGTTTGTCTCTGTGGAAAGTGTCTAGGTCATCATGATTAGGGATTCGTAGGTTTCTTCTTAATTTCTGTATTTTTCTGTTGTCTCTGTATTCTTTCAATAGCTGTTGGTTTGGGTCCACTACAAGAAAAATGGAGATCCCATAGCTTGCACAAAAAATTTTACCCTCAGGGTTGTTGATTTTCATGTTTTATCCTCCTTAAAGAGCTCAAATGGATCTGTCGCTCCACTGCTTGGATCTCACCAGTGTGTTTGAAACTGAATGTTTAACAGTCCTTCAAGAAATTTTGAAGCCATTTGCAGGCTTCCTGCCCTTTCGATGTCATATCTACTACAGTTTTGAATCTGGTCTTGCAGGTTATTTTTATAAAAAAATAAATTAAATTTGAGTCTCTGGCTTGTCCGTTTTCAGCAGTCTCCTCCCCCTTTTTGCCAAATGTTTATTATATCTTTTGGCTTTGAATTGTGGAATCAAACCCAGGCTTTTCCTGTGGCTCTAATTACTAGGAAGGATTCATGTATACATAGATTATTATCTTTACTAGAATCATCTCATTGATTATCCAAGTACCATTTTGGGTTCCATCTCCAGTTTTGAGTTGTAAAAGATAGGTTCGGAGCTGGGACTAGTTTTCTGTTAGGAAATTCCTTCAGAAAAGGAACTCGATAGTATTAATGCAATTGGTGATGAGAATATTAGAAAAGGAACTGTTAGGATATGCCTGCGTGTGTGCATGTGTGTTTGCTGCTCCATGTATCTTATTTATTGCTATTGATTTATAACTTGACTTGATTGTGCCGGAGTATCGTAGTATTGTTGCCATAGATTTTTGTTCACCAATTGTGATTGATTATTCTATTCAAAACAGCTTTGTATAGCCGGTAACTACTATGACTTGGGAATAGGGCTGGGTTCTATGTTTACCATATTGTTTCTTTCTCCATCCATGTGATTCTTTTTCACTGTTCTGGCTGGTTAGTCTATTTTTGTCATCCATGACTTTGATGTCTTTTGATTATGTTATTCTGATTCCTTAAGTTTGGAATAGATTCTAGAAGTTGGCCAACTTTTCTTATTTCTGACATTCAAAATTTCATGATTACCAAAGAACACCAAAAGCAAAGGACCTTTGAAGTCATCAGCAATAACTATCCCTGGTATAACGTGTTGCTTGGGAACCATTGTGCTGATAAATATCATCCATACTCAAGCCCGAAGTAATCAAAGCCCTCATGAATAAAACCTTTAAAGGACGAATAAAATATCTGATCTGATTATCATTGTTGAAAATTGAAGCCATAGATTTGGCTTGTGGTGATGATCCTGCATCAAACCATCCTGGCTGGAAAAGATCTGTCTTCAAGTCTTGTCATGACAATGTTTGATCAACATGAACCTTTACTTGGCAGCCTGTTTTAAACTTTGCTGTTCCTTGGTCACTAGGCTCCAAATCAGCATTTTCGAGATCTTTCAATCATTGATCTTGCCTAAGAGGATGGAAGATTCTCATGTCATTGGTTTATACTGGTGTTATAATTCTGGTTGTTTGAACAAAAAATGGTCTGATTTCATTGAACCAGAGAGATCCACTCGACAGTTTAACTCTCAATTCATTCAAAAGCAAGCCATATCAATCTCTAAAATTTTAGCTTCTCTGCAAACCACTCCCAGTCAAGATAACATATAGCTTATGTTTAAAGGTGTTTGTAACTTACAATGATTATAATTAATTTTTCCTATGATCTTCGGTGGAATGGTATTCGTTTACATTGATTTTTGAATATCTTATATATTTAAGGGTTGTTCCACTTAGTAGGTGATTGATATTATATCTGATACTTGGGTCTTTCTTATGCATTTGATGTTCCATTCCCTATTTTGATTGTTTACCAAATGAATTGATGATATTTTGTGCATACAATAAGCTATAATGGCCAGTAGTTCAAGACAAGAAACAGACATGATGAAATGGTCAAAGGCAGATGTTGATGCTTTGGTGACTGTTATGGTGGAGGAAGTAGTGAAAGGCAATAAAACCACTAGTACTTTCAATAGAGTGGGATGGGCAAACATAAAGCAGAAGCTTGAGGAGAAGGTGGGTAGAGTATTTCATCCTAGACAACTGAAGAACAAGCTTTGCAAACTGAGGACCGAGTACAGTAATTTTAGGAGTTTGGTGCGTTCCACGGGTATGGGATGGGATGATCCGACTAGGAGCGTGATCTGTTTAGACGACAGCATTTGGGATACCCTGATTAAGGTAAAATCAAGCCTTTACTATAGTTTGAGTTTTATAATCTAATGATCTAACATGATTCATCAATCATTCACACAATGAATCCAGGAAAACCCAGGGTGGGCGAAGTATCGAAAAAATGGATTACCACAATACACAGAGCTTTGCATTATCTTTGGTGATTCTTATGCAACCGGATCTAATGCATTTGCTAGTACCCAGGAGTGGTTGGACGAGGATGATGAGGAGATAGACATTACGTCCATGCCGCAAACTACAACTCAATCAGCCGCACCATTTGTTGATCTTGGTGATGAACCAGTACATCCGAGCAGAAATGCTCACAATCTTGATAGAACACCAACTGGTATTAGAAAGAAAAAAAAAGACATCCGAAATAGCAGGAGCTATCAAAGAAATGGTTGAGCACTCCAGGGCAAGACTAGAGTTTTTCACTGCTTCCTCTTCTCCTTCTCCCACTAGTATTGTGACATCATCTGGGTTTTCAATTGCTTCGTGTGTGAAATTTTTGGACAGTATGTCGGATTTAGAGAGGGAATTATATGTGCGTATTGTGTACCACATGCAAAAGAATCCAGAGTGGAGGGAGGTATTTTTGACCATGGAAGATCATAAGAAGCTTTGGTTGATAGAATCTATCCCCAAGTAGTTATCAGTTCTGGGTGATATTGTGGTTGAAGAAAATGATAATTTGCATGGCACAGGACTTGAAATGAATGCACTGAGAATGCATATTGCTAATCAATTAGTTAGACGTATAACCCTCTCATTAACAGCCGGTTTATAATACAGCCTCTAATATATATATTTAGCGACGTTTATTTTACTGCTCTAAAACAAACTAAATATTAATGCCCATAATCGGGCAAATAGTGATCAGAGTAAGCACGGTTATAATTACCGTCCTTATACGATCATTTACCGGCGGTAATTTTAACCGCCGCTAAATATTTGTCTAAAGTGTCACAATTGAAGCCTTTTTTTTGTAGTGTGGTGTTTTGATGAACGATTTGTCGTGAAGATTGAGATGGATAGGAAAGGAGGAATGGAGATGAATGGTCTTTGAAGCTTAAGGAAGAGGACGGCTTATTAGAGATTGAGTTGGGTTTGCTATTTGAGAGATGGGAGTATGAAGTATGACGGTTAGATGTGTGTGGAGCTTTGAAGAGATGGAGTTCACAAGGGATTGAAGAGGTAAACCAGAGACTTTGAGAGTAGAGACAGAGGTGGACAAGATTTCCATGGATCTGCAAGAATGCATGTGTCTTATCTTGAAAGACCTTTGCTTATGTAGTTTGTCGGCTTTGTGGTGCAGAAAGAGATAATTTAGGAAGAAATTTCAGCCAAAAAAAGAAGCTCCAAGTAGGATATGCATACATCAATTGACATCATATTAGGCTGCAATGGAGAAAACTAATTCATCCATTTTACCATAACCATGTTCCAGCTATGAGTGTATGAATATTCAGGTCATTCAATCAGTAGGACACCACTTAATTGCTCTGAAGCTCATGATAAAATTGGACAACCTAAAATCTTGACACTATCAACTATTCGTTAATCAGCCTTTTCTCTCTCTATCTCCCACTATGCCCTCAAAAGTGAAAACCATCCATCCATCTCTTAGTTATCAAAGTTTTCCTATCATTTCTTTATTGTTTACAAAGATGGATAAGATAACTAACAACCATTATGTTAGCTCAAGATTCTAAATCTCGTGTCTCGATCCCGTCTCGGGGAGGTTGAAAGTTTCGAGATCTTGCCGAGACACTTTTTTTTAACACATATGATGGAAATTTTTCAAGATCTTAGTGAGGTCGAGATTTCCAAGATTTCTAAGATCTCACCAAGATTTTGAACATTGGCTCAACTGCATCCAGTCTTTTCCACCAACTCAAATTTTCATATTGATGGACCTCAAGTACGGTGTCACTTGGGGCCCAGTAGACTCAAAACTTTTCCGCCTTACACATACATACCACAAATATGTTGATTTCTTCCGGTGCAACTTGAGGAATAAGAATGAACTAGCTGATAATTGGTAGTTTGTCACTTTGTCATTGTTCATTCCAATACAATTCAAAAGAATTACCTTTATAAGCTTCATTGATCTTGTGGAATTTTGCAGTGACAGCACTGTCGTCCTTGTGTTTGTCAGGATGCCACTTCTGTGGACAGATAGAATAAAACAGTAAATTTTTCAGCTAATCTTTCAATAAGTCTAAAAAAAATATAAAAAGTACTGAAGATAATGATCCAAAACAGTGAGAGAGAGAGAGAGAGAGAGAGAGAGAGAGAGAGTCTCAGTAGCGTTGAGAAAGATAGGTCGCAAACCAGCACAAGCCTTCGATTTTGTAATCTGATTTTCTCTTCTGTTGCATCATAATCAACCTCCGGAACTTTGTAGTAATCCTTGAATTAGATAAAAGTTTCAAGCCAGAAAGGAATCTGGAAGATTTTCACTTAGGAATAGAACTGAATGTCTGAGTTATGTAGATTGTAGTCAGACTCCATAAATATAAACCTTGTGCATCTCAATATGGCATATGTGCATCCAGCGAGGACCCTTCATTCAATAGACCCATCTACAAGACTTTGAAGACTAATTTGAGACTAATGGGCTTACCAGATAAGACAAATAATCTGATGTATCACATTCTGCCTGGATAGATGTGAAAGTTCCACAAAAATCAAAATGATAATATCCTTCTTGGCCTGTTCTTTGGCCAGCAAAATCTCCTACATGAGACCTACAGAGAGGAGGTTTACACTTTCCTAGTAGACTTGCTATAGTATAGGTTCTAGTTATAAATCATATACAGCTAAAGACTGGCTGGGAGATCCTTGCCAGATATGTATTCTCTATAGGAAATATAGAGCAATTACCAAATGAACCATAAACATATAACAGCAGCATACCAATAAATGTCAGACATGCATGGACTAAATGCAACCATTTGGGTCGGCTGATAAAAGGGTTATCTTTAGCTAAATATTATCCTGTGAGGATAATAATCATAACCACTGAATTTTTAGATTCATCTAAAAAAGCAGGGAAATTTTAAATATATGGGTTATAATCATTTAATTGGATCAATTCTAACAAAAATCTCCTAGGTGGTACCTATAGAATGGCAGCATTAGCAATCAATCCCTCCCACTACACGTTCATTGTTTGACTTGGACTGGAACATTAATCCTATAGACTTTGTTATTCTATAATTTAGGAGTAAGGGAAAAGGTCCGGGGTTGGCAATCAAATATGTTAAGTATCAAATTCCAACTAATAAAGTTCCCTCACCCAAATCAGCTCATATGAGATGGTTTGAAATATTCAACAATCTAGAACTCTAGATAATATGTGCATGTGTACGTATTATCATATCCATGGGAACCTGTATTCCTTCCCATCGGCACTTCAACTAATTCCATAGTGCATCCATGCTAAAATTTTAAAATTAGAAAATTTCAAAAAAGAAAAAGTAATTCCATATATATATATATATATATATATATATATATATATATATATATATATATATTAAATCACCTAAAAGTTGCACCACAAACATCTAAAACCCCAGCCAATCGGTTCATCAAAACTGAGATTATCATACAAATAGCCTATATATATTTGGGCAGTGATAATGTTAAAGGCTTGTGTACTACCTTCATTGTCTTGCAGGGTAGTACTTAATTTATTAGTCAGATTCAATAACTTCATAGTGCTCTAGACCAAATCACATAAGAGTTATTACAGGAAGCATGAAAGAAGAAAACCCTCTAATTAGTTTGATCAAAGCTGCAAGAAAAATAGGTGACTACAACGGGTCCAAACAAGGTGTGAGGACAATGGATTTTTGCATCCTCCACAAACCAAAGGCTTTCGCTTCGTTACTTTGTCCATCCATGCCAATGAACGGTGAAAATATGGAATCACCACCTAGATGAGGTCTAAGACCTACAAATTGTCTCTCACTTGGAGAGAAGCTATGATTCATGCTCAATGGATCGACTTCTAGTCTTACTAGAGAAGGGAATGATAAGTGTCAAGTAACGAGTTGGAAAGGTGTTAGGCACCCAACTCACCTGGTTAGTGGACTGGTCACGTGCTGTCCTATCATTTCCTACATTCTTGAAGCTTATGTATGTTCAGGTGGTTTAATCTAACCTAACTAGGCAAGTGGGGAACCCTAGACCAAGTTTCAAAGTTGTGCTAACTTAGGGTGCATCAGACAGATTTGAAAAATAAAATACAGATCAATAGACAAAAAAATGAATCAATGAACAAATAAGTGGATAAAAGAATGAAATAATCATGAATGAATAAATAATAAATTAAAAGAATGAACAACACAGAAAATACAAAAACAGATGGATGACCGAGCTTGAGATCAAGCTGCCTATGTATACCTATGCGGCGGGAATCAGGCCAAACGTAGTTCGTGCTAGGATTGTGCTTGTGTGTGAGGTGCTCCCTTGACAAAGGAAGCACGTGTGAAGGGACGTGAAGTGACTATGTACATCCCGCTACCTACGTATCTCCTCAGAGAATCAGGTCAAACGTAGTTCTCAATAGTTAACAGGCTGTTGGACCCCACATAGCATCACTCAAGAGGTGTTCGGACCTCTGCTCCCTGCACTCGGAAAAGGGTGAACTAAATTTTGAAAACAATGATGTTAGTTGCTTCGCAAACCAATTCCTGAACATGGGAGACAATTGGCCTAAGGCCACGGACAAAATTAGATAATAGTTAAGTTGGTAATCAAACATGATCCCAACCATCTCTTGAAACATACAAACATGAATTTTTTGGCTTTTCTTTTTCACTTTTTTTTTTTGTATTTTTCGTTTCTTTCTTTTTTTTTTTCTTTTTATATTTTTTTCACAATAACATAAGATGCAAGAAGTCCCTAATATGACCTAAAATGACAAAATGCCCTCGATGAAAAATGGACCAAAATGGGGGTCTTACACAAGGCTCTTTCACTATTCCTTCTTGAAGCACAAAAAAGAATGGAGGAGTTTGGGGAGAGAGGAGATGGCTTGCATCAATGCATGCTACCAAAAAAAAAAACGAACAAACTAGGTTAGAAGTGGGAAAAAAGCAAGATCGGATATATATATATATATATATAGAAGGTGGAAGAAGTACTCCAGGTCAAAAGAGGTGCAAGAAGATAAAGAAAATGACTTCAACAAGATCAGTGATCTTCATAGAAGTGTAGAACTAGATTTATACTGGTTAAAGATCATGATTGAAGTAGAATATATTGGATGATATGTTGACATTTTGAAGAGAAGTCAACAACAGATCATTGGATGAGCAAGAAGAAAATGTATTACTTCACGAAGACCATTGATCTCCCTACTGGGAAAAAGAATGATCATAAAAAAGAGTACTACTCCTAGAATTTAATATAAGATAAACAAAAGCAAACAATTTTTTACAATGCTTGCAGACAAACATATTCTTTTAGCATTAGAAAATATTATATAGAAATTCTATTCTTCTAACCAGGAAATTCCCAGCATAGTTGACTTTCTTGTGAACCTTAAGTGCATAGTGTTAAGGGGTCAAGGCAATTTAAGGCTTTGGAGGCCTGACGGACGCCCAAGGTGCATTGACAACTACACCTAAGCATATGGTTAAAACCATAATTGTCAAGGCGTAGCCTAAGAGCCCAAGCGCCCTTATGACGCCTTGGAAAATCGGGTGCCTTGGTCACCTATGTGGGAGTCTTGATCGCCTAGGCGCCCTGTCAGGTACTTTGGTCTCCTAGGCGCCCCGTCAGGCTTCCAACACATTGGCGCCTTGACAACTATGGTTAAAACCGTTAAATTAAAGAAGGTAATACAAAATGTTCAGTCAATGAGGTTTTCATCATAACAGTTTTCATGAGGCAGAAATTCAGCATTTAGGTTGTTTGAACTGCTGTAGCACTAATAAAATGTAAGGTGATTTGCCAAGTGGAAGTACAGTGATGTATGCAACTGAGGCATCCTAACAGACCGACAGCAAACCCCCTTTTTTAATTTGTTTCTTGTCGGCGTTTCATCCACGCACACCTCATCATGGAAGCGATAGCTCCCGGGACGGCCTAAAAGGTCCATTTGGCAGAGGAGGGTGGTTTGCAATAGTCACCCAAAAAAAAAACACAGAAGGAGGTGGAATAGAGGAAATAAAGTGAGAATTGATTCAACACTTAGAACTCAAAAATACAACCATGTAGCCGAAATTATGCTCAGAATAGCATGGCCTTACATTCAAACCTTGAGAAGTCCTGCCCCCTTTCTTTTTTATAAAGGTATTTATATTCATAAAGAGAATAAATGGAGATTCGAACCAATGCAAAGCCCCACCCTTACATCGTAACACACTACAAGAGTACAATTACTATTGCCCTCCAAGAAAAGCCAATGATTCAAGAACCTCATGGAAGGAATCAGACAGTGACAACCATTCAGTTTTAGAGAAGTGAATGTAGCTTCAGACTTCCTTTCAAGTGAACCGAGAATACCATAAAGGAGTGAATGGGATATGGAATTATTCCTCTTTTACACCCCAAGATCTATTGCAATTTTGTTTGATGATTTCTATTGGAACCTTGGCCAAGTTGAGCAATTGGGAGCAACTTTGTATGTGTTGTCATTGTTGGCAACCTTGGGTTGGCAGAGTAATATGGAGGAGAGAGAATGGCAGCAAGCAGTGTATCCAGTCATCAGACAGAGTAAACAGTCAACAGGCATGGTTGAACAATCAGAAACTTATTTGGAAACCAGTATACAGCTCTATGTGCTTGTAGTTTAGTGAAAGAAGACAGAAAAAGTAGAGAGATAAAATAGAGAAAGAAGAGAGAGAAGGAAGAGAGAGAAAGAGGAGAGACAATTTATGGGCCAGGCAGGTCCCACTTGAGGTGGTCAGGCCAGCATGGTAGCCTACCCAGGCCAGGTCAGCAACAGTAGCGGAGGCCAACAGGCCATGCCTGCCTAGTAGGACAAGGCCAACAGGCCCGCAAGCCCGCATGTCATGCCCATCAAGGTAGACATGCGCACAGCAGCAAGGCCATGCCGCGCACACAGCACAGCAGGGCCATGTTGCACGTACAGCATAGCAAGCCATCCGCGCACGCAAGGCTTCTCCCCCGCATTCATCCTAGCGCACACCATCTGTTCAACGTAATGTCGATCCTTTCGGTCACAGAGGTGATTTGGAGAAAAGGTAGGGGCATTTTGGGAAGGTTATAAAGGGTTTGATTCGATCTGGAGGGCCATGAAGAAGCCACGAAGATAAGATCCCTATCCAATGATAAAAAAAAAAGGTGAGATTCTGTGTTTGTCGGCCGATGCGTCAAGATCCCATCGCGAGCAACCCCATTGGTCGGATACAGTTTAAATCTGTGAGCTGCGGTACATTAAGTTGTAGCAGTGATTCAGTGTTTGCGCACGTATGGTATCTGGCTCGTGTGATTCTATTACAATGCATTATGATGAAGCCGAGCACCGTCTGACGCAATGAAGATCATCGGACAACCAAAATGAGTTTCTGCTTTAATCTGACAGATCCGACGATGGATTTTCAAGATTCTCTAACTAGCCATTTGCTACTCGACAGCGGACCTATCGTGTTAGCGGAGCGGCGGCTATTGTGCTTCACATCTCACGGTTATATCTTTAGAAGATTCCATTTAGAATTATTTGGATGGCTGGACTTTGGATGGCCATATCTCGGCCATCCGATCTCGAATTTGGGTGATTCAAATTGTTCCGAACTCGTCTCTTTGAGATCTATTGACCTGTAATAGAAAAATAGGTTTTTGGTGAGTGTGGCTATGGGTTTGTGAAGAAAGAAGTTGTTTTGAGCTCTTGAGTGTGAAAATCCATCTCCACCTACCTCTCTTTGATGCTAATGGCTAAATGAAGCATGAGAGAGGTAGTGTGAGAACCCATGGCTAGTTGTGAGTGATTTAGAATGTGTGTAGAGTGTTGGAAGACTACCAACTGTTGTGTGAGCTTGAAAATAAACATCCATCAACACTGAAGACTGGGGAGACCGAATGATGAGCAACACTCAGTCTTGAGCACGCTGGGAAGGTAACCACTCACACAAGCCCTATTTACATTGTAACATGCTATATGGGGAGGGTTTGTAATATCTATTTGACAAATACATTATAACCTGTCAAGTTGGGGGCTTGATAGGAATGAGGGTTGTTGCCTAGGACTCAGTTGCAGCTGAAAATGTGATCGATGCTATAGCATTTGGGTTGTAGGTGCAACCATGGCATTAAAGTAGCGTATTGGGTATAATATGAAACTCTGATTAGGGTATTGCCCCGTGGAGTAGCCATCATAGTGTGTGATAGGTGAACCACATTACATAGTGTCTTATGTGGATGTGAATGTGCTTGTTTGTGACTGTGAAATAGAAGTGCGTGGGTTGCAGGCTGGGTGTGCACACTTGGTAGGCCAAGCCCCTAGTATGGATACCTGTGGGTGTGTGGTTGGTGTGTATCACGAAATGTGTTTGACAGAATGTGTGAGTGAACAAGTTTCCTAGTCAGCTCAAGATAGCACAACATAAATAGACAACTCAAGGCAGCATTGTGTTTTGGTTGGACAGACCTCACATAGTTGGGAAGAATTTTAGTGGTTACTGATTCACCCCCCACTCTCAATGTCAACCTGGGAATCACAATTTCAGAGGAAGAGTTGCTACTCACATAGCTCAGATTTGCTTCTTGTACCCCTCCGACCTCTCTGCCAAACTCTCCCCCACCTCCCCCAGGAAAAAACATAGGAGGGGAAAAAACATTCCATTCATTTGCAAGGAGCAATACATTTCATGCTAGTTCTTGTCTGCTCAATTTAACCCACCTGTCCCACATGGACATCAGGTCGTTTGGAGTTGGATTTCTCCATATAATAGCATGATCCATTTGACTTCAAAAAGTTGTCTAAGATCTCCCATGTACGCATATTGACAAAGCAGTAACATTGTGTGGTGATTAGCACATGCATCTGCTAGACATAACCATAACCCTGTTTACTAGGTAGTCTACTTCGTAGCTTATCCCCCAATGTCAACAGAACGAAGGATGCTCTTTTAGAGAGCATCGGAGAGTTCCACAGTAATGTCCTCTGTGCTGCATGGGTCTATGAAAGGATTTTTAACAGCAAATAATCACTACAGACTGTAAAATCTTTTTGATTTTATTATTATGAGCAATATTATCTTACTTGCCTATTATGACTAGTGGGAATCCAATCAATGTTTGATTGATTATCCCTTACCAATTATAAACCAAATCTATTCCATTATGGGATTGGAATAGATTTGAAATCCAATTATTATAAATATGAAACGGGTCCCTATAGTCTCTCTCAAGACCCATACCTAAGGGAGAGGAGACTGTAGAAGATCTCTGTTGGGAATCAATTACAAGATAAGGGCGAAAATCAATCTTCTACGAAGAGGTATGTCCCATCTATTTTATTTGATTATGTTATTACTCAAATGTATTTTATTTTCCATATGGGATTCATTGAAATGAATTTTATTAGGATTAATAAAAATCCTACACTGATCCCTCACATCTATCCCAAAAACATCATTCTCCTTAGTACCTCTACCACAAGTTTAGCCACCACTTGAAACAATTATCCCCCAGCTCCCAATCATTAAAACAATGTTTTGCATATGAAGACTTTCAAAGCTACTCTAATAGCTTTAAGTGTCCAAAATGGACATCCATGGACGAAATGACTTCCTTAACTAATCACATTGCAAAGTATCAAAAAACAAAGAATGACTTTAACTGGTATAGAGAGCATCAGTAATATTAACTCTTACCATTAGCTAATTACATAATCCCACATATCAGAGCTCTTTCGATGAAATACTGATGTCAAAAGCTACCAAATAACAAAATACAGCATTGTTCATGAAACCACTCTTCAAAAGCTACAAGTGTCATTAGAAATCAATCATCAAGAAATTATGTAAAGGAAAGAGAACAAATAGTATTGGAAAGGAAAATCATAAGACTGAACATGAAGGTAAAAAACCTAAACCTCGAGGAGAAATAAATCATCACCACCACACCAACCCAAAAATAAAAATAAAAAAGATGGAACATGGAGATTTTGCTTGAAGTTGTGGAGATCAAATCAAAAGAAAGTAATCAAGGAACATCAAATCTTTCAACTGTGGAGGGTCTGATTTACCTTGTGGGGTTCATCCTTCCCGTCCATCTGCTATGATTCGTTGTGGGTAGAGAAGGTTCTCCACAAAGAAACTTCTAACTACGTACTTCATTGATAGACACCTCCCTTACGAAATTAAAAACGAACAACGAAGAATCTAAATCTGAAGAAGATAAATTGTGGGCAGAGAGAAAAAAAAATCTTTGGAAGATAACGAAATTGGTGATTCTGAAGTAAAATTTAAGTCTTGGGGAGGAGACCAAAGCTTCAAACGCCAGATTGAAATCGAGATTAAAATTGTGGGCTTTTCTCCCTGGTTTGATAATAAACAAAGGTATTTTGAGAATTTCAAATATAAAAATCAACGACTTGATACTATTTTAAGGGTGAGATGTTTCAGATCATATTTTCTCCTAAAATTTAAATTTAATATTTTTATCCGTTATATGTATTTGCCACGTCACGATACGCCTATGATTACATTCCTACCTGATTCTTCCAGACTTCCAGGGATCAAAACACAAGTCACAAACTGAACTGAGATGGACCTGATCGATGGACCTGATCAATTAGTCCAATGGGCCTTCTTCATTCCATGTAAAATGACTTTAAAGCCATTTTTTCTTTTTTCTTTTTTTAGTAAAAAGACTTTGAAATCACATGTTTGGTTGTCTTGAAACATTGAGTTTTCTAGTTCATGTAAAAGGAATCATTTATTCTCGGTTTGTTTTGACGTAAAATTTTATGTATAATATTTTATATGTAAACAAATATTTCAATGTTTATTTCCAAGAGGTAAAATATAGTGATCTCTAAAGGGGGTTGGAAAAGGAACTTCATCATTCGTTTACCTACTGAAAACAAATATTGAAATATTTTCCAAGAAATCAATCAATGCTTAGAGGATTGAATAGATCCTTCGAGGTGAGGTCTATTTATAGAAGACAAATTGACCAATAGAAGAGGTCGGACTCTGAGCCTTGAGACTATTCTGATACCTAAGTCAGGACTTCGAATAGCAACAAGGTAGGCCTGCTAAGTATTTGGAAAGTCCAACCTGAGGTAGGGGAAAAAAGAGTAATAAAGAGTACGTAATAAATTCAATCTATAGCAATGAACCCAAGCAATTGAACCTCAAGATCATAGTTAATTAATACGTGTATATTAAACACCGTACTATTTCTTTACAAAAAAAAAATAACACTGTGCTATTTTTTACCGTATAATACGTATAAAAGACCACACTTTTGTCCTACTTTTTTTTTAATTAACAAGTAAAGAATGTTGTCAAAACAGTTCCTAAATTAACACGGCAAGGGGGGAAATTTATAAGTACTGTACATAATTTGATAAAAGTGATATGTTTCTTTCTTTTACCAAAAATAAATAAATAAATAAAGAATATGTTTCTATCAAGAAAGTTGGATTTAATAAATGACACTGAACTCAAAAGAATACTAAAATTTAACTTAGGTGTTTCTTTTCACAGAAGTAAGAGTTGCAAATTGCAATCCACTGATAAAGCTCATATTTCAAACGGGCCCTCTAAGTCATCATTTTTATAACAATGAAAAACAGAGAACCACTCTAATGTTTTCCCCTTCTGACGTGACACCTAGAGTAAATCGGTCTAAATTAATTGAAAACCGACTCGAATCAAATTGTTATTGGATATGTAACGGGATGAGGTATGACATGTCCTACCTGTCCCGATCTGGTCTGAGCTAGCCCAAAACAGGTTAAAAAAAGTGGACTAATGAGCTTGAACCTGCTAATGGCACGAACCAAACCGATTTATCGAATATTAAACCCTAGCTTCACTATTTCAGCATTCGAGATGGTCTTAACGGGTTTCCTACCGGGTTTTCAAGCCGAAACCGCCCTAGACCAACGAGATTACAACTCGATAAGCTAAGCTCGATAACAACCTAAAATTGGACCAACCCATTAGTTAATATGCACAATTCATTCCACCTAGTCCGAATCTCTTAATGGACATGTTTCAATCAAGGCCTATAAAGCTTGACACCTATTCGACCCGGATCAAAACTGGCCCAGAGAGGCTCGTTGACACCCCTAACGTACATAAGTCCCTTACCAAATCTTGCTAGGGGTGCAAGCTTTACCATGACAACCCTAATACGCCTGAACCCTGCTCTGAGCCTGGGTAGGGCCAAACCAGCCTTGAACCCTGATAGGACCATGTTTGGGCTCATGTTTTGATAAACCCTCACAAGGTCCGGCCAGGTCTGGGATGAACCTCAACTGAGCCCGGTCCGGCCTAGCCCGACCCTGTATTGATGTATTCATTTAATATATATGTCTTTAAATTCTTTTTTTTTTTTTTGGGTAAATGTATCTCTTTAAATTCAAACCCTAAAAAAAGTAAAAGCAAAAAATTCTCGCGTTGGCTCTATGACTCCCTCTTCTTCTTATTCTCCTTCAAAGATGGCATTGAAGATAGAGGAGATGAAGATCCAGATTGTCTTTTTCCTCTCAAGCGAAGGCTGAAGAAGGCCATCGTCGATCGTTATTGTTGGACCGACATTGATGTCCAACAATGGTATCTCCTTCATTTATTCATTTCTTTTTTTGTGTTGTGACAAGTTCCCTTTTTCAGTAGTCCAAAGATTCTCTGTTAAATTTGCTACAAAACCTAGCAGACATGGATATAACATTCAATTCTCTCAAGGCAAGTGAAAGAACGATAAAGTAGATAATTTCCTCCCTATTTCATTATTCCGGAGACGGACATAGGGTTTCAAAACCAAATTTTGTATATTCAGCTGAAAACAAGGAAAGAAATTTCATATGTGGAGTTTGCGAATAGACAAGGATAAACAGGAAATTCTGCACTCATTGGTACAAGAAATGAAAATTTTTATTTGCATAAAGTTAGAAAACAATTACTTCTAATGCTTAAATTAAGTTCATTAATTTCTACCAAAAAAAATATAATTAAGCTCATTAATTCATTAATGGTGCCAGCTGATGGAGACACTCTTCAACTGAACAACCAAAAAAACACGCAAAACAGTCAACACCAAAGTGAAAACCCTAATTCTGTTGTCTTTGAATAACCCCATATACTTCTATCTTTTATGGGATTCCAGCATCATTCATATTTTGTGTGTCCTAAATTTTAAAGTGGATCCCACACCATATCTACAGTGATGGGATCCCATGGAGAGTATATGTACACGCCCATTTATATTCAGTGGGTCTCACACCACATTGATGGTGATGGTATTCCATGAAGAGTACATGTACACAGAGGTGATCCGAACTTGTTTTCCTCCACGTCACGGGCCTTCAAAAGTACAAGAATGTTTATTATTTTTACGATACCAATTTCACCTACTCTCCAAATCCACACACTAACTATCAATTATCAAAAGACGAATGCAAACATGGGGTAATGGCTATGCAAACATGGGACAGTAAGCTACCTTCAAACGCTTCAAAAGCTCAAATTGGAGTCGCAGCCCGACTGGGTGCAGGTTGACACTAACAGGGTTGGACCGAGCATGAGGCTGAGGGTGATTTTAAGAGACTTAGAATTGAATTGGGGTTTATAAATATCCAACTCAACCCAACGGTTATTGCAGCAGTAAATCTCGCAGTATCATAAATCCTAAAGCATGCCTCGTATCTTTCTTTCTTTTTTTTTTTTTTTTTTTTTTCTAAATAAAATAATGTCCCTAAAAGGTTAAAAAAACCAAAATCTTGGAGAGAATTAAGGATGTATTTTAAAATCAATATATAAATTAAAAAGAAAAGGAGAAAGTAATTAAATTAATTGCAGATGAATATTATATCTTCAAGACTTCAACAGAACCTCTATAAAATAATAAAATTAAGGGATAAACCAAGAGATCAAACTCACAAGATCAACTACCAAAATTTATTAAAGTTAACTAACCTCAACTGTTCATTACAATAAAAAAAAGATTATTAATTCTAAGGAAGAACAAACAATAAGAACCAACGTACATAATAATAAGGTGACGGACGGCTTCTTTCATTAAAACTTCGCAAACCCAAAATCCCAAGAAAATCCGCCCTGAGGAATAATTGAAGTAGTTCCTTCCTCATCTTGCCTTGCAGGAATCATTCCTAGGGGAACCGAATTAGTAGCCAAGAATGAAGATGAAGAAGAAGCAGCTTCCATCATCTCAGCACGTTTCATCACATTCTTCCTAAGCTTTTCCATGGCTACCTTTACTTGCCTTAACTCATTCATATCAAGCTTATCAATTGGTTCTTCCCACCAAAACTGTTGCATTTTCCCTTTCTTCAACTCATCTGGTATCATCAATCCCCTCTTCTTCTCAGTTTCAAGTTCTTCATTGACCTCAGTTAATCTCTGGCTAAGTTCACGAATCGAACCATCATTGTTGCTTTGTGCAACAGGGCTCCAGCCTATAAACCTATTTATCACAGAATTAACAGATGAATGACCGAAAGAGAAGACCTTACCTGCCGGTGAGAAGACAATTAAGGCGATCTCAACACCACAAAGAATGCAAAGTTCACTGGCTTTCTTGAATATCCCCTTTCTTCGTTTTGAGAAGGTAACTTGTCTGTGATCTAGATTCTGAATTCTCTTAATTTCAATCTTCGACGACCCTTACCGATCCTTCCCATGATCATAAGTTTTTAGAGAGAAATAAAGAAGGTTTGACAGGTTTTAAGGATTTGGTTTCTTTATATAGAGAAGAAATCAAATTAGATATAGAAGACACGAGGATTCCTTTATACCTTTTTCTTTGCATTTTTAACACATTCCTTCTTCGCGGAGACAGAGAAGGAGATCGCGCTGGAGAATCTTTTGTTTGATTTGGTTCAAAAAGATCAATCTTCCAATTCTAATGGTTCAAAAATACTCTAATTCGAACTGTTGAAGATACCGAATACTGCATATTTATTGGTGCGGAACTGGGTTTTGGTTTTAAAAAATCCGACCGATTGTGGCTCTAATTAATTACATCCGGTCATTACTCATTACAGGAAAGGAAAATAACAATTTTTTTTATTTAACTTAGGTCCATTAAAATCTCATTTTAATCATTTAATGCAAGGGTATCAATGGGCGGTCCGGTCTAGGTTAAGACAGTGTTTGGCTTTATAAGTCCAAACTAAATTATGTAGGGGTGCAAGTTTTACTCTAACGATCCTAACCCGCCTAGGCCCGCCCTGAACCCTGTCAGGGTTGAACCCGGCCCGAACCCTGACATGGCTGGGTTAGGGCTTAATTTTTTATCAACCCTGGCAGGGTTGGGTTTGGTTAGGGTTGACCCCCCTGGGTTGAGCCAAGCCCGGCTTGACCCTATATATATATATATATATATATATATATACTCTGGGAAGCATTGCCGACTCTAAGAGGGGTTGAGACATTGTCTGAGAGACTGAGAGTCGACAATCGAAAAAGATTAGGTGAGAATCGAAATCTCCTGAGGAGTTTTTCCTTATTTTGAGTTAAATGTTTTTTATAGTTTGATTGCTATTGTTTCGACTTTATTTGCTGATCTATTAGAAAACTGCAAGGAGATTTTACTTTGTTTTGAGATATGTGTTTTCAATCTTTCTGTTGTTTTTTTGACAGATTGAGTATGTTGTCTGATTTTTGTTGTTTCTATTTTATTTGTTGATCTTTAGAGTTCCCCTCTGTTTTGGCTACCAATCTTGTTCATATTTTGTTTATATTTTCATCAATAGAGATTTATGATTCCCATGAGTGTTGTAATGGTCAATCAAAAGCATGTTTAATGACTGACAAGAGATTTCGATTTGAGCTAAGATCAAATGGGTTTTAAATGAATTGTATGATTGATATCGTTTATCCTCTGTCTTTTTTTACCTCCTCCTAAATCAGGATTGATCAGGGTTAACCCGGCCCAACCCGGTCCCGTCAGGGTCAATCAAGGCAGATTAGGGTTAGACCCAACCCTGCCAGGGTTAGGGATAGGGTTGTACATTTTCTGACCCTGGCATGGTTGGGCTGGGTTAGGATTAAGTTTAAATAGTCAGGATTAGGGTTAGGGTTTTGAAAAACTCAGCCCAACCCGGCCCTGTTGCAGCCCTAAAATTATGTCCATTAAATGTTCAGGCTGGGGTAGGCTGCACTGGACACATTAACTAACGGGCCAATTTAGTGTCAGCTTGTTATCAGGCTGGGCTTATCGGGCTGAAAGTTGGCATCCTTTTCTTCTGGGAATTTTATAAAAAAAAATCAATATCGAATATGGGTTGGTTATCTACATGGAAATACTAGTGTTAGCTTATTAGGTTTAGGTTTTATTTTGGGTCAAATGGGACGTCGGTTCGAGTCTTATTGGTTCAGGCCTTATCGGTCCTCTTAATAGGGCACCCATCAAGCTAGCCCGGACCGACCCAAACGAATAAGGATTTTAGACCCGTGTCCAAAGATGCCCATTAAGGTCTCGATACGAATTGGGTTCAAGCTATTTAAGGCCGGATCAGTCAGTGCTACTGGGTCGGGCTAGATTTGACACCCTTAATTTTAATGCACAAAAGAATAACTCATTTCACCTCTAAAAGTTGTATCTAAACGGAGCCTTAGATTACTCTTAAGAAACCAAATAACAGAATTTAGTGGGGAATTTCTTCAAACAAAATCAATTCAAACAACAACATATCAAGTTCTCAACAGCAACACCAACACCATCAGAAACGCTAAGGTCTTGGGTCCAATCTGGTTCGGCTTTGTTTAGTTCAACCTGATTTGGTCTACCCTTGTTTTATTTTATTTATATATCATAGGTAAAAGGTTTTGTATACAATACTGTACATACATGGTTGTACTTTTAAACATCAAATGAAGAAGTGTAATCTCAAATACCTTGATCGTATCCGAAACCATCTCCTATATCATATTAAAGGAAGATTTCTGCAAAAGAACGTTCCTCTACTCCTCACAAATATTGGAAGCCACACCCATGACTCACGAGAGCGTGCTATGGTGTCAAGTTAGACAAAGGGAAGAATTAATTATTTAAAACATTATGACATATATAGTTGTTTGGTATGATTTATGGTATTTATTTATATTTAAAATATATTGATATAATTTAAAATCTACAAATGAGTTAAAATGTATTTATCATTATTGTGATAATCTATAATTATTTCTTTATGTCTAGTGGTATTAAACTATTATTATAGTTGACTTATAATTTTTTTCTAATAAATGATTTATTGTCTCATAAACATAAATATAAACTACACCGAAGAGAGCTTAAAGTGAGTCAATTTGATTCTTGGAGAGCTGACTAAAAGAAAGAGAAGGCTACTTCTATTTTTAGATTCCTATTTATTTTAATTTATTATAAATAAAAAGTAAGATTATAAATGATATCAAACACTCACAACTAAGAGAATGCATTATATAATTCATTCTGTGCCAACTTTCCCTTCTATCTCTGTTGTTAAATGGTAAGGCATCTGAGCGAGAACCAGGGAATCCACACTGACTGCATATGACCATAGTTGATGCTATATCAGAGGGCATCGTCACCTGCCAAAACCAATCACACAATAAACTGGAATGGATGCATCGGGTTGCAGGTGAACTGCTAAAATTGGTTATGGTCCCGAGGAGATGGAATCAGTGAAGGATGATATGTTTAAGCACCACAATGATTATATGGGTGTGATTGATGAAATTGGGTTGGAACTAGTTTTGTCTGGCTCTTTATAACAAGAAATTGACTAATCTTTTGATGGTTATGGTCATTCAAGTGCTAGTGATAACAGATAATTATCTTATTGAATTTAAAGCAGCAACGTTGGGTGGATCTTCTGATACTAATAGGGTACATGTAAGCCAAGATGGAGATACATATACCTCCGTGTCTGACGTAGAACGCTAGTGATCGATGCCATACTACCGTCAAGTTTGTGTCGCTTCCCTGATGGAGACTGTGATGGAGACTGCCTTCTGGTTTCTCAATCTCTCCCTTATGATACGTTGTGATGGATTACCCGCATCCTTCTGAAAACCAGAGTCCCCTTATCTATATGCCTCCCTATAACTGTCTCCCATCAAGATCAGTTATAATAGGATGGTGGGTCCCACCTAGCACACATGTCATGCTGACGTGGCAATATGGGCCACATCAGTCCAACACTCTCCCACTTGGTCTATATTGTCACAAGTTAAGTGAGTATAATATGTTGCTATTGTTGTATGGTCATACATCAACATTAGTTCCTTAAACATTCATAATGAAAAGTCTAAATCACGAATCATGGCAGTACATGTCCAGTATGTCGGTCACTCCCTTCCATGTATTACAATGAGATGTCATTTTTCACAATGAATCCTAATATGGGTAATCCCAAAACTTTAGTGAATCAATCCCACGATCAATTCAGAATCAACCCCTTGGTCAATTCGAGGGTACATTTCTTAATGCCCTTTATACTTAATGGGCTTCTGTCATTTCAAATACTTGAGTAGCACTAAACATAATAAATGACAGAAAACAATCAAGGTTCAGAAAACATCAACTGAAGGTTGCAACATTTCAAATAAAACATCTTGTACAAAAATGACTACATAAGCCCATATGCTTCACATAGCATAAAAATGCAATTAATGAGAGCTCCTTATATAAATAAAGGTAGGCTATCATTTTCTCAGTACCAATATATTTTATAGAAACATGATGATTCTAAACATTCTCTTGACAAATAAATACTTAAGTAGAGAAATTAATTGTCGTGGTTTGTCATAGTAAATCCGTATTGTTCTTTTTGAAGACGAAATAACCTGGAGATCTGTGACAAAATTATAGAACCACGACGCGTGAGAGACTGCCTTATAGCATGTCACTACCTTTGCTACAATATAGAGGATGCAATCTTTGGTTGCTTCACACTTTTTCAGGATATTATTCTTTCAGCGAGCATATAAAATTATCCTGAAATGTATCTTTAGTATCTCTACATCCAGTGTATGTCTGATAATTGAATGATCGATCAAAATGTGAACCTTCGTTCACTGGAAATATATGAAAACCTTTTTCGCCAATTTCCAATGTGACAAATTTGAATTTCCTTAAAATTCCCTTAAAACTCCCACTGAAGATGCGATATCTGATAACATAAAATGTATAAATACCAGACTACTTACTGTAGATGCATATGGGATACTATGCATTTAATGCTCCTTTAGATAACATCATTGGACATTATTTCAAAATTAGTCTACTACTTTAGCAACAGGTGTCACACCTATATAACAGTTCCTTTATGCGGAAGCGTTTTATAATTATCATGATATAACCTTTCTAGGACAATCCTAAGATTTTATTAGATTGGTCCCATTGAAATACTATGCCTAAACATAAGGTGTTTCAACCATATTGATATATCGTAATAACGCGCAAGAAAATTATTTTGTCTCATATAACAGCCTGTGATCATTAGAAACCAAGAGTATTTTATTCATATACAATACAAAAATGATAAAGAAGGCTCTCCTTTCAACTTTAGGTAGATACATGGATCATCACGATATTTCATAAAACAAAAGAAGTGATCATGTTATCAATCTTAAGGTACCACTAAAAAGAAGCTTGTTTCAAATTGTATATAGATTTCTTGGGTTTACAGACTAAAAACCCCTTTAATATTATTTGAGAATCCTTCTGGTCACCTCATGTAAACCTTCCCATAAGGTCAAACTAAAGTAATGTCATTTTGACATTAATTTGATGTAGCTCTATGTCTAAATGAGCCACAAAGGCCATAAAAATCCTAAAAGCCTCTTTTCTGAAAATTGGTGAAAAGGTTTCTTTATAATCAAAAGAAGATATTGATTAAACCTTTTTCACCCCAAGTCAGGTTTTATATCTTTCAATATTTCTGGTGGAATCTCTTTTGGTTTTAAAAAATCCATTTGCATCCTACAAAGGATGTCCATTAGGTAATTTGACAAGATCCCAAACTTGGTTCTTACTTATAGAATTCATCTCATCCTTCAATGGCGTTTAGTCATTGAGTGGAATCACTATAGTTCATGGCTTGAGAGAATGATGTTGGATTTAGATTAATTCAATCATCGTTATTAAAATTCTAGAGGTAAACTTGATAATCAGAAGTATTTGCCGGTTTTTTTGACTCTCGAGGATTTTCTTAATACTGTTTGATCATCAACCTCATTTTGAGCTTGAGAAGGTTGAGTAACAAATTTTACAACAAATTCATTGTCATGAGGCATTGGTTTGATATATGACGATCCTCAATGTACAATAATTGGAAGATCCTCCAGTTTCTCATGTGGGACTAGGAACTTGAACAAGATGTTCATCAAACTGAATGTTCCATGTATCTTGACTCCCACTGTTGTTGCCATCCTCCAAAAAATTAGCATTCTTAGATTTTACAACTAAGGTTGAATGTGTGGAACAGAAGAACCTATAACCCTTTAATTTCTCAAGATAACTAATAAAGGATTTAACTATTCTAAGATCTAATTTCCTTTCATATGGATTATAAACCTTGACTTCGGATAAAGTCTCATACATATGTATGTCTTAACATGGGTTTTCATCCTCTCCAAAACTTATGAGGAGTCTTTGGAGCATCTTTTGATGGTACCCTATTCAAGATACACATTGCAGTCTTAAGGGACTTCACTTCTCAAGGTAATGTAAACTTATAATCATCCTAACCATTTTCATAAGTGTCCAGTTCCTTCTTTCAGCAACGTCATTTTGGTCTGGAGACCTAGGCATGGTGTAGTGCAAGAAGATACATTGCTTTCTAAGGTAA
>CM053274.1:56777358-56793556 GCA_028583415.1 Protea cynaroides | reverse complement strand
ATTTTCCGTCGTTAAAATTTACGACGCCACTTTTAACGACAAATAGACGACGGTAAGTTACCGTCGGTAAAAATATAATAATGACGGTAATAAGTTTTCACGACGGAAAACAACCGTCGTAAATAGTCCAGAATGTTGTAGTGGGTGGAGATGGCATTTAAAGAAACTTCCCACTGATGAGGAAATTCGTAAAAGGCAGATTCCAATCACTTCTAGGTGTTACATCTGTCACAGGTATGAAGAATCATGCACACACTTGTTTTTACATTGCTCGTTTACTACTGAAGTCTGGAAAAAAAATTCTGGAATATATGAGATTCAGTGGGCAGAGTTCCAAACTACGGAGCTATTATTCTCTTGGTGGAAGAGAAAGAAAAAATAGAGCCGATTCAAGATATGTGGATGCCACTATTTTACAGTGTCTTACATAATATCTGGAAGACAAGAAACCGATGCTGCTTTGATGCTCACAAAGCCTTTGTAAAAAGTGCCATTTTCGACATTCAAACAGACATCCATTCATCCTCTTTTATCAAGCCATACCAGGTTAAGAAAGTGGAAGATTTGAATATAAAAAAGTTTTTCAGGTTTGTTACCAGTCATCCAAAGGCACCATCAATACAGACTCATATTTGGAGAAAACCACCAGTAGGTTGGTGGAAATTAAACATTGATGGCTGTTCCCTGGGTAATCTTGGAGCAGCAGGAGCAGGTGGAGTATTCAGAGACTCCAGAGGGCAGGTAATATATGCTTTCTCAGAATATATTGAAAAAGCTACTAATTATCAAGCATAGTTGAAAGCAGCAGTTATTGGACTTACCTGAAGCCATCAGATTGGGGTCTGAGAAGCTATGAATTGAATGTGAATCTAGTTCAGTGGTAAGATGTCTGCAAAACGAGGAACCTCCATGGAACCTATCAAATCATTGGGGAAGTCTTATGAATCGAATGGGGTCCAAACAAATCAGAATAACACATTTTGTTAGGGAAGTAAATGTGGTAGCTGACACTTTAGCTAAGTGCATGTGTGGCATCTGAAATTGTATCTGAGACTTGGAACTATACTCCAGTCTTCATAGCTAGAGATGTATTTTGGGATGCGTCAGAATGTCTAAGATTTAGATTCATTTTGTAATATTTGTGTACTAATCATAGATAGGATCCTTCTGATGGCAATGCCGAAGGAAGGTTACCTCTATCTTTGATCCTCTTTTTTAAACTTTTTTCTTATCATTAATACAATTGGTTATCTTTTAGCAAAAACACTCCATCGGTCCCTTTCTTTTTTTTTTTTTTTTTTTTTTTGTGCTTAAGATCAAAATTTTTTATTGTTATATAAAATAGAGAGTTACAAATAAACTCAGAGGGCTAACCCCACCTTCGGCATTGCCGTCAACAGGGAGACCACCAAAACGACAGAAAATAAATTAACAGAAACAAAAACATAGGCAATAAAAAACGTCCCACACCACCTCTCTAGAAACTAATGTAGGACAAACAGTCTAAATGAAAGATTCATGATTATGTGCACTATCGCTAAACAATCAGCTACTGTATTAACTTCTCGAAAAGAGTGAGAAAATCACCATTTAATCCGTTGAAGAGAGGCTTGAACTTCAATCCATTGCTGATGACACCACCACGGAACTGTCCCATTAGAAAGTCCTTTAATCCAAAGATGATTGTACCCCATTGGTATCACAGAAGATACACCCAACATTGCCGCTTTAAATTCTATAAGATAATTATCTGTTATCACTAGATATGTACAACATGCGAACAGGACTCTCCTAGATTGGTCTCAAAGATAATCTACACAACTTGAATGACCATAACCATCAAAAGATTAGTCAATTTCTTGTTATAAGGAGCCCAGACAAAACCAAGTTCAGCCCAATTTCATCAATTACATCCCTATAATTATTGTGGTGCGGGAATAGATCTTCCTTCACTGATTCCATCTCCTTTGGACCATAACCAATTTTAGCAGTTTGTGTGCAACCCGATGCATGCATTCCAATTTGTTGTGTGATTGGTTTTGGCAGGTGACGATGCCCTTTGATATAGCATCAACTATGGTCGTATGTAGTCAGTGTAGATTCCCTGGTTCTCGGTCAGATGCCTTATCATTTAACATTAGAGATAGAAGAGAAAGTTGGCACAGAACATGGTGGATTGATGGAATAATTCTTTATTTAGGCTCTCTTTGGTATAATTTATAGAATGGATTATATAATGCATTCTCTCAGTTGTGAGTGTTTGGTATCATTTATGATCTTACTTTTCATTTACAATAAATTAAAATAAATAAGAATCTACAAATAGAAGTAGCCTTCTCTTTCTTTTAGTCGGCTCTAGCCATCTCTTTCTTTTAGTCGGCTCTCCAAAAATCAAATTGACTCACTTTAGGCTCTCTTTGGTATAGTTTGTATTTATATTTATGAGCTATCTACAATAAATCATTTATTAGAAAAAATTATAAGTCATAAATAATAATAGTTTAATACCACTAGACATAAAGAAGTAATAATAGATTATCACAATAATGATAAACACCTTTTAACTCATGTGTAGATTTTAGATTATATCAATTTATTTATTTTAAATATAAATAAATACCATAAATCATACTGAACAATTATATATGTCATAATGTATTATATAATTAATTCTATAATACATACCAAAAAGAGATTTAGTTAGTTTCCCTTTGTCTAACTTGACACCACGGCATGCTCTCGTGAGTCATGGGTGTGGCTTCCGGTACATGTGAGGAGTAGAAGAACGTTATTTTGGCGAAATCTCTTCCTTTAATATAATATAAAGAATGGTTTCATACACGATCAAGGTATCAGCCCCTCATGCATTTAATAGGGAAGGAATAATTTTGAGATTATACTTCTTCATTCGATGTTTAAAAGTATAACCATGTATGTATAGTATTGTATACAAAACCTTTTATATATGATACATAAAACAAGGGTAGACTGAATCAGGTTGAGCTAAACTAGGCTGAACCAGACTGGACCCAAGACCTTAGCGTTTCTGATGGTGTCGGTGTTGGTGTTGCTGTTGAGAAGTTGATATGATGTTGTTTGAGTTGATTGTGTTTGAAGAAATCCTTACTTGAATTCTGGAGAATTGAACACATGATCTTTCCATTTTGAGGTGTTAATTTATTTGTCCAGCTTAGCCTACCCAGCCCGAACATAAACTTGTTTCAGTTTGGACTTATAAAGCCCGACACCGTTTCAATCTGGACTGAATAGCTGGACCAGACCGGCCTGTTGACACCCATGCATTAAATAATTAAAATGAGATTTCAATGGACCTAAGTTAAACAAAAGAAAAGTGCTATTTTCCTTTCTTGTAATGAGTAATGACCGGATGTAATTTGAGGCACAATCAGTCGCGGACTTTTTAAAACCAAAACCCAGTTCAATTAATTGGCCCCACGTACGTTTGAGTCGCTGACGCTGCTAGCCCCGAACCAATGAATATGCAGGAATCGGTATCTTCAACAGTTTGAATTTGAATATTTTTGAACCGTTAGAATTGGAAGATTGACCTTTTTGAACCAAATTAGACAAGCAAGATTCTCCTCTCCAGCGCGATCTCCTTCTCTGTCTCCGCGAAGAAGGAATGTATTAAAAATGGAAAGAAAAAGGTATAAAGGAATGAATCCCCGGCCCGTGTCTTCTATATCTAATTTGATTTCTTCTCTTTATATATAAAAGAAACCAACAAATCCTTATATTAAAACCTGTCAAACCTTCTTTATTTCTCATTAAAAACACTTGTGATTATGGGAAAGATCAGTAAGGGTCGTCAGAAGATTGAAATTAAGAGAATTCAGAATGTAGATTACAGGCAAGTTACCTTCTCAAAACGAAGAAAGGGGATATTCAAGAAAGCCAGTGAACTTTGCATTCTTTGTGGCGCTGAGATCGCCTTAATTGTCTTATCACCGGCGGGTAAGGTCTTCTCTTTCGGTCATTCATCTGTTAATTCTGTGATAAATAGGTTTGTAGACAGGAGCTCTATTGCACAAAACAACAATGATGGTTCCGCCGTTCGTGAACTTAGCCGGAGATTAACTGAGGTTAATGAAGAACTGGAAACTGAGAAGAAGAAGGGATTGATGATACTAGATGATCAGTTGAAGAAAGAGAAACTGCATCAGTTTTGGTGGGAAGAACCAATTGATAAGCTTGATGTGAATGAATTAAGACAAGTGATGGTAGCCATGGAAGAGCTTAGGAAGAATGTGATGAAACGTGCTGATCAGATGATGGAAACTGCTTCTTCTTCATCTTCATTCTTGGCTATTAATTCGGTTCCTCTAGGAGTGATTCCTGCAAGCCAAGATGAGGGAGGAACTACTTCAATTATTCCTCAGCCCGGATTTTATTGGGATTTTGGGTTTGGGAAGTTTTAATGAAAGAAGCGCGCCGTCCGTCACCTTCTTATTATGTACGTACGTTGGTTCTTATTGTTTGTTCTTCCTTAGAATAATTCATAATCTTTTTTCATTGTAATGAACCGTTGAGGGTAGTTGACTTTAATCAATTTTGGTAGTTGATCATCATGTGGGTTTGATCTCTTGGTTTATCCCTTAATTCTATTATTTTATAGAAGTTCTGTTGAAGTCTTGAAGATATAATATTCATCTGCAATTAATTTAATTACTTTCTCCCTTTTTTTTTTTTTATTTATATATTAATTTTAAAATACCTCCTTAATTCTCTCCAAGATTTTGGTGTTTTAGAGACACTATTTTATTTATAAATAAAAGAAGATACAAGGCATGCAGTTAGCAGTTAGGATTTATGATACTACGAGATCTAGGGCTGCAATAACATCGCCTCTATGGCCCCATGTTTGCATAGCCATTACCCCATGTTTGCATTCGTCTTTTGATAATTGAAAGTTATTGTGCGGATTTGGAGAGTAGGCAAAATCGGGAACTTAATAATGATAAACGTTCTTGTACTTTTGAAGGCTTGTAACGTGGAGGAAAACGAGTTCGGATCACCTGCGTGTATGTACTCTCCATGGGATCCCATCACTGTCGATGTGGTGTGGGACCCACCTCTAGAGTGTGGGACCCACTGAATATGAATGGTGATGAAATCCCATCTAAGATACAAGCAAATGCAG
The DNA here is from genome assembly GCA_028583415.1 of Protea cynaroides. Taxonomy (NCBI): domain Eukaryota; kingdom Viridiplantae; phylum Streptophyta; class Magnoliopsida; order Proteales; family Proteaceae; genus Protea; species Protea cynaroides. Next base: position 56,788,395 of record CM053274.1, on the reverse strand, counting down.
ATGAATTATTCTCAAGGGAAACATAATTAGGGTTTTCACTTTTCACCTTGGTGTTGACCGTTTTACGTGTCTTCTTCGTTGTTAAGTTGAGGGGAGTCTCCATCAGCTGGCACCATTAATGAGCATAATTTAAGCATTAAAAGTGATTGTTTTCTAACTTTATGCAAAAAAAATTTCAATTCTTGTACCAATGAGTGCATAGTTTCTTGTTTATCCTTGTTTATTCAAAATCCCAAACTCCATATATGTAAATTCTTTCCTTATTTTCAGCTCAATATACAAAATTTGGTTTTGAAACCCTATGTCCATCTCCCGAATAATGAAATCAGAAGGAATTTGTCTACTTTATTGTTCTTTCACTTGCCTTGAGAGATTTGAATGTCATATCCATGTTTGCTAGGTTTTGTAGCAAATTTAACGGAGAATCTTGGGACTGCAAAAAGGAGCTTTGTCACAACAGAAAAAGAAATGAATAAACTAAGGAGATACCATTGTTGGACATCAATGTCGATCTAGCAGTGACAACCGACGATGGCCTTCTTCAGCCTTTGCACGAGAGGAAGAAGATGATTCGGATCTTCATCTCTATCTTTAATGCCATCTTTGAAGGAGAAGAAGAAGAGGGAGCCATAGAGGCGACGTGAGAGTGAGTGAGTGCAAGTCTAACATGAGTCTAAACCAGGTCCGTCGGGGTTCGGAGCGGGTTTGGCCCTACTAGGCTCGGGGTGGGCGGATTAGGGTTGTCATGGTAAAACATGTACCCTAGCGAGATCTCGTTAGGGGTGTCAACGAGCTTGTTTGGGCCAGTTTTGGTTCGGGCCAAATAGATGTCGGGCTTTATAAGCCTTAACCGAAACATGTCCATTAAGAGGTCCGGACTGGGTGGAATGAACTGTGCATATTAACTAACGGTCTGTCTGATTTTGGGTTGTTATCGGAGTTAGCTTATCGGATTGTTATCTCATTGGTCCAGGGTAGTTCGGCTTGAAAACCCGATAAAAAACCTATTAAGACCATCTCGAATGCTGAAATAGTGAAGCTAGGGTTTAATATTTGGCTAAATCGGTTTGGTTCAAACCATTATCGGGTTCAGATTCATCAATCCACTTTTTTGGACCAGTTTCAGGCTAGCCAGACCAAATCGGGACAGGTAGGATATGGCATACCTCAATCTGATACATATCCAATAACAATTTGATCTAAGTTGATTTTAAGTTAATTTGGACCGATTTACTCTAAGCGTCACTTCAGAAGGGAAAGACATTAGAGTGGTTCTCCGTCTTTCATTGTTATAAATATTATGATTTAAAGGACCCGTTTGAAATAAGAGTTCTATCATTGAATTGCAACTCTTACTTTTGTGAAAAGACAAACACCTAAGTTAAATTTTAGTTTTCTTTTGAGTTCGATTATGTGGTCTTTATTTCATTTAACATGTCACGGTTTTAGCTCCAGCGTCATTTATTAAATCCAACTTTTTTTTTTTTTTTTTGTGGTGAAATCCAACTTTCTTGATAGAAACATTTTTTGTTGGGTAAAAGATATAAACATATTCACTTTTATCAAATTATGTATAGTACTTTGTAAATTTTCCCCCTTGCTGCCGTGTTAATTTGGGAACTGTTTTGATAGCATTCTTTACTTGTTTCTTAAAAAAAAAAAAAAAAAAGTAGGACAAAAGTGTGGTTTTTTATGCATATAATATGCATATTATATGATAAAAAAATAATACATGTATTAATTAACTATGGTCTTGAGGCTCAATTGCCTGGGCTCATTGCTATAGACTGAATTTATTACGTACTTTCTACTACTCTTTTTTCCCTAGCTCAGGTCGGACTTTCCAAAATATTTAACCCGACTTACCTGCTTGCTGGTTGGAGTCCTGACTAAGGTATCAGAATGGTCTCAAGGCTCAGAGCCCAACTTCTTCTATTGGTCTATTTGCCTTCTATAGATAGACCTAATCTCGAAGGATCTATTCAATCCTCTAAGCATTGATTGATTTCTGGGAAAATATTTCAATATTTTTTTTCAATAGGTAAACGAAAGACGAAGTTCCTTTTCCATCCCCCTTGGAGATCACTATATTTTACCTCTTGAAAATAAACATTGAAATTTTTATTTACATATAAAATATTACTCGTAAAATTTTATGTTAAAACAAACAGGGCATAAATGATTTCTTTTACATGAACTAGAAAACTCAATGTTTCCGGACAACCAAACATGTGATTTCAAAGTCTTTTTACCGGAAAAAAAAAGAAAGAAAAAAAGGGCTTTAAAGTCATTTTACATGCAATGAAGAAGGCCCATTGGACTAATTGATCAGATCCATCTAGCCCGGTACCTATTCAGTTTGTGTCTTGATCCCTGAAAGTCTGGAAGGATCAGGTAGGAACGTGATCATTGGCGTATCATGACATGGCAATTTTTTTTTGGTAATATGACGTGGCAAATTCATATAACGGATAAAAATATTAAATTTAAATTTTAGGAGAAAATTTAGCTGCTTTGCTTTTCACCTACGTAGGAATATGATCTGAAACATCTCACCCTTAAAATGGTATCAATTAGAATATTTGAAATTCTCAAAATACCCTTATCTTTTATCAAACCATTGAGAAAAGCCCCCACCTTCCCGCTGAACTTTAATCTTGATTTCAATCTGGCGTTTGAAGCTTTGAACCTCTCTCTGTCTCATCTCCAAGACTTTAATTTTAGATCAGAATCACCAATTTCGTTATCTTCCAGAGATTTTTTTTTTCTCTCTGCCCACAATTTATCTTGTTCAGATTTAGATTCTTCGTTGTTTGCTTTTAATTTCGTGAGGGAGGTGTCTATCAATGAAGTACGTAGTTGGAAGTTTCTTTGCGGAGAACTTTCTCTACCCAAAACGAATTATAGCAGATGGACAAGAAGGATGAACCCCACAAGGTAAATCGAAGCCTTCACAATTGAAAGATTTGGTGTTCCTTGATTACTTTCTCTTGATTTGATCTCCACAACTTCCAGCAGAATCTCCATATTCCATCTTTTTTATTTTTTATTTTTTGGTTGGTGTGGTGGTGATGATTTAGTTCTCCTCGAGTTTTAGGTTTTTTTTTTTTCCCTTCCTGTTCAGTCTTATGCTTATCATTTCCAATACTATTTGTTCTCTTTCCTTTACATAATTTCTCGATGATTGATTTCTAATGACACTTGTAGCTTTTGAAGAGTGGTTTCATGAACAATGCTGTATTTTGTTATTAGGTAGCTTCTGACATCAGTATTTCAACGAAAGAGCTCTTCTATGTGGGATTATGTAATAATGGTAAGAGTTAATATTATTGATGCTCCCTATACCAGTTAAAGTCATTCTTTGTTTTTGATACTTTGCAATGTGAATAGTTAAGGAAGTCATTTCATATGTCCATTTTTTGGACACTTAACAGCTCTTAGTAGCTTTCAAAGTCTTCATATGCAAAAAAAAAAATTTAATGATTGGGAACAGGCGGATAATTGTTTCAAGTGGTGGCTAAACTTGGGGTAGAGGTACTAAGGAGAATGAATTTTCTTTGATATATATGTGAGGGGTCGGTTGTGATTATTTTCTATAAAATCCTTTCATAGACCCATGCAACACAGAGGACATTACTGTGGAACTCTCAAATGCTCACTAAATGAGTGTCCATCATTCTGTTAACAAATGGGGGGGGGGGGATTGATGTCTAGCAGAAGCATGTGCTAATCACCACACAGTGTTACTACTTTGTCAATAGGAGTACATGGGAGGATCTTAGACAACTTTTTGAAGTCCTATGGATCATGCTATCACCTATAGAAGGCCAAACAACCTGATGCCCATGTCGAACAGGTGGGTTAAACTGAGCAGGCAAGGACTGGCATGAAATGTATTGCTCCTTGCAAATGAAGGGAAGTTTTTTCCCCCTCCTTTGTTTTTTCCTGGGGAGGGGGAGGGGGAGGGGGGGGGGGGGGGGGGGGGGGGGAGAGAGAGAGTTTGTAGCAGAGGTCAAAGGGGTACAAGAACCAAATCTGAGCTATATGAGTCGCAACTTTTCCTCTGAAATCATCAAACAAAATTGCAACAGATCTTGGGGTATAAAATAGGAATAATTCCATATCCCATTCACTCCTGTGCAGTATTCTCGGTTCATTTGAAAGGAAGTCTGAAGCCACATTCGCTTCTCTAAAACTGAATGGTTGTCCTTTTCCTAAGGGCAGAAGGAGTCCTATCCAGTCTGTGACCTGTAGCTGCCTGTGAGGTATGATGTACATCACCTTATTCAGTGAGATTAGTGGTAGGTTCTACAGGTGGAACCTCTGAACCATTTTGGATGTCCAAGTTATCAACATCTCCTTCTTCAAATATGAAGTTGTCATTGTGGTTGTTACAGGCAAATTCACCAGTTGCATATGAATCACCAAATATCACTTTGAGCTTCGATACTAGTGTAAGACCCGTGTCAAACTAACCCGGTCTTACCACCTTGAACCAGGTTTACCCATCATGGTCGAGTCAAGTGGACCAAGGGCGTGATGGAGATTGAGATCCCAGGTATAAAATCGACCCAAAAACACTTAATTTTAGGGGAGGGTCGCACACCCAGCTAAGCAGGGTCGGACCTCCCAAAACAGAATGTCAGACCCTCAGATTTTAAGGGAGGGTCGGACAGCTTAAGACCCTAGGGTCGACGGGATCATCGACCCTCCCATCGACCCTCGGTTACTGCCGAAACTGAAATTAGGAAATTTCCTAATTTTCGGTTGGGATTCTTTCCAAATCTCAATGGGACTATTATAGGACATTTCTACTCTATTTAAAGGACGTCCCTAAGCCACTTTCACTCCTTTCACAACCCTAATTGAATTGAGAGAAAGAGAGAAGAGGGAAAAGAGGAAGAAAGGAGGCAAGGAAGAAGACTTAGCAAAAAGGAGAAGAATTTCCAGAGAAAAGTAATCTTCTCAGGTATGGATACTAATTCCATGAGTTTCTACAGACCTTAGGTTAGATATGGTTGAGTGTAGGATTTCGGAGAAACCCAAATCATCCATCCATGGTTAGGTTTTCATGGAAAACCATAGGATGATGCACGAAAAACTGTTCAGATGGATTATACATGGTTCTAGACCATGGAATGATTGTTGAATGAATGTAGGAAGTAAGCCATAGGACCCCAAAAACGAAGAATTGATTTAAAAGTGGAAATTGGACCAGAGTGCACCAAGGGTCGCACCGAGGGTCGATAGACCATCCGACCCTAGGTGTTTCTGACCATCGACCCTCAGCATTCGGGAAGTCCAGAATGGAGGGAGGGTCGATAGACCCATCGACCCTAGCATCGACCCTCAGTTGACAGAATGGTTTTAAATTCCGAATTAATTCTAATTAAATTCTATCGACTTTGTTAGGTTTGCTAGCAATATAATAACGTTATAACGGTGATTCTAAAGCTTGGAAAAGTATTTTTTAGCAAGCTAAGGTGAGGAACCTTAACTCCAAATTAAATTGATTAATAATAAATTGTTTTCTATTCTTGAGTCCTATGCCATGTTTGATTCTATGCGAATATGTTTGTAATGTGCATACAGCATGCCATCCAATATTTCTATTACTTATTCATGCATATTTACTTTATTGTTATAACATGATGATGATGATGATGATGATAGGAATAGGCATGTGCTTGTATGTGTGTGGTTGATGTATTTGATGCGAGCGAGTATCAGGGGAGGTGTGATGAGAACGTCAATAAACGTTAACCTTTGGCGGGTCTCAGCACTTTAGCTCTATCTCTAACTCAAGTCTTGTGCATTGACATCGTCGTATCGCCATTACCTTAGCAGAACTATTATGTCGTAGAGTATCAGGGGAGGTGGTCTCGGTCCTTGTAGTCTCTGACTCTACCGGGGGGCCTTAGCTCTATCTCTATGGATGTTCTGAGGGATGCTGGGGTGAGGCCTTGGATACACTGTTTGGCATTAGGATTGGTTAGCAGCGAGCCCAGTTTGCAAGCCCTCGCTAACAGGGGCTTACGTGTTGGTATAGCATTATATAGCAATAAACGTTAACCTTTGTTGTATAATGTTATGGTAGGGTGGATGGGGACGACGATAAACGTTAACCTTCGGGCGGGCTTCCACACCCTGTGTATAGAGGCGGTGTCAATAAACGTTAACCTTTGACCACCCAACCTTTCTATTGCACATTGCAAACTATAAACCGGACCAAAGATATAAATTGACTTTTTGCATGCATATGTATTGTTGCATTGTTTTGGCTACTCACTGAGCCGTGTTGTGTGCTCACCCCTCGACGTCGAATATTTTTAGTTGATGATGCAGGTTATACAGTCGAAGATTATATGAACGCGTCTACATACGGGAATATAGCAGCCATGGACGCTGGAGCTGAAGATGATACACACGACTCCTCTTGCGAGTGCAACTCGTGTGTATTCGATTAGATATTTTATAGATTTCTTTATTGGATTTATAAGACATGTATTTGATACTTAAATATTTATGTCTCAGTTAAACATCGAATAATTTGCTATTATTTATGCATATCATTCTAGTTCTCAGTTCACTTATCTATGAGATTTCCGCTATTGTTTATTACTCTGATTATGATTGTGGGTGTGTGTAAAGTTTGGATAACGCGGGGATGGTCTATTAGAGATCCTGGTTGAACCATTGGTTATTTAGCGGTTCATCACACCATTCTGTACAGTGTGGAATTGGGGTGTGACAACTAGGGCATTCCATTTTTCCTAAATTTGGCCCAACTTGGGTTTTCCTAGTAGCAAATGAAAGGAAGCTTCAAAATTTGTGAACTGATTACCAGGGAATTACTATTTGTACTACAGTTAGATATGATTACCTGGATATGTCTGTCCCATATAACTGGGTCATGTGTTTCAACACTCTTGGTCGTGTCATTCCATCCAAACCCAGTTGTATTAACCAATCTGCCAAAACTACCATACTCGGACCTCAACTTGTTCAGTTTGTTCCTCAACTACTTCAATGACAAGAGTCTACCCAATGCTTCTTCCATTTTGATCTTTATGTTACTCCACCCATCTTTATTAAACGTGTAAGTTATTTTATTTTCCTTTATGACCTCCTCCACTAGTATATCAACATATGTGTCCACTTCTAGCTTGTTCCATTTAACCGTCTCTATAGTTGTTCTTGAAGAACTTGCCATTTTACAGACTAGCAACTTACTGTAAAAAAAATTGAGTAGTGAATGACACTAGCAAAGTTGACAATCAGCTTTATAAGACAATTAACTGGCCTAGGCAATGATTAATCCATGGTAAGCAGTTAGAACTTAAATAGAAATTAATCATGATGTAAAAAAACTTATAAAGAAGTTCACATCCCAGGACTTCTCAACTTTAGAAGACTTGATACAATTAAATCTGGGTTGCTATTACATCATTGGGCTACCATTTGGATGTTTATTGGGGTGGTCTTTAATCTTGGAGTTGAGGTATGTTTCCATCTCTAATTTCCTTACTGCATGATATTGGGAATATGGTTAAGTATCTAATTAAAAAGCTTAAGTTATTAAATAACTAAATCAACTAGTATACAAAGACATCTCAAGTCAAGGTTTTTCAATAGGGGACTCACTCTCGCTAGCTATCCACTACCCAGAATCCCATCCATCACATCCTCAATAACTGCAATATGACAGTTTATTTATAACCTAAATTCCAAGTTTTGCATCAATCTAACAATTCCATTTATCATTTTTTAAGTTGGAAACAGTTTGATTAATGTTTAAAAGATTAAGTAACATCCCTTAACACAGTAACCAAAATGGGTCTTCAAGTAAAAAACTAGTGGTTTCAACCGGCACCTCGAACCATGCTTCCAACACCTTGGGTCGCCTTGTCGCCATGACAACTATGATAGTAACTTCTTAAGAGTTTAAAGATGGGGCTTTCTTTCGTTGGTCTTTTTCACCAGATTATAATTTCTTTAGTGAGTCAAAATAAATCACAATTCATTTTAATTGGATTATACATCCCCTTACAGATTATATCTTATAAATGTTTATTAGAAAATGAAAGAAAAGAAGAACCAGACTCTTCTTACTATTGATGAGCCTTCTAGATTATCCAATTTGGTTGATGGATGGATTATCCATTATTTAAGTTTAGGTGTACTGGAGAGTGTTTGTACCTTATTTCCTCCCTCTTTTGTTTGTTGATAATAGAAGTATTTGCATTCTATTGTCTTACTTTTAGTGGTTTTCTATTAAAACATTACAGTCCCTCTTACTGTTACGAGTTTATTGGATTTTTATTTCACTAAATCATTATAAATCCACTTTTTGTTCAACTTATTTTGTATTGCACCTTGACATGAATAGTGGCTATTAGGCTCGTCCATTCAACCTTGTTTAATTTAGTAATGATTTTGTTTGTGAAAATTCTAGTGTTTTCTAAGTTGTTCAGAACCAAATGTTTCACAGAATCTTACTGTCGGTGAGAATACATGACTGTACATCTCTCCACCTCTCCGCTTGCCAATCCCTGATGGAAAGAGAGGGAAGGAGGGGGGGGAAATAAAAGATACAGCATGTTTTCATTTTCTCAAACATATTGTCATGAAACTAATTATTCTTGGTTAACCGTGTCGAATGGCTATTCTTCCAGAAAATGGAGTTCCAAGAGGGGGTTTTCACATCAGCAGATACAGAGCAATTTCGAAGACCGTATCAGTTGTGTTGTTTGAGTGAGCTTAAACAGCAGTCTTTCAGGCTACCACCTTCCAGCCCTTATGACAAATTCTTGAAAGCTGCTAGATGCTGAAAGCTGCTGTTTCCACATGTATGTACCTGCATATAGTATCCATATTTTCTTATATCCTGTCCTCTTTGGAATGCTTATGAGCTATTCTTTTATTCTTTACTTGTAGAAGCTGGGCATAGTCTTCATAAATGGAATATCATCCTAATTAGTGTTGGTTGTAAATCAATTATACGCTGGAAGATATGGTCTTTGGGTAAAGTTAGTTTAGTCCCTTGCAAAAAAATTTCATTTTTTTTTTTTAGTTTTCTAAACTGAAATGTAACTAGTGAAATTTGGGTATGACCGCCCAAAATGAATTTTTGTTATCTGTAGACCTCTTGTCCTCATTTCTAATTCCTTCTTTAAATATTGTAAGAGAGTTCATTAGTATTGAAATCAGAGAACCAAACAAAGAATTTCATGGAACCACATAAAATAAGGACAAGCAACTGATGGAAGCAAATAATACTTAAAAAAAAATTATAATTTCAGACATTTGGAATTCATAAACTTGTTCAACGTGAACAACACAAAATTGGGGATGTCCAGGGAGAAGCACTGTGTTCGTTCAAAAAAATCATAACCCATTGTCAATCGGAACAATACCATACCGCAATAATGGATCAATGAATAAAAAATACGATTTGAAATAAAATCAAAACACAGAGCTGATTGTGAGAGAAGAAGAAACATACTTTTCTGTGAAGAAATGTAATGTTCAACGTAGCTGAGGGAGGAAGAAAAGGAAGAAATTAAAAGATACCCTAAACCCCTTTGCTTAATCGGTTATGAAAGAGTTTATTAGGGTTTCTTTGATTTAAGGGAGAAACCATAAACCCCTTTGTGCAATCTTGTAACAGATCTGAAAAACCTATTTGGGGAGAGGGTTTATGAGAGAGAGAGAGATTTGAGAAACTCACTTGAAAATGGATGAACTGATCTTGGTCTCGAGAGTCGCAGGTCATTGGTGAAGCTATCAACTGATTTTCTTGCTCGTCGGTGAAGCTGAGTGAGATGGGAAATTAAAGTTGAGAATATCTTCGCCTTTCGGTCGTCGATCGTTGGTCAGTAGCCTAGAGTAGCAGAGATGAATAACTCACACGTCGATGATGAAGAATGAGAAGACCCCAGCTCTGGTCTCTAACAAGCTATCGGGTTTTTTCGGTGGTTAAGGGAATTAAAATGGAGTAACTCCATTCAATTTCAACTCTATTTTCAGCTCCGAAGTTGAAAAGCATCTTTTTGATGCTCCAAAAAAAGTGGATTTTGGAGACTATTTGGAGCCGGTTTAGCCATGGATTCTCCAGAAGTCTGAACCGGGTTACCAAACTAACTTCTACTCCATTTATGCACCAGAAGTCAGAATCTAACTTCTGGAGTGTTACCAAATACCCCCTTAGTGTACCCCTGTGTGTGGGGAGCTGAGGCATTTGGCATTTCCTGAGTGTTGACCACGTGTGTCCATGGCTCATCAATCCATGGGAACTATGTTTGACCTGATTCTTGAGGGACAGAGGTCTCGAGGGATACATAGGCTGCGGGGGAGTTTGGTCGCTCCGCTCGGTCAAATTGAGGTAAGTTCCACGTGTTATGGGATTACCTCATCGCAGGGGCTCCTTATGGTAGGAGTGCCTCTACACCTTGAGATGGGTTCCACGGTTGTGGGAACATCTCTATGCTTGATGTGTTCTAATATTTTGGGAGCATCATTTTCACACACACATACACTCAAATTGAGGTAAGTTTCATGTATTATGGGATTACCTCAGCAAGGGGATTTCCATGTGGAAGGGAATACCTCTACACTGAGATGGGTCCCACTGTTGTAGGGATATCTCTCATCATCGGATGTGTTCCATGATTATGGGAGCATCCATCGCTTGGGATGCGTTCCAATGTTTTGGGAGCGTCCCTCTTCTTGCACACACTTGATACGTACACACCCGTCCGAACTACGTTTGGCCTGATTCCCCCCGCATAGGGATATGTAGGCGGTTTGGGATTTTTTCAGACCTCGATCATATGTTGTATGTCATTTTTCCTTTCTTTAGATGTATGATTAGGCCATTCATTAAAATCTTTAATTCATTTTGTGATTATTTTCTTGTTTAATTTTGTTTAATTTCAACTTATACCATCCGTAGTTAGTAAAGAATTAGAGATCAAATTAGGATTTTCCCTTGTATCTTATAGTTTAATTAGATAGCCCCAAACGTTCATAAACTGT
>CM053274.1:56764858-56772358 GCA_028583415.1 Protea cynaroides | reverse complement strand
TACACTGGAAGAAATCAAGATATTTGTGGTATGTATGTGTAAGGTGTAAAAGTTTTGAGTCTATTGGGCCCCAAGTGACACCATACTTGAGGTCCATCAATATGAAAAATTGAGTTGGTGGAAAAGGCTGGATGCAGTTGAATCAATGTTCAAAATCTGGATAGGTGTTGGAGGAATTTCAGAGGATTTATGATGAACTTAGGACCCATGTGGTTTTGGTTTCTGTAAGAATTTTACATAGATCCTCTTTGAGTTTTTCCATTAGAATTTTCCATGAACCCTAACGAACACGCCACACATATTACTAGAATACAATGGGTATTGAAAAGAGATGATTAGAGACATACCTTTTGCTGCAGATTGATTTCCAACTGTTTTCCTTTGGTTTGAATGCTTGGAATGCTTGGATCAAAGTCTTCCACAGCCTGTCGGGATCCCTTGACCTTCTCTCTACGTATGGGAACAGGAGAAGAAAATAACACCGTGGCTGTGGGGACTCTAACCATTGGTATTTATAATACCACCCCCAACCCTGGATCAGTTCCACAGTGGACCAGGTTGGTCCATCTCTAATCATACTTAAACCGATTTACCTGTAACTAGACTCCCACTGAACCAACTAACCTTATAATTAATTTAGCCCATAAAAATATCTTACAATCTCCCACTTGGGCTATATTAATTATAAATTCACCATTGATCTAATGTAGCCATGGAATCTAATTACACCAAAACCATCTTTTACTTTGATCTAGTCATCAAGCCTAGCAATGTCGAACAACAGCGGAAAGTACTCCTACACATTCGGTGTACCCCCTTCTGTCAGTCACATACAGAGGTCTACTTAATAACATAAATCACTTTGAGATGAATACTTGAGTCCAATGATCGAATTACCACGATCCCGTTACCTTAAAATCCTTATAGGTCATCGCACTTTGATATTATCCAACTTATATAGGCAAACATCCTCCAGTTTGGACTAATATCATACTTTGGCTTACCGCCTTCTTTGGCTAAATACCGCCTTCTTTGGCTAAATACCACCTTGCAATTTTTGACATGTCTTAAATAATCAAAAATACATACAAGCAATAAATTCTCACCAATAATCCTGCCCATTAAACCACAGGCAGAACAATCAATTACAGATAAACCATCAATTTCCAGATCTCCCACTAACCAAGCAAATCTATACACTCCCACTGACTAAGAGAATCTAAAGACTCCCACAAACAAAACCTTTTCAACCATTCCAAGAAAACCTTTTTAACCTGTCTCTACATTGCCCTAGAGATCAACTATGACTGGTACAACTAGTCAAACCTAAAATTACACAGTCAAACATGAAAAATAATTCACCACATCACATAACAAATACGATCAACATTACATGCAGTCATTACAATCCAATATTTCAAATAATATCATTACATTTTAATATGGGAATAATATGTCAAGTCAAACAATAAACATAAAACGAAGTAAAATCAAGAGCAGAAAAAACATTTGAATGTAAAAGAAACTTTACAATATTCAAGCCAACAGTCTTCAAGACCCTCCTACCCCAAATACCTTGGGAGTCCTAGAATCGTTATCCTTTTCTAGATATGCTTATCAGCTTAACAATATTTAGTCAAACCACCTATCTTTGATTAATTTACCCATCTTTGAGTAATCCACCTTGGAGTTACCCAACAACAATCTTATCACTAGCTATTTCTCCCCTTTGATAATGTAAGCCACCTAGATCTGAATATATTTTCTAGCAAGGAATGAAAAATTTAATATATCAATTACATTGGTCTCATTGTCCTTGAGCTTTTCAATGATAGTTGATAGCTCCCAAAAATACTTCCTCATATTATCATTTTCAGCATAACTGGTACTAGAGAGATAGGTTAATAAACTATCTTCCGACCCCCTCTAAAATATTATTCTTATCCTTTGGATTTTTCTTAGATAATCCCTTCGCAATATTTCTCATCTTAATACTGCTACACATAACCTCAATAGTAGAATACCTCACAACTTATGTAAACTACAATGAAAGATACATCTAGGTCAAACGATCCTAGACTAGTCTCCAACCTTTTCATAATAAATTTTATTCTTTGTCCCAGGAAGAGAAAAAGATAGATATCAAAACATTCTTTGGGACTGTCATACTTGGATGAACACATCAGTGTATGAGTTTAAATACAGTATCAAACAACTGAAAACTCATACACATACCATTTACTTGCATTAACCATATAAATCTTTCATGCAAATAAATATCATTTTCCAAGAGTTAACCAACTACACATCCTTTGGGATAAACATGCAGTGGTCTTCTCAGTTTCTGTGCAATAACTACGAAAGAATAATGACTCTCAAAAATCCCACCACCTTTGGGTTAATGAGACTCCTTAAAGTTAAAACCCTTTCAATTCATGTGCATGAACATACCTTTAACTTTGACAATGCCACCTTGATGAACTTGATATGACACTGAGAGGGGGGGGTGAATCAGTGTCTGAAACTTTTCCTTATAAATTCAATGCTGCCCAGAGCTGTTGGATATCTGATTTGTCAATACACACAATCGTATGCAAATCCACCTCGCTACCACTCAGTGGCCAGGTCTACCAGATTTGTACACCCATCCTGTAAATCATTTCACACACTCCAAAATATATCAGAAAAACAAACACACAGAACACAAAGATATTACGTGGTTCACCACCACAGTATGTGATGGCTAATCCACAGAGTAATGCCCCACGGGCTCCGTACTTACTCAATACTCAACTTTTAGTCTCTTACAGACAAGGATACTAACCCTAAATTTTCCCAGCATAAAACTGAGAGGGCGTAACAACGCCAGTATTCAGGCATAAAACCAATGTCCAGCACCCACTGAACACACCACAAATAAAATATTTTTGGGGCTTATAAGAATTGCCCTACAATGAAACCCACAAGCTAGATAGGTATTCTACTATTTTTCTTTCACCTATACTAGCATACAGTGCATAAACATTATTTAAAGAGATAAGGAATGAGAAAATCTCACAACCAATAGTCTTGAATTGCCAGCTATAATTTTTGATGTTCCACACTGCCTTGAGAACCTCTAAGCAGCCTTCAATAATAGTAAATCTTGAACCATCGAGCTCGTCCTGATCATAGGCTTCCCATCTCCTCCACAATCACCATGAATGAACAATACACAACCTACCAACCTCTCTCAGAGTTTCAACAATCCATTGATGCACAGAGAATGAGTAGATGGTGATGAATCATCTCACTAGACACTCAGACAGGCAAAAACACTCTTTTGTAGCTTCAAAGCACACTTTTCAATTTTTTTCAGTACTTTCGCGACTCCCAAAGGTGCCCAATAGATAGGGCATCCAAAAATATGAATGCTGCAATTTGAACGGACCGATTTTGAGCTCGGATGAAGAAGATATGGCAATTTGAAGATCGGCTAATCACGGATAAGGAAAGAGAATCTTTCCTTATATAAACCTGCAGCTGCGCCGCACCGTAGCCGAGCCGCGCCGCGTAGCTGTCGAGTTCTGATTGGCTTGGAGAGAATCAAAGACTTCTGCCGTTGGATCTGAGAAGAAAAGGCGGGATCGTCTGATGCCCGTCGGATCCGAATAAATCACATCAGCGAACCTCAGATCTTATATTAAGCGCAGGATTTGGATCAATAGCGCCGCAGCACCGTAGGCGCGTCACACTGGATTACTACTTCTGCTTCCATGTGACGCGGAGCATTTCTTTAAATTGCGTCTGACCAATCATGAACCACGCGGGAGTATCTAAGCGCACCGTCAGCGCCACACAGTAGCCCGCCTTCGCCAGAACCATTGATTTAGAATCTGCCATGCGTGGCTTCACTTAAACAGTCAATCTCGCATCTTTTTCATTTTTTCTTCCTAAAATACCCCTGAGAACATGTTAAATGGCGTTTGTATTCATATTTTGCTTCAAACAAACCCTGTAGAGTGATTTCTTCCCGAGAAGAAATCACTCTAAAATTGGTGCCTCTCTCTCTCTAGACAATTTATCGAACAGGTTGCGGGTGTGTTGAGCGCGTGCCCGTGTGCGCGGCATTGCGTGCAACGCTGTCGTGGCATGGCCTGCGGGCCTAGCCGCCGCTTGTCCGTGGCTTGGCCTGCGGGCCTTGCTGCTGGGCATGCCATGGCTGCTGCCTAGCATGCGGCTGTGGCATGCCAAGCCATGGCTAGCCGCGGATGGACCTCTGCCAACCTGGAGACCAGTGGGTCCCACCCACACCTGGGTCCCACAAATTTCTCTCTCCTCTCTCTCTCTACAGGCTTCTCTCTCTTCTTTCTCTCTGTACAGACTCCCTCCATTTTTCATGCTTCACATCACCTGTAACAAAGCCGCATCGCCTGTTTCACTGCCATATCGCCCTGTAGGGTCCGCAGACACTCTCTCTCATCAAACTTGGCCCAGCTTAGCCCAATTTGCCAACAATTACAATACGAAGGCCAACAATCTCCCCCTTTGGAATTGTTGGAAACTACTTAATCCACCATGAGACATTTCTCCCCCTTTGACAACAAGGACAAAGGGATTTGCCACATAGGAGTGCCCATCGCATCTTCCCAATCCTATGGGAGCTCTAAAAATACAAACTCAACACAATAGTAACACAAAAAAATACCAACGGACTCCCCCTGAGTCCGACATAGGGAGCAAAAGAAAATAGATCAATCAAACACTGCTCCCCCTCACACCAAGCTCTTCAATGCTTGGGGAGGATAATCACTCCCAACTTCGTCGCAAGTAATCAAACCGATCTCCGGGAAGAGGCTTTGTGAAGATGTCAAAAATCCGCTCGCTGTGGGAATAAACTCTAACCCGAACTTCTCCTTCTAGGACCTTCTCTCGCAAGAAGTGATACCGAATGGCTATGTGCTTCGTCCTGGAGTGCATAACTGGATTTTTAGAGAAATTTATGGCACTAGTGTTATCACAAAACATAGAGATAGGTTTCTTTGACTCAATGCCGAGATCCTTCAACATCTGCTTCATCCATAATACCTGTGTGCAACATGAGGTAGCTGCAATGTATTTTCCGTGCCAAGCCACTAAATTTCTTCCAAGATAAAAAAGCACCTCCACTAGTGCTCTTCCTATCATCAACACATCCCCGCCCAATCTGCATCTGAGTAAGAAGATAATTCCTGATCCTTGTTTTTTGCATACCAAATACCATAGTCCATAGTCCCCTTTAGATATCTGAAAATTCTCTTCACAGCTACAACGTGTGTTTCTTTTGGGCCAGCTTGATATCTAGCTACCATGCAAATAGATTGTAGAATATCTGGCCTTGTAGCAGTTAAGTAAAACAGACTTTCAATCATTGACCTATACATAGTGTGGTCAACTGATGGAGAGTCATCCTCTTTGCTTAGCTTACAGGCTTGTCATCATTGGAGTGCTCACTGGTGTACAGTCTTCCATTGTAAATTTCTTCAATATTTCTTTCACATATTTAGTCTGAGATAAAAAGAATCCATTCTTTAACTGACTGATCTGCAGACCTAAAAAATAAGATAGTTCCCCAATCATGGACATCTCAAACTCATCTTGCATTCTCTAAGCAAAGTCTTGACATAATTCATCCTTTTGGCCTGCAAAGATGATATCATCTACATATACAACCACAACTGTCTGATTGCCATCAATAGATTTAACATATAAATTGCTATCAACCAAACCCTTCTTGAAACCCAACTTATAGAGATAAGTATCCAGTCTTGAATACCATGCTCTTGGTGCTTGCTTCAATCCATACAATGCTTTCTTCAGTTTACAAACAAGTGTAGGGTCCTCACTCAGTTGAAATCCATCTGGTTGCTCGATGTATACCTCCTCTTCCAAGTCACCATTTAAGAAAGCTGACTTTACATCCATTTGATAAACTTTGAAGTTCTTGTGCACTGCAAAAGCAAGAAACATCCTGATGGCTTCCAACCTAGCCACAGGAGCAAACGTTTCTTCAAAATCAATGCCCTCAACCTGAGCATATCCTTTACAAACCAATTTGGCCTTATTCCTTACAATTTTGCCATCTTCATTGAGTTTGTTCCTGTAGACCCATTTAGTGCCAATAACATTTTTACCTATAGGCCTTGGCACCAATTCTCAAGTTTTATTTTTCTCTATTTGATCCAACTCTTCATTCATTGCCTTGAGCCAACTAGCATCTTCACATGCCTCTGCAACTGATTTTGGTTCAATGTGAGATAATAAAGAAAACATTTGTTTTGGTTGTCTCACCTTCCTTGTTTGCATACCAGCTGATGGATCACCAAGAATTAATTGGTCAGGATGATTTTTTTTTACTCCGCTTGAGCCACTTTTATTTTGCCTATCCGCCTCCGAATCATGACCGCTCTTCTCTTTCTTCGGATCAACCATTGCTCTGTTCTAGCATATTTGTCACATCTTGCTCTTTTTCTATTTCACTGTCATTGTTCTCACTATCCAAATCTTCAAAAATAGAAGGATCACCGTTTGACTCTGTAGTTGAATTTTTGTGCTCATCAACTCTCACATCTACACTCTCAATAATTTTACCAAGCTTCTTGTTGTAACATTTATATGCTTTGCTCGAGGTAAAGTAGCCAAGAAAAATTCCTTCATCTGCCCGATCATCAAACTTTCCTAAATCATGATTGGGGTTTTTGATATAACATTTACTACCAAACACCTTGAAGTGCTTTGTTGTGGCCTTTTTACCAAACCATAATTCATAGGGAGTTTTGTCTTCATGTTGTCTCAACATACACCTGTTCTGAACATATACTGCTGTATGCACTACTTCTCTCCAGAATTTATTCCCCATGTCATTTTCTGTCAACATAGTCATGGTCATCTCTTGAATAGTTCTATTCTTTCTTTCTCCGCAACACCATTCTCGGTGGTGTTCTAGGAGCTGAAGTCTGTCTCTTGATGCCATTTTCAGAACAAAAATCTGCAAAATTAATCCAGGTGTATTCTCCTCCCCTGTCAGGCCTCAAACATTTAATTTTCTTTCTTGTCTCATTTTCAACTTGATCTTTGAAGATTTTAAACTTTGCAAGAGCCTCTGACTTATTTTTCAAGAACATTACCCAAGTCATCCTGGAGTAGTCATCGATGAATAAAATAAAGTACCTCTCTCCTGAGATGCTCTGTATTCTCACTGGCCCACATAGATCTGTGTGGATAATCTCAAGTGGTTGAGTAGTATGATAATCTTTTGGTTTGAATGATACTCTTGTCTGCTTCCCTTTCTGACAAGATGCACATATGCCATTTGTGGGCTTCTTCAAGGAAGGGATATCTCTCACAGCATTTTTATTGGAAATCTTTATCAAATTTTCAAATCCAATATGCCCCAATCTTTTGTGCCATAGCCATGTTTCTTCTTCTTGGCTCAACATGCAATTTTCTTGAAAATCATCAGACAATGTATAAAGATTTCCT